>CM076610.1:45709496-45843462 GCA_038502775.1 Hippodamia convergens
ATATTCTAGGATAAAAAAAATAAAACCAAAACAATCAAAATCAAAACAATCATCAATGGCAAAAGAAAAGAGGCCTAAGATAAGCACTGAATGTATAAGTCAAACAAACTCACACAAAAAAAAATGTATTCATATATATATATATATATATATATATTATTATATATAATCTACTCCGCCTGAACTCTCGTCTGCTCGTCCATCAAGTGAGTTAACTAATAAATCCCTGAAGCGTGTTAGACTTGCAGTAGTCCTAATGTCCATTGGAAGGTCATTAATACATCGCATTACATCATGATACAAGGAATACAAGATATGATCTTGCGCATCTTGCTGTGACGTCACCTGGAGAGTAAACAATCCCGACAAATTCAAACATCTGTCATCTGCAAGATTTGTTATGGCTTAATGTTATAAAATAAGTTATCATCGCTAACTTTTGAAAGATATGGAAGTATTTTTACAGTTCTTTCTTATTTTTTGTTCTGAAACGGCCAAGACAACAATTTGTTTCAGCAAATTTCAAATATGAGATGTGAAGTAGCTTTGTGTACCAGCGATAATCAGCCCAAAATGTTCGATCAAAATACCATATTCTTTCGATTTCCAAGACACCCAGAAATCATCAAAATCTGGGATAATGGCTGTAAACAAAATTGAGGTAGTTATTCCTTCAATCAGCAGAAGATGTTCGAAACATTTTTCAGGAAACAGTTATGTTACAGATTTGCAGTTTAAGCCCACAAGATCGTCATCTAAAGAATGTCATTTTTTGAAAGAAGATGCAAGTACTTACAGTAAATCTTTCTTTTCCAAAATAATCATTGAGTTACAAAAATTAAAATCATGTTGACAGAAGCCTCAATAGAAGCATCGTTATAAATTGGTTCTATCAAATTCTTTGGTTACTAAGATGAGTAATTAGAAAATTAGGGGATTGAATCATTAAGAAATTATAACAATATTTATTTGTAGTGATTACTTAAATGCTGATGATTGAATAAGTCCAGAATTCATCATCACGAATACCTATCTATGAAATTGAGGTGTTATCATCATAATCCCCACATATCAAGAAAGTTGGGTACGAATGCTCATAAAAGGAAAAGGTTAATGCAAATTCCAGATTTATAGAATATGCTGTTTTTCAGAAGGATACATAAAAAAATCTTTTATGATGTCACATCAGATTCATTTGTTAACTAGATGAACAATGAAACTGTACCGATCGAATCTTTAAGAAACTACTTGCTGTTGCTGAAGATCAGAGCAGAAAACAAAGAGAAATCACTCAAAATGGTTGTGTTTGCTGAAATTGCAGGCTTTTCTATCAGCAATGGTGTCAGAGCTGGGTGAAGAAAATTGAGCACTTCATAGGGAATTGACTATTAACTTGTCAAATACATATTTCGTTCATATGACGATATCATTAGCGGGTGGAAATATAATTGAATGTAGTTCACAAAATATCTTCTGAATCATTGAATGGGAGTGGGTCGGAAAGGCAAGCTTGCTACAAAACGAACTTTTTTCATATTCAAACTCTAGGGCAATTTTTGAGATGTGGAGTCCTAGGAAAATTTGATGATAATAACTGGATGCAGTGCTGTTTTTTCTTTAATTGTAAGAGAAATTTTGTCACATTTTCTCTAAAATTATGAAACGATTTGTTGATTTTAGGTCAATGACTGATGGTTTGATTACTGTAATGCAAGAATGCCCGAAGAAGATGCAAGGAATAGAATTAGCATAAGGATTATGCTTCTTCGATACGATATTTTAGAGAAAAAGGCATTCTACTGAAAAATGATTCTTCATTCAATTGTTCGTTGAAACTCGAGATTTCAAATGACATCAGCTATTATTGGATGAAAATGTGTAGAATTGAAAAATAAGAACTAGAATCCAAGAAGACAACATGTGTTTATCTTTGAAAAGAACAGAAGGACAAACTTATTTTCTAAAGAAACATTTTTTTTATTTTCATTCATTCAACATTGTATATGTAAATATTGATATTGTTGCTTACAAATTGTGGAATTTTTCAATTTTGTGCATTTTGAAGGAAAGAATTAATAAAAATATTTGTTAGAATTGTGATTCTGAACTTGGAAACAATAGTTTTAGGAAATTCTTGACTGTCGGTATTATTCGTTTGATAATTTTTAATTTATTTTCCATTTTTTAATTGAAATGATTACTACATTTATTTTGTACAATGCAGTTCAAGTGGTGGGCGTTGGGAGCCTGTAGTCCGAAACATTTTTTAATTGTGTCAATCTTCTTACAGCAATATAGGAAAATATCAAAATATATTTGTCCTTTCTTCTGTTCCTTTGTCTTTAACTACAATAATCCTGAATTACTTATTGTAGGTAATAAAAAGAGAAAATTCTTGAAAGCCTTTTATGATACGTCTTATGTACTACTTCTAACAGATCTTTATTGACAAAGTCAACAGGCAATTGACCGAGGTTCTTCAGCCGGTCTCATATATTTTCATGCTATTTTCAACAATAAATTATCTTAAAGACTGATTTGGTCAGTGCAATATAATGTCTCGGGAAACAAAGTTTCTCAAAAATAAGCCAGATTTAAACAAATTCAATTGTATTTAAGACTGATATTTTGATGACAATATCAAATTCAATTACAATAATGGCTGAGAATTTATTACATTCATTCATCAGTGGCTAAATGAATATAACATTGAGTGGAGACTAATATGTACATCATAAATTAAGAGTATTCTTCAAATTAAAAAATTTGTCGTTCGAAATCAGACAAATGAGTCACAAAATATAAATAAATACTTGCTTCATTCCTGGCTGCTAAATCAATTCTATTACAAAATTTGCCTCATGAAAAACAAAATAATAACAGTTCTTTATTGGCCATCGAACTTAGGTCCTTCAGCCTCATGAAAAATATAATTCAAATGAAACCAGAATTTTGTGTTTAAAATCTGGAATGATCCTCAAAATATTAATCAATTATTGCTATGTTCTTAGCTTAATCAATTCAATTAGAAAGTTGCCTCAAAAGAACGTACATCTGATAAAAATTCTCTATGAAGATACAATTCGCATTATGTTAAAACCCGAAGTTGTTTGAAATTCAATTTACGCGCCCGAGAATACTCTCCAGATGACGCGGTGCGCAAACTGGTCTCATTTTCGTTCGCCGGAAGATCATATCTTGTATTCTTTGTATCATGACATTACATTATACGTAAACGAACGTCTGAACATAGATGTTTTATATACAGGGGGAGTAAGCGTGCCCTTAAAACGTATATTCAAATTGTGGACATCTGATCTGTAAGTTATCTTGTTGTACAGATAAGGAGGCGTCCTTGTACGGATAATTTTCATAAACAAGACTCCTGAGTGAAGAAGTCTTCTATTGTTCATATTGAGCCATCTTGCTGTTATGAGTGTATGGCTAATCCTTTCAAATTTGCGTATGCCGAATATCAAACGAAGACAAGAATTTTGAAGTTTCTGGATTCTTAGCCTGTCTTTTATATATGAACAGGGATGGTAAATAACGTCTCCATAGTTTAAATGGGAGAGCACCATAGACTCACAGAGCAGTTTCTTAGTTTTTTTTAGAGGTTTTTTTTTGTTTTTTTTTTAGAAAAAATGTAAATCTAAGTTAAGTTAAAGAACGAAAAATAAAACATTATCTGAACTATTCAGACTATAAAGTCTAAGATGGCTTCATAGCAAAATCTAAGAAAACTTAACTAATCTTAGGGATTAAGTAATTAATATGCATCACAATTTGTAATCAGTCTTTTCGTTTATCGAGGAACACGTAAGGTGTTTGAATTATTTTGGGTTTTCGATATAATACTGAGAAGAAATGACTTCGTCTAGTTGGAATATGGTATTCCTGTCTGTCGAAGAGATGTGCATTGGAGTGCACTGCCAGTAAGGGCCAGTAACGAAGATTGGGTCTGATGTATGATTCCATCTTCCTGTGTTGTGGCGTGTGTATCTGGTGTGTGGAGTGAGGCGTATTGAGACTTTGCGTCATATGGTTGAGGTATACTGTTCTCATATGAAGAATGAATTTCGCTAAAGGAGTAAGGGTGTGTGTCGGGGAATGCTTCGTGGATAGTCGTATAAATATTGTTGTTAATATTTGTAGATGAGAGTTGGGAGTAAGTGCTGGTGACAAGGGAGGTTAGTGGTCCTTGAGGTGAGCAGGTTCCTAAGTTCGAGGAATCCTTAAAGAACATCGAGTACTTTGAGAACTCTTTGGTTAGTCGGGAAAACCAATCTGATGACTGAAGGCAAGTGAAGTCTTCGATACCGGATATGTCAGTATCTGCGTCTAGAGTAGGTAAACCGAGGTCTTTACCGAATGAGTTAAAGGTATAGTCGAGGTCAGGGTGGATTCGGGAGTGTAGAGGGACGACAGGATAAGAAGGTAATCCTTCTGAATTCTAGTCCAGTTGTCAGTAAGAAATTCGTTACCGTATATGGTATGATTTTCACTGTGGTCGAAAGTGAATGGTGTGGTGTAGTCAGGAATTTGGTTTGGGTCGGCGTCGAGTATCGAGTTGATAAAATTTACTCATTAGTAAATCCATTTGGTTAAGGACGTAGTAATAATTGCGTGCTGAGGGTACGTAAACACTAGGTAAAGGTTTAACTCTTTTCTGAAGTTTCAGCCTTATGTATGGAGTTAGCATAAAGTTTTTACCGTCTATTTCGATGGTTGCGGGCTTTTTAGGTTTAAAGTCGGGTTCAGTAGGAACTTTAATCGCATCTAATACTGTAGTAGTTGATGTTAAAGGTTGTGAAGACGATGGTGCTGATGGAGCAACGTTGAGCGTGGTGATTTGCTCTGTCTTTTCAATAGCTTTGACTAGATTGCTTTCCATGGTTGATGGATGATATAGATCCAGCAAACAACGAATGATGTCAAAAATGAAAAATCCAGAAGACAAAAAAAAAGGAAACCAATAAATGATGTACACGACAATTTTTATTCATTTTTTTTTTTTACTAAACGGAGATTATGTATTTACTTGGTTCGTCTCTCGTTTGATCGAGATCTAGAAAACTGCAATAGCTAAAGTCTGTTTTTTTGCGTTCGATTTGTGCTTGATAGGTATTTGCTAATATATTGACGATATTTGAGAAATCCCCCTGTAAATCCGCCCTTGGTTGTACGTAGACTCGAATTAATAAAATCTGTTGATATATGGATCATTGTTGATATAACACAGATTTCATTAATGCGACGATATAAAATCAGAAAATATTAAATAACTCAAAAAATATTCATTTTTGCCGCTTATGTCAAAAAGTAGTAACTACTTGGTTATTTCAATGGCACACCCTGTATATTATTGCACTCTTCTATTCGTCGTAGTTACACCCTCTCATACTTACCAGCGGTTTCTGAGTGATTGAATGATTTTTTTCTGTGCAAAACATAGCTTTTGTTAAACATCCATAACACCCATACTCTAAATTTTAGGAAGCTGAAATTTCGTTTGCATAATGCAAAGATTACATGTATCATGCAGATGTTACGAAATACGCTTCTGCTCATACAGGGCATAAAAAATTCAATGATTTATCGAGACATACAGAAACGATTGAAAGTGCATTTTTTCAAATGGGATGCCCAGTATACTTCAAGAAATACTGAGAGAAAATTAAATTTCCTTTCAAATGATATATCACATTCCTATACCTAGATTGTAAGATTCTGCCTTGTCAATTGTATTTCAGAGAACATCAAAAATAATTCAGATTAGTCAATTGAATTTCAGAATATGTCATATAAAATTCAGATATAAAGCTGATATATTGAAAGTATTGCAGGAATAAAATAAAATTGTAAACTCTCCATATACAGAAAAAGTTTTCCGAAGATAGGTGCGCCGATCATTTCTTGACAGGTGATCGAGAAGGTGATGAATTATTGAATATTCAACTGGACTGCATATTTGATTTGCCCTGGCCATTTTTAAACGGCCACCGATATCCTCGTCTGTACCGAGGGTGATTTATTTTGTCTAAGCATTTTCACCTTCGAATTGAGAACTATATAAATCAAATCAACAATAACACACTCTCAAATTGTCATATTGGCGCGACATTTGTTGTTATGTGAGTCAGATGTGTATATTATTATATTATTAGGTATGAAACTGGCGTTCATTTGCTAAATTTCACCTATTCTCTCGAGATCAAAGGCTCACTGTATTATAATATCATCTCATGTCGAAAGGACTACACACCATTTTGTGTATACGCCCTTAATAAAAACCAGAATTTATTTTCAAGGTCACAAGTGTTTTTAAGCAAAACTAATAAACAAAAAGATAAATAGAGAGTTATCGAAACGCAAAAAAAAACCTAACTTGAAAACTTTCCCTTATTTCGACATTCACTCATGCGCATTCACAAAAAAGATTTTAATTGAATGAATAAAATTCTTGTATTCCGGTGTGAAAATTATTTATTCTTTTTGTCGAAAATCGAGAGCTTGATTATAAAGCCATCATCGGGTTTTCCCGTCCAAGAAACTATCAAAAAGATTTACACCTTTTGATGGAACACAAATTTAAACGTTTTAAAAATATACACGACAATAACAAAGATTTCTAACCTCGAGAACCACGAGGAAAAACCGAAGACAAGAATTTATTTCATTCAATTTCATCTCTAGGTGTGAACAACCATCCATGTAATAAAAGATTTTAAGGTGACCTGTAATAAAATACAGGCCTCCTGTACTTAACTCAAATAAACGACAGCCATATTTGAATAAATGATTCCTATTTTTGACAGTTCTCTTGATATTCTGTGTCAAACAACTTCGACAACCCTCTAATAGAGAGTTATCGAAACGCAAATAGAGGCCTAAGTTAAATAAAGTTTCCCTTATTTTGACATTTACTCATGCGCATTCGCAAAAGATTTTAGGGTGGCCTGTAATAAAATACGGGCCTCCTGTACTTAACTTAAATAAAGGACAGCCGTATTTAAATAAAAGATCTCTTATTTTGACAGTTCTTGCAATCTTCTAGGTTAAACAGCTTCTCACAACTGTCAAAATAAAGGAAATGTCATAATAAAGTTGTCAAGATATAAATCGTTGCGATAGCTCAAATATCCGACCAACGTTAAGGGATCTTTTATTACAGGATCCTTCAATAAGGTGAGGCCTGTATTTGTGTTTCGATAACTCTCTAATATCTTGAAAATGAACTTTTATCAAATTCAAAAACATTTTACAAGTTACAGCATGATTTATATAAAATTATCCTCTTTTTTATTGCTTCTACAACTTGCTCATTAAAATAGGGCACTAATTTATCGTTCCCTATTGAGTTTGAACATGGGTGAAAAATTTCTGTGTACATTCATCCGAATATCGTGCCATTATGGAATTGATTATTTGAATGTGTCAATTTCCACTTTGAATCTGATTATTCCCAATTTAATTTTTATAAGCCTCAACTTGAAGTTGAAAATGTATAGATATCTAGTTGTCTAGTCAGTGAAACACAGTTTGAAAAAGTATGATAGTTAACATTTGTATTATATTTTAAGATAATACATAATATATAATAAGTCAAGCTCCTAGTCTTAATCAGATGCGCACGCATAATGATATCTCGCATTTATTATGCGTGCGCATCTGATTTAGGACTAAGAGTTTGAATTAGTTCGGAATTTAGGGTAGTGGCAAGTGGCCACTACACTAATTCTCCAATTAAAATACTAATCGTTCTTTTCCCGCCATAATAGAAAAATAAAAAAAATCTGCGAATATAAAATGAATTCAAATGAAAATATGATGAATTCTAATTGAACTTAAATAAATTCTATAGCAAATATCTCACAATCTCAGTGCAATGAGGGTTCGAATCAACCAGCCAAATATTTAATCCAGTTTTACCTTCATATCTCTAGTAGATTTTGCAACAATTATTTTCGTCCTCAATGCATCAAGATTTGAAGATATCCCCGAATGAAGAAATATATTGAGCATAAATCTGGCGATCTGAGTGGCAATGAAATCATGCCATTTGTTGAAATTAATCGATCAGAAAAAATTAATTGGAGAAACTGTGAAACTTCTTGTGTAACCATGCAATTGAAAGCACATTCACATCTTTTTTAGAAAAAGAATGAATGGCAGCGGCCTACAATCATCGATAAAAAAGGGGCCTATGACAAAGTCTCGTCCCTGTCCAAAAATGAACAGCTTATTCTTCAGGGGCCAACATCGTACAATGAATGGATTGTTTTATATTTAGAGTAAACGACGACTTGTTGAAATTTGTTTGATATGGTCTACTGAAAAAAAATATGTGAGTCGTCTGAACTTTGTAACATCGATATCCCTTCCTTTTCAAGATCTTGTATACAGTTTTCCTCTGAAATGAGGGTGAACAAGGTTCACTGGGTTCCATAGTTTATCTATTTGGCAAATTTTCATCAATTGATTTTGCGTTTTTTGGTCAATTCTGGACACATTCAAATATCTTGAAATTACGAATTATTTCTGAAATTTTCGTATGCAACAGAGGAAGATTTCATTGTCTCTTGAATCAAGTGACCTATAATACCACAAGATATAAATTTTCTTCTCATTCGAATACATTTTGTAATTCGTGAATTTTTTTATTATTTTCTTGTGTTATGGACTTACCCGATCAACAACCAGTTTTTCGGTCGAGATCGTCCCTTCTATTCACAGACTATGACTAGACCACGAATTTGCAGTTCTCACTTAAGTGGCAAAGAGTAGTCTGAAATGAATCATAGAGCAATCCATTTGACAGATAATTTATAACCTTGAATATAATAACTGTCGCACTGAGCGATTGCATCTTTTTCTTTCTCATGGCATTCCCTATGTTCGGAAAATTTTCTGAATATGTTTAATATAAATATTTTACAGAAAACTCGCTATGAACTTACAAATTAAATATCAATGCAATTTTCCTGCAGTTATTTTCAATATATGGCATTTGGGATTGGCTTCGAAATTGTTTTCATTGTCAATCTAGACTTTTTGATATATAGAATTATTCATTTGATAATTGACAGAGGCATTATCTGCAGAAGAGGCAGTCACATTTTCAATTAAGTTTCAGGCGGAGCCAATGAAGTCAACATTCAATTTGAAAAAAAAGTTAATAATACTTTTATGGGTGTAAATTACAGTACTAAAAGTGCAAACGGGAGAAAGAAAGTTTATCGTCACTATTGGACTTATTATCATCGAGAACTCTACAAATCTTGTTTTGAATCTAACCACTTTTTTTGGCAATCTCGGTAAAAATCAAGAAATCAATGTTCAATTATATTGATCTCACGAAATAGTATATTCTAAAACAAGTTGCAGAATGAGCTCCTATTCCAACACGAATGCGAATTTCGAAAACGAGCGACGAAGGAGCGAGTTTTCGATAGCATGAGTGTTGGAATTGCCTTCTGCAACGAGTATTAGACGGTATTTTCTCTATTTCAGTTAATTTTTGTGAAATACTCTCGAAATTCAAATGAAAATTCAGATTAGTGACTTTTGTTTTGTATCTTGGCAGTTAGTGTGACATACGAAATTTGACAGATCACGGAATTTGAATTGATTTGATTCGAAACTTGAATCGGAGGTCAGTACTGACAACCATAAAACGAAAAATATAACTGAAAACAATGCTGTAATGAGTTTCATTACAGCACTACTTCTAGTACTGTAATGAACTCATTACGATACTGAAATAGAGATAAGTATTTCTTTAGCTAAAGAAGCGAGTATACCCTCTCTAATACTTGCACATTTTTTTCTTGCACAAGAAATCTCCTTTGCCAAAAAATATTTTGAAAATGGTGTGTTATACAGGGTGGTCCAGATCGTAACCAAGAAATTTTAACCACGTATTCTACATCAAGGATAAGCCCTAGTTTGTCATATAAACATATGTCGAGAAATGTTTCATTAGTAACTTTCACACTGCTTGAAATATTTTCATTTTTGCATGATATCATTTCTCTTCTATTCTACCAGTGGCGTCGTACTGCAGCGAGATTGAATATTTTCTGATAAAAACATGATACGCCACTGGGTTTTCCGAAAATAAAAATAACTATTTGAAACCGTATTTAATTCAGAGCGAATTTGGTCTCTTGACTTTTTGCTGTACGAGGCACCGTTTCCGGTTAAAAAAATAAAAAACACTCTCATGCATGAAGAAATTGCCAAAAAAATAAGCATTAACAACTACCACACTCAAAACGAAGTTGAGGAAGATGTTCGAAGTATGACCCTTTTGCTGAACGACTAACAGACGTCTAACAGATTGGACAGCATCAGCTAAATTTCGATTTCCTAATTCGTCGCAAGCATTTTGAATACGGCCAATAAGATCTTCCCTTGAGTTCACGGGAGACACATATACTATTTCTTTCAAGAACCCCCATACGATGAAGTCCAAAGGGGTAATATCGGGGCTCCGTGGAGGCCAACTGACTGGCCCATTACGTTCGATCCATCTTTCTGGAAAATAATTATCCAACCAGTTCCCATATTTCTATGAAAGTGGACTGGACAACCGTCAAGTTGAAACCAAGCTGCTAATCTTGATTCTATTAGAAAATTTTCCCACATATTTGCATGCCCTGCCATTAGAAATTGAAAAAAATTGTTCACCATTACCTTGTTCTGGTAAGAAATAGGGTCCAAATAGGTGATTATTATAAACTCCAAGCCAAACATTAACACTAAATTCTACTTGGAAATTTCTTGGTCGCCCCCCTTAATTTTGATACGTTTCAGTTGTCTTCTGCCTGTGGCTGATAGCACTTCTGTCTTGTTTGGTGAAAGTTCCAGTCCTCTACTTCTAAGCCATCCTGCGATTTTTGTGGCCGTATTTTCTGTTCTCTCCCATACTTCTTCTTCTGTTTTGCCTGTAACAATCATGAGTAAATCATCTGCGTATGCTACCATTTTTATACTTCTCCCTTCCTGTGTCAGCTCTAGTACTCCGTTGTACTGGATGTTCCAAAGTTTTGGGCCTAAAACAAAGCCTTGTTGTTGTTAGCTTTTTCTTTTCGTATGTCGTTCTAAGGGTTCTTTCCTGGAAGTAGTTTTTTATTACTTTTTGCATGTGTTCTGTTATTCCCATATTCTTCATTTCTTCTAGTATCTCTTTCCAGCCTGCTGTGTTGAAGGCATTCTTAATGTCGAATGCTGACTATGACCATTTGTCGGGTTCTGTGTATTCCCTCCTTTGCCCATCTTACAAACTTGACCACTTCTTCTATGGCTGTTATTGTCGACCTTCGCTCTGTGAATCCGTGCTGGTTATTTGAGAGGCAATTTCTTTCTTTTATTTCTGTGTGTAGACGCCCTAGGATCAGCTGTTCGTATAGCTTACCAGCTGTGTTCAGTAGGCAGGTGGGTCTGAAGCTTCCTGCTTCCATGTTCGTTTTTCCTGGTTTTCTTATGAGTACTAGTTCTGCTTCTTTCCAGATATCGGGGAACTCTGCCCTCTTTCCATATTCCGTTGTACATTTCCAGTACTTTTTCTATATGGTCTTCCATAACTGCTTTTAGTATTTCGACCGTTATCCCATCTGGTCCTGACGCTTTCTTTTTTTTTTTTCATTCTTTTTTGTTCATTCTTTTTGTGGCTATCTGTAGTTCCTCCGTATCTGTTCCTATGTACCTGTGGCATCTTTGGTTGGGAAGAGTGCGTTTACTATTTTGTTCTCGGTTTCTTCGTCCAGGGTTTCTCTTGTTTGAAGTCCCAGCTTCTTTATCAGTATCTTATATCCCTGACCTCATATGTCGTTATCAAGATCTTCGATGAGCTCTTTCCATTGTTCTTGTTTGCTTTTTCTTATCGCCTTCTTTAGGTTTCTTTGCCTCTTTATATTCATTGTCGTTTGTGCCGTTTTTCGCGTTCATTCTCTTTTCGACAATGCAAATTTTGCATAATTCCTTAATTTCGTTATTCCACCAGTATGCTGGTTTTCTTATTATGCCCTTATTGTTAATGGAAATGAGTTCGTTACATTTTTCGCTTACCAGTTCTGTGAAGCTGGCTGCACTTAGTTCTGATTCGTTGATTCTCATCTTTGGGCTATCTTTGAGACTTGTTCTTAAGGCGTTTATCATGGCTTCGTCCCTTTTCCACGTCCCTCGGTTTTCTATTGCCTTCTTGGGTCATTTGGTTCGAATAGTATATATTATGGCAGCATGGTCTGATAGTAATTCCTGACCACATACTCTCCATTTTTCTATTTTGTCTGCCAGGTCTTCGATTGATAGGGTTATGTCGATTCTGCTTTTCTGGGCTCCCCTGATGAAGATTGGTTCGTTGCCCACGTTATGTATGATCAGACCTAGTCTTTCTATCCATTCCATTACTTTTGTTCCTCTCTTGTCGGTGTGGTCTGACCCCCAGTGTTCTGATTTGGCGTTGAAGTCTTCAGCCATCACGGTGGCTTTTCAGTCTTTGATCGTCTTTTAGACGTCTTCTAGCCATTTCATGAGGACTCTTTCGCTGTCTTCATTAGGGGAGATATAGCAGCTTATCACTCTTATTATTATTATTTCATATTCGAATGCCATCGCTTCCCATTCTTTTCTGAATCTTGTTGCTAATGTTGGATTGTATCTGATACCTTTTTCTTTTATGTATGTTGGTGAGATATTTCTATTTATGTTCCTGAAAATGACTATGTACCCTTCACTTCATTTCAGAACGTTTAAGATAAGGAATTCCATCTAATATTTACAATGTTTCTCCATTGAGAACAAGTTTCTCCTTTGTTGTAGCATCCACTTGAAAATGTTCGGCTATTTCTACAATTGAGGGTTTGATCCCCTTCGAAGTTTCTCAACTGCAACCTTCTTCAAAATTGAAGGGCAATCTTGCACGTAATTCCAAAACCAATTTATGAGAGAAAAATCCAAATTATTTATTAAATCCCAACTCAAAGGTTCGATATCTAACAGAGAAGATACATGAGACTCAATTACCGAAAGTTTTCTCATAAATTCAGGCTTTAACTACCGAATATACTGACATTAGAGAGTCTTCCGAGCTTATTGGCAGTGGTCTATTAGGAATTATTTCACCTAAAGTTTCGCCGACAACGGCGGTAGGCATCTTCAGAGGATTCTTGGTCTGAGGTTAAATTTCCGAGAGTGATGTTGGATTCGATCTGTTGGCCCAACTTATATCCTGATTAATGGCTGGAGAAGATATTGGATTTACGCACGCGATGTTGATTGGTCCATCGCTCCCACTTCGTATTAACTTGATTGATCGAAATGTATATAAGAATGAAAGTCAATTCTTACTTCTTACTTACTTAAAACTTACTACTTGAAATAGACGATTATATCTTAAAATAATAAGTTACGAACCTGAAAGAAATCAAACACAATGCTTTTTCTTCGAGTTCTCAATTTACAATATTTGAAATATGTAATGACATTCATTAATTAACAACTGACAAATCAAAGCATTCTCTAAATTCAAATCAAAGGAAAAATAGAACATAAAATGGAAAGTAGTTTTTCAAAAGAAATGACACTTATAATTTTTACATCCCCGAATGAACAAATTCAATAAAAATATCAATTAACATAATACCAGTCTTCTAGTACAGTAAATGTCGTGTATTTAAGTACTAAACAAAAACAAATTACATATTATATTGATATGTACAATGATGGGATCTTCATGAAATGAAAGAAAAAATTTAAAATTGTCAAAAAAAAGAATAAGGAACAAATCAAATGAATTTTAGTTCCTAGTTGCCAGTCTCCGAAATTCAATGACTCTAAAAATAAAAAATATTAATTTCGAAAGCATTTCATCGTTCAAGTTATTTCGTTTAGGTGTAATTATAAAGCCTGCCTAGGGAAATAATCTTGAGCAGGGAACGGAACTACCAACAATTGTTAAATATTTCAAGGCAATGTCTTTTAGAATGAAATATTCACTATCGTTCCCGAACGATAATGGATCTGAATTGAGATCAGTCAAGGGGCGATCCAAATAACACCTTAAGTCAATGAAAAGCTCATCAGTCATAAAGTTTCAGATTTTGAAATACTCCGAATTATTTATGAAACATTACTTACAAATGAACTTCGTTTCCAAAGGAGTATCACACAAAAGTATTGGTATTGTGAGAACGCCACGTATTTCTTCATGGACCTGTCGAAGGTCGTGGCGCTATCGTAGGAGGCTCTGATCAATTCAATGTACTGGGTAGCGTCAACTTGGAAGGTCCTCTCGAACCTAGCCTATTATTTGCAGATCATTGGCATCAACAATTGTTGGAGCCTTCGGATATTTTATGAGAATTTGTGCAATCACTCTCGATCATTCTGAAAATATCTACTGCATATAAAATGCTGAATTCCAACGTGTAGACACCATTTGAATCAATTTATAAACACTATCAGAATTTGAAATAGACTGCATATGTCTCAATTCATCTGAAAGATTCACGCGATGCTCGGAATAGGCTATTTGACAATATGAAAATTATTGATTCATTTATTGGCTTGCATATAAAACAGCAAACTTGAAAAATATCAAAGCTCACTCTGATGTGATAATCATTTATAAAGTCCCTGTACTCTGCTCTATTCAACATTTCTGTATATTCCTATATGAATTTCAGCACCTCAGGGGTAAAGTGTGTTATGTCACATTTTTTCAAACACGAACTATCTACAATATTGGATTCACATTAGTAAATTCTAGCTAGTGGAACACATTTTTGACTCCCTAGGTATATCAAGTCGCAAAATAATGGCAGAAACATTATTTGAAACAATAATCGAACTGAAAAATCTTTTTTTCTATTTTGATATTGTGACTTAACACACTTTACCTCTGGGATGCCGATTCAGGAAATATCAAAACTTATACCAACATTATTTAAATATAATGAGTAGGGTGTTGAATTGTCATTAAAATCACTTTTAGTTTTCTTTATTGTTTTATTCATTGTTTCAAGAAATTTAACAAATGACTAATAAAAATTAGACCTGTGAAGCAAGTTAACCCAAATAGTCATTTAATGAGAGAATCCTGAATGTTGATGAGAGCACATGCTGTAAGAATAATATGATCCAATGTTCTTAAAAAATTTGTATTAATTACAGAGTGCTGCTTCAACATGTGAAACTCTCTTACACGCCTTATTGTCCTTTCAATATGAATCCTCAGACTGGCGATAATTTTGGTTTGATGTACTTGATCTCTACTGAGTTTTGTACCTGATGTCACACTTGGAGGTCTTAACAATTTGATTCCTCTAACATTTATTTCTGCTTCAACATTCTTAAAACCTCTGTCAGCCAATATACAATTCCCTTGTTTTAAATGATCTAAGAAATCACAATTTTTCAGAATGGTCACATCATTAGCTCGGCCCCCAAACCAGGTGAAATATAATTAATTAAACCATTAGGTGTACAAGAAATTAGATATTTAATAGTATTCCCTTTTTTATACTCCGACCAAGTGAGTGCCTGAAAAATAGCTTTGGACGGTTTTTGAATATCAATTTCAAAACAATCAATTATTCATGTGACTTTATTATAATTATGCCGAAAGGAAATGGGGACAGTCTTTTTGTTTAAATGATCATTTGCCTCAACAATAAATTTTCTCAATATTTGTGAAATTATTGGTACATTTTTTAAAAATAATTTACTTCTATATGACAGTGATAGTCCAAAGTTATCTTCTAATTCTGAAAAAGTTGTATTCAATCTAATTTTTTTCAAACATAACAAAATATATTCATGAGGTATATTGGTAAGCTTTGGCTTTTTAGCAATAAGGGATAAAGTATGTTGTAAACAGTTCAGTTTATCTATATCAGCATTTGTGTCTGTAATATTTGTAATTGAGCTAGAAATATTTGACGATGAGGCAGTAAATGATGAGGAATCTTGACCTTTTGAAATTTCTGCATTTGAAGAGAAGTCACTATCTGATTTCTCCTCTTCACTGAAACCAATTCTCCTTTTCACCCTAGCCATACTACTTGTCGATGGCCTTACATAATGACAAGGGTGAATTTCAAATGGTGAAGTGTAACTATCAGTGGTAGAACATTTTAATGGAGAGAGACAAACGTCCTTTTTTGAAAAGTTAGTCTGCCTTGCTTCTAAAATGAATAGTTTGCTTCGAATTGAATTGAATAGATTTGTCAGCAGTGACAACTGGCTCGGTACATACACCCTTCTCATATGTTTTCGGTACTTCTGAAAAAAAATCTAAATGTATAAACCAATAAAAAGTAACTGGTAATAATAATTTGCTAACACTCATGACGCGAAATTTTATATGTATCTAGTTACTGACTAAGATAACATACCTGCTGTTGATTCAGGAATTCCTCCCTCATTATGCTTAGGTAAATCTGCCTGAATCTCTATGCCTTCTGCAATATCAGTTCTTTGTTGTTTGACGATTGTTGGTTGCGAAGTACTAGCTTCGCACATTCTCCTTTTGCGATCTTCCTGGCAATGAAATTTAGAGGGAACAACTCCAGGTGCCATGAGCACTCTCTCACTAAATCCCATTTTATATTGGTAGTAATTTACCATTTCTTTCTTTATCTACAATAGAATGAGCAAGTTCATAAGATATTCCATTTTCTTTATAGAAAGCTCACTGAAAACTTAGGGCATTCAAAAACTGATAGCTACAGTAACAATGAGGTTATAACACGATAAGTTTTCGACTTACATCAACATGATCTTCACAAAAAAAAACCGACGAATTATCCACTATTTCATTCGGATTTCTTCCAGATAATTCCAACCACATTTTGCGCATTTCAGTCTTTTTTGGCACACTCACAAACAGTTTTTCTGGTGTTTTAATACTGGTGTTTTTACACTTTGGCACTAAGCACCACTTGTACATTTTATTGATTTAATGAAAATAAAACCACTAACTATTATTTACCTGTTTCTAACGTCGAAGAAAGAAAGAAGGAAACAATCTGATTGGCCGATGTCGTGCATGTGATCGGAATCTCTCTCGTTACATTGGTTTATTTGCAACGTGGCCAAAAAATCGATAAACGCGATGACAGCTGTTTGTTTATACTTCATTGTGACGTCACTGACGCCAGCTGGCTCGAATAATCGTTTTGGCGGCATATTTGAATTTTACATTTTCGATCCCTTTTTTTTTTAGAAATATCCATCAGAATTGAAAATATCCACTTTTCATGTGCTCAATATACATAACTTTACAATTTATGATAATTTGAAAATTTTGTCAAACAGCCTATTGTTTCAACTTTCTCAATGATGTGTTTCACATCTCCAACTTCATTAATGATTTTAGATGCTACCAAGTCAAGCGTTTGGGCAAAACGAGGTAAATGCTTATTCTTGCCGAAATAATCATTCACCGCTCTCGCAATATTCGCACAATTTTGAGTGAGAACTATAGCCTGAGCCTGAGCCTGAAAAATAAACACATTCATCGCAAATTTTCTTTATACAAGTTTGCAAATAATCGGCTGTGTGCCTTTCCCAGAGTTGCGAAATAGACAATGTTACTGTGTTAAGTTTTTTGTCTGTATAAAAATGGGCTGTAACGCCCAAGAAACTGACAGTCCGCATTGTTAAATCCATCGTGAAGGTTATCGAATTTACATTCGATATATGTTGTTTGATTTGCCTTGACAGTTCTTCATACTTTTCACCTATCAATTTCGAAATCGTTCCATGAACTGGTGGTTTATACAATGGAGGGGGGAGCTAAACTCATCAAATATTTGAAACCCTCATGTTCAGTGGTGTTCAAACGAAGGCTGCCTTTGACAATCATGTATACAACAGCGTTCTTCAGAGATGCCTTAGTAAAACTGTCATATTTCTAAACCAATTATCTAAATCTAACAGATCATTATTATTTTTAGCAAGAGCCCTTTTCATTACCAAGACCCATAGGAACTATATTTTGAATCACTGGAAAACCTGCAGAATTTTGAATATTACTATGATAATTCAAGAATTATAATTTATAAGTAGAGACTCACGTGAAAAATGAAATTCCACTGCCTGTTGTTTATCTTTGTTTGTGTACAATTATATGCCGAATAGGCATATAGTGAAAAATCAAAGGTAAGAATAATTTCAGCACCATAACGATAATTACACACACAAATATATAGAACTCAGACTCAAGAGAACTTTTCCAATGTTTTGCCCCCAATCAGACCCACGTACCCGTGGATCTCTCTCTACGCTCCTTTCATGTGTTATTAGTTCACTGTATCTATATCTATGGTTATATACATATACATGATTCAGGTTTACCCACTCTTTCGGTGTTGGTTAAGTTAAATGATAGTGGGATTGTAAAACTCCTAACCTGTAAAATTTCCTTAACCAAAAATTAACCTTCGATTGTAAAACCGGGCCTCAGAGTATGTAAACAAATCTTCCTCTGACCCCTACCTTTTCATTTCTTGTTGTCAAAATTTGCCACGACACGCCCCTTTTGTAGATGAAATAATTCAACGGCACATTGGATTTCTGCTTCTGCCATAGATAAATAAATTTCTGCGACAATACGAAAGCTCCGAGAACAAGGCTTGACTGACATTTGCTTAAACCAAACAGTCATGAAAAGAATGAATTTCTATAAAAATTAACCCTATTAAGGCAGAGATGACGCCAGGAGAAAACAGAAAAGAAGCCTTCAAACATCCTGGTCCGAAGGCGCCACAAAGCCTATGGAACAAAAGAAAAGACAGGTTAGAGGACAGCCCGTCTGTAGGTGAAGAGCCTAAGCGGTACAAACAAGAGTCGCCAAAAGCCTCAATGTCTTCAGGAGCTTCTACAGCTCCTACACCAATGGTGTCTACCCACAGCCAGGTGATTACAATTGGCATCATGCACAAGGAATATCCAGACGTACTTCTGGAAGTGGACCAATTGCAGGCCATCAAAATGGAAATTCTGTCCAACTGGGAAGAAACGCCTCTCTAAGCCCTCAATTCGAGCAATTACATATCAGACCGGGCTGGCGTGGTCTCACATGCTCCGATAAAGCCACAGTCGAGTGGCTGAAGAGCTTACAGGCAAACTCAAAGCCCTTGGAAGGAGCCGATCTGCTAATCATCGAAGAAACTGAACTGCCTCGAAAAGAAATCCTGGTTGGCCATCTCCCCCATAGTCAGGATATACCGAAATTGCTCAAACGAAACAGTGACTTTCTGGAATTGTTTTCTTTCATTCTTCTGCAGTCCTAACAGAATCTTTCAGTGTTTGTGCATGCGTTATCCTTACGGGACAGCAAACGACACTTTCTATAACTTGCATCACGCTTTTCAGTTGGTGTCATTTGCTCAATTTTCTCTAACTCTCCACTGTGTATGGGCTACTGTCCGCTCTTTTATCCTTAAAATAAGGAGTTCTCTTGGAAAGGAATTTATCTTTTTTGTATTGACCTCCTTGTGTGATCTATCTGATCTACTATCTAAACAGAAATCACATATTATATTATTAATATCATTCTTTCCACATTTAATGCAGAGTACTGAAACGAAATGAGTATTAGTAGAAACACATTCTCCAATGGGATAGTCAATACAAAATGAACATACGGTGTGTACTTCATTGATCTCTGTGTTGAGATTTTCAAAACATTCAAAACAAATATCAGAACAATCATTTAAACCATTTTCATACATACTGTTTTCGACCTCTCTGAAATACTGACTGTTAGCCACCTCTAAAAATGCGTTTTCCACGAAGTCATACGTCCTTGTTTCTTCTGGTAGGGTCGCCATCGTTGTGAAAAACGCCATGAAACCTCTTGCATCCTGCATTGTTAATAGTCTACCACTTTTTTTTTTGTTCCAATGGGGCATCCAAGCTCCTTGAAACCCTACATTCTCTTCCCTAATTGGGAGACGAAATTAACTGGATTTATTTTCGAGTAAAATACAGTTTTTCCAAAATTGTCCAGAACTTCCACCATCTTCTGCACATTTTGATGCCCCTGATTTACGCCAACATTGTAAAAAATAACTGATGCTGCAGGAATCGTGCCTTTCGGATACCATGTCCCCCACAGATATAATTTTGTTATTTACTCGATTATGAAAAGAAATGTCATAAAGTAGAATACTGACTTGTATCTCCATTCGGCTGAATGAATTTTTTAACCACTCCACCCGTTGCATCAATAGATATTTGGGATTGACCACCGAAAGGTTTAATATGATTGTTGTATAGCTTTATTTGCCTATATGACGAAAATGAACAAAGAAACGATCCAATCCAATATCTTGTATTCTATCAGAATAATTTCCGGAATACTTCAGCTTGTAGAGACTTCGAATAGGGTTCTTGTCCACACTTTGTTTGGCAAGCATTCTTGACTTTACAGCTCTCAGAGTTGACATTTTAGGCAAAAGGAGATACAATGTTTCCATCTATCATTTGGTCATCCGCCATCTTCTTCTGGATATACGTCGAGCTTTCGCTCTTCAAATCGTTCTTGATTTTACTCTTTAACTCGCCAGATATCCATCTCTTCATTTCTGGGTGCTTTTTCTTGAAGTGTCCAATAATTACCTGGTTGATTTTTTCGGAATCAAATTTCCCCACCAACTGTCTCTTACAATATCGGCTAGAGCCGGTGAATGTGATGTACGCACATCAGCTGATATATGATTCTCTTTGAGGGAAATGCAACAAAAAAGCTTCGTTCCACCATAGAATTTTTGACTTATGATCCGTGAAAAATCTTTTCTATACTGCCGTACAGTTCTGAGTTGGTTCTGCTCTTGAACTTGACTACAAAATGAGTCTTCGTTGTTTTAGTCGATTCATCCCTTCTTCTGCAAATTCGATCCAATAGGAGTGATGATAACCGAATTCTGGTAGTAGTCCATGATTGAAAATTATTTTATACTTTCTTTTTTCATCAAAAGATCATGCATTGCATTTCGAGAGCTAACTTGCCATCATCAGGCATTAGAAAGTAAACATCAACAGAGGTCTCAAATTGACTTCGAGTAGGTATTTCAATTTTAAATATTGCCATTTTGAATCTCCAATTGATTTTTGTAATATTTCCTGCGGTCTTCCCTTATTGCTTTAATCATATTTAATCTTGTATTTTTATTGCTTCTTTTTTGGGGCCTCTTCTTGATCTCATTTATTTTCGGTTCCTCCTGCTGTGGTAAAGATACTCCTGATCCAACAATCAGGCATTGTTCCACTTCTGGAATCTGCTCCATTTCTGGAAAGCTTTTTACTTCTGGAATATTTTCTGTTGTGGTTTCCAGAAGGAGTACAGGATTCAAAACTTTTTTTCCCCCAACAATATTATACATGGCGTCAGCGTATTCGAAAGTTGTTCTTCCTCTACCCGTTTGATTTGCATTATCTATATATTTTTTTGTAGTTTCTATACAAAACTTTCCAACGGTCTTCACAGTGCACTGCTTTGATGTCGTACGCTCTTATCTATTCGCAACAGGATTCCAAAAACGTGTCTCGGGTTTTGCCTGTCTATCTGACAGTCTCACTTTTTATTGTCTCTGATTCGGAACTGATTCAAGCCCTGAGTCCTAAATCAGATGCGCATGCATAATAAATGCGAAATATTATTATGCGCACGCATATGATTTGCCACTCAGTACTCAATGTAGTTCCGAATTTAGTGTAGTGGCAAGCGGCCCCAACGCGGTTCAGCTTAATTATAGTATAGTTTGTCCATATTTTCAGGAGATGCATCTTTAAATGAACTCAAAATCCCGGAACTAAAAAAAACCCGTATCCGTGAACAATCTTCTTTATACAGCCGGACGGTTCTGAGTTGGTTCTGTTCTTGCACCGGACTACAAAATTAGTCTTCATTGTTTTAGTCGATTCATCCCTTCTTCTGCAAATTAGATCGAATAGGAGTGATGTTAACCGAAAATTCCTTGTTCTTCCCATTAGGGGTCCCGGTGGCGCTCTTCTAGACTCATTTTCTTCTTGAGACTTCTCCTCTGAAAAAATCATCTGTCACAAAAAAATATTTGGACTCATTTTTTTTCAATTACTCGTATGTATAGGCATGCAATCTTTCATAATTTTTCATTTGTTCGTTAGCATAAAAACACACAACTTCTAATGAAGTTCAAAATTCTATTGTTTGATACTTTTTCCATTATTTGAATATATTATTTAGTCCTTATCAAATATTTCCTATAAATCGTTTTCAAACCTTTCAAACTTTGAAGCAAAAAGTTCGATCACTCTCCTCATGCTTTCAACTTCTTTTCATAAATGTATTAGTTTCCTTTCACTTAAGGTTAATGCTTTTCTTGTGGAAAGGCAACTTTCATAACCTTTTCCCCAATTTTCCAATTTCATTTGCTTCATGGAAAGCAAATAATATGGCATCTGTTTATCAGCGAAAATTGTAGTGAAAAATCTTCTCTATATTGCCGTACAGTTCTGAGTTGGTTCTGCTCTTGCATCTGGGCTACAAAATGAGTCTTCATTGTTCTAGTCGATTCATCCCTTCTTCTGCAAATTCGATCGAATGGGAGTGATGTTAACCGAATATTCCTTGTTCTTCCCATTAGGGGTCCCGGTGGTGCTCTTCTGGACTCATTTTTTTCCTGAGACTTCTCCTCTGAAAAAATCACCTGTCACAAAAAAAGAGCTCTGTAACTATTCAAGAATCTTCATTCCAAATATTTATTTTCCTCCTTTACCAGCGACTTGTGGCTGGTTGCTAACGTTCCTTGGCCATCAGCTAATCGAGAACAAAAGTTCTCTATGAGACTTGCTCCC
This sequence comes from Hippodamia convergens, assembly GCA_038502775.1. Taxonomy (NCBI): domain Eukaryota; kingdom Metazoa; phylum Arthropoda; class Insecta; order Coleoptera; family Coccinellidae; genus Hippodamia; species Hippodamia convergens. The sequence continues at coordinate 45,732,345 of CM076610.1, forward strand.
TTTTTCTCTACTGGCTTCAACCCCTTGATAGCTTCAAGGAAAGCCTCAAGCAAGGACAATTGTATTTGCCTCCTCCTGGATGATGAAGGCTCTCCTTGCCTACCTCGTGATGTTGAAGGGGTTTCATGGAAAAGACTTCCTACCTCGGTTGGAGCTCCTGAGGTACTTTCTAGGTTTGATATAGTCCTGTAAATTCCAGGAGATATAAGTATTTCATTATAATCGTATTAAAAATAATTCTCAGTTAAAATTATTACTTGATTATTACTCACGGCCTTGCTGCCAAGGACCTATCTAAAAAGGTCATCAACTCGAAATGTCTATGATTGAATCCAGTAGAACCTAGCTCTCATATAGCTATCCCTCAAATTTTTCCAAATGAAACATTTTATTTTCATTCATTCAACATTGTATATGTAAATATTTATATCGTTACTTACAAATTGTGGAATTTTTTAATTTTGTGCATTTTAAACGGTAGGATTAATGTAATATTTGTATAGTTGTGATTCTGAAATAATATAGAAAATTCCTGTTTGACAGTATCATTCGTTTGAATATACAGTATATAATTCATGCTGTTTTTTTCTTCAATTTTTGATTGAAATGTTTCTAATTCGACCAACATTGCTGCTGTGTTGAATAATCGTTGGGTTTTCCAATTAAAAACCTCGAAACCTTCGAAAATTACAGTTGTTTTTTTTTTCGAAATGCTTCCTTGAAACATCAGGGAATATTTAATTGAGAATCTGGCTCATCTGGCCAAATCACTAAAAGTTTGAATCTCATGTACGAAATATTAATAATTTTTTGAAAATGTGTTGATTCGGTGGTGGTAGACACGGTAAAACGATAAGCCACATCTTCAAAATGTGAATTCAATCTTAATTTTGCTAATGCGAGATATGGATGTGGGGACAATCCCAGAGTACATCAATTTATTGGACGCCTCAAATCACAAATTTTGAATGGTTTGGCAAATAGGGCTTTCCAATCACCGAACTGTGAGAAAATCGACCACATCTTATTATCGAATTTGAAATCTTTCCTTGATTTGGGTAAATCTAAGCAGGATACAGAAGAAATATTATTCGCTCAAATAATTTCTGACGATAATTCAAATATTTCTAAATAATCTTCAGAAATAGCATACATAGAATAATACAAGAATTCAAAATTTCAAATATTTAGAGACTGCAGATTTTAAGTTGTTGAAAAAGGTTCATTACCTCTTCTTGGACGAGAATGGATAAAACGTCTCCAGATCAAAATTGACCTAACAAACTCAGATACAAATTTAAATCCTTCAGAGGAGAAATCGAAAAACGATTAGAAAAGTCTGGTTTCACGAATTATTTATTGATGAATAAGGCACTTTCAAATATGAGAAAATAGAGATGAATATAGAACCTAATATCAAACCCGTCTTTTATAAACCGAGACATGCTCCAATCTCTTCAAGAAAAAAATCAATACTGAATTAGAAGAAATGGGGGTATTCTCTGAGGTACAAACCTCTGAGTGGGGTTCACCCCTTGTGCCAGTAATGAGAGAAGGAGTTGAAATAAGACTTTGTGCGAACTAGAAGATAAGGGTGAACAAATATTTGATAGATGACAAACACCCTTTGCCAAGAATTGATGAACCTTTTTCTCAGACCCTTGGGAGTTATTCTCAAAATTATATTTTTCCTGCGCATATAATCAATTAGTGTTAGATGAAAAGACAAACTTTTGTTAGCTTGGAGTACCCATAGACGTATCTACAAGGTGAACAGTGGTGAACCACAAACGCTCGACTAGAAAGTAAAGCCTTCACCCCGTTTTGCCCTAGCCTATATTGAAATCGAGGATCCAGAAATCGGTATCACATGTGATCGACTTCCGCCCCTTTATCGATATTCGATATTCTCGACACGTGACTTATCAGGAATGGTCAGTTTACCGAAACGTCTTGTCGGGTTCGTGTGTTCGTATGAGCCTCTTTGATTTTAAGTGAGGATTGATTACTTCATGGCTAATGAGCAAAAAAGAATGCGTGTGCACCCTAATCAATGTGAGCTTCCATTGGGTTTTTTGGAGAAGTACCCAGAAATGTTGACCGGGAAATTTGTTTGCGTGAATGCCATGATTGAATCCAACTCCAAAACGAAAAAAACTAGGGATACTGATGAAGTGTTGGCAGAATATCAGGAACAAACTATGGGGGCATTGGCTGAAATAGCTGATAATGTGAAAAGTGTGGCTGATGAATTGAGATGTATTACAAGGATTTTCGAAACAATTGTAGAGGAAATTGTTTCAACCTAAACCTATAAGTGATGAGACTTACCCAGAACTTGATTTAGAAAATTTCGATCCCACTCCTCATGAAAGTTTGATTTCAGAAATGGAAGGTAATAGATTCACCGATACGGTAACGAATGAAGGTTTAAAAATATTTGGCAGGATATATATCCTCCTGTAGGCTATATAGCCTACAGATTTAACTTGAAATATTCAGCTTTGAACTTAGGTGAACGAACAAAAAATCTGGAACATTCCCAGAGTCCAGATTGGATAGAGTTCATATCCAGGGGAAACCTGATGCATCCCAGCGATTGGCTGTTGAAAACAACACACATTATGAATTCAGAATTCAATGATCTGCATGGGGATTTCTTGAGCAAAGAAAAGTTTATTTAAAAAAAAGAATAGCCCATGGAGTGAGGCAGAATCCTTTATTCATCAACTTGAACAAATATGTGCCTAATGAAATACTTCTGTGTATGGCCAGAACTAGGAGTTACATAAGGTTGAGGCAAATAAACAAAAGTATTAGCGCTCAAAACAGCAAGAGAAAATTGGAAAATAAAATGAAAAAATTTACTAATAAATGAATAAAAAAATCAATATATCAATTTTTCTTTCATCATCCCCCCCTTCTAATAATTATGATTTGTGAAATATAAAGTCTATCATTTTATTATTTTTCTCCACAAATATATATTTGAATGTATTGAGAGGATAATCTTCCGAATGAAGGAATACAAATAGGGATTGAATCGAGTCAACAAATATTTTCCGGAATCTTAAACTGTTGTTCAAGCTCAAACATTCGTGATTTGTATACTGAGTTTAATCAATTCCCCTGCAGGATAAACAACTTGTGAAGTTCAGAAGAAGCTTCCATTCCGAAATATCGTGTTTAATTATCAAAAAATTGAAAAATCATAAAAGCGATTCAACAGTTATAATTGAGAAGTTAGGCATTTTCTGTCAATGCAGTTCAAAAATATTGATTTTTTTGGATCTCTTACGTAATTAACAAAAGAAATTCAATGCAATGGGAACCAGAAAAATTGGCAATGAATAATTATATCCGAAAATTCATTGCAAACTTTCTGGACAATTCAAATATTTGGACACAATGACGTCATAGGGTGCGACAAGGACGGGTACATCCCAACCCAACAGCCATCCAAAGTAATCCCCCCATCTCACACGAGTATTGCCCAGAATAATTCATCATACGCCGGCGCTGTTAAAAACCAGCTACCAAAAACGACGAACCAAACACTATTAACGAATTCCAACTTCTCTGTAAAGAACTCAGTGAATTAAATCAAATCTGCAACATTTCTCATCTATTAGCCCTAGTAAGAGAATTGAAAATTTCACTCAAAAATACCCATTTCCCCCTAGAAAAACTTATGGTATTGCAAAACTTTGCCCAAAAGTATGGCTCTTAACAACCGCAAAAAAGACATCAATATTATATCCTGGAATGCATTAAGCATCTCCCTAAAAATAAATGAACTAGAATTACTTTGTGACGAGATAGAATTAGAAATCATTTGTATTCAGGAAACCAAACTTGGCAATAAAACACCCCCAAAGCTTAGTAACTTTCATTATTTAAATAAGCCAAAAACTGAATATGGCGGATTAATCGCTTACTATCGAAAACACCTTAAATTAATAGAATTAACAACCCAGACTTCAGACATTGAAAGTCAGGCATTCAAACTCAATGATGTTATCATCGTCAACATATACAGGGTCCGGCAAAAAAAACCTCCCCGGTTTGAGTAGGCCACCGCGTGAGTTGTATTGTATTGTCCTTCTCCGAAAATTTCTTTGCCTCATATTGTAATCTTGTATTGATATATAACTCTATTATCAATTTGCAGAGTTGTGATCTATGATTATCAAGAAACTCTTGATTCATTATCAAATTTTAATCCAATTTGATCACATATTTCAATCATTACAGTATTCTTAATTTTTTTTGTGATATCTGCTTTATATTTAAGAACCATCAGTTCGCACATCTTGGAGATGTCTACCAAGTCCTGAGACGGTTGATTCTTGACAATAACGGCTGTTTTAATTGCTATTAAATGAAAGAATGTAAAATCATCGGATTCGCTAGTTCGAAACAGTTTGTACCAGGAATCACAAGACTTAGTATACGCTGACAAAACACTATAAGTATGATATAGACTTACCATTACCGGTAGGACAACGTGGCAGAATCGTGGTACTGTGTATTATAAGAACTGACTCTTCTGGATGGTATCAGAGTACTGGTGTCAGAGAGGACTGGTCTCGTTGTTGAAGGGCTAGGGGTCTCGATGGTCCGCCCTTAGTGCGGAAGGGGGGTGGCCCTTGTCTTCTTCTTCTTCCTTTAACTGGCCTCAGTATAAGCCATATCAACTTCTAGCACATGACAGCAAGACAAAGTTGAAACAAAGCTCAATATCGAGACCACCATCCAAGCATAACAATTGCATCGTGACAATTAAGATAATGAATTAAGGGGGAATAAACATATATACAAAATAAGAACAGAACAACGGCATTGTATATTTAGTGCTATCGCCTTTCAGTTGAGACCCGCATAGGTTTGTAGGCAATGAACCCTGCGATATACAAGACCACATTTTCCACAAATGTTGATAAATCCAAAAATGGCACATCGTAATCGCGGTCTGCTTCAAAATGAAATTCAAGGGCATTAATGTTGCTGACTGGACCATTGATACTTTCTTGTTTGCTTGAAATTGATAATATATCAATAGCATCAAACAAGGTATTGCCATTCTCAAATTCATTCAACTCATGTCTCACAAGAAGACGCTTGTAAGCACTTCTGAATTGAAGGGCATTTGGGTTATTATTAAAACCACCACGACTACGTATTGCGCTGAAAAATGTTTCAATGTGGTCTTGGGGCAGCTTGTATGTTAGGAGATAGGTAAATCTAAATTTCTTCAATTTTTCAAATAATGGGAAGATATTTCTGAGGCATATGATTATGCCAATAAACCCCATTTTTCTAATACTTAAAACAATTTTTATGTTGTCGGAAGTATATATATTATCTATATATTCTTCAAACCTTTCCGCAGCATGTTTTAAGATTTCCATATTTTGATCATTAAATGGAATATTCATTGAGCCTTTCGCGAATTTAATTTTGCAATTCATTCAATAAGAAATATAATATTTAATTATTTACATTCTTTACTGTTGTGGATGTTACGCTAAATGTCTCCTATAGATAGTAAGGTATCTCCAGTAGCTAAATACCATAACGAAATTGATAACTGAGCCTTCAGATCTAAAGGATAATGCCCTCCTTTATATTTTTTTCGAGGATATTTGTAGTATCCGCCCTTCCTATCACTTCAGAATGTTGAGAGAAACATTCTAAAAAACATGTTCTTCATATCCATGTTTCAGCCATGAACACTTTGGGATTCATAGCATGAAATTTTGTAACAATGAACAAAATCAAATTAAATTTTATTCTAAAATTCATCTGTAAAAAATGAGTATATCATCTTCAAATAGCATCTCGTTAGCTAGAACAAATGCAAGTAGATTATCTCCACTTGACATGATTCTCTTGTAAAACAAACTCAACTGATGTGAACTCTGAAATGAGAGAAACACTTATTCAAGGATATTGTTCATTGGATTTTTGCAAGTGGCACTATGAAATTACACTAATAACAATTTTTAGAAGAATAGAGAGAGAGAGAGAGAGAGAGAGAGAGATAGAGAGAGAGAGAGAGAGAGAGAGAGAAAGGTTTATTCATGGCCATCGACCTGAGGTCCTTCAGCCTAGAAGAATTCCACGGCAAAACATTGCTCAAAATTTTGAAAATTTTTATTCTCTGATTGACCCTTTCTATATGGACTCTTGCTCTGGCAATAAATAAGTTTTGCTCCACTTGTTGAAAGGTCATTTGTTTCCTATTCCTCATGAATGGAGGACGAATGAGTTTGATTTTGTTTTCTGAACAAATGTCATAAATTAAGAAACCTCTGTCTACCATTACAGCATCCTCATTTGGCTTAAGGCAAGATATCAGATTGCTTTGTTCGAATATTGCCTTATCAGAAGCTCGTCCTCCATAAGCTTCACCGACAAAGCATATCAAGCCACAAGTGTAACAGCTGTCATGAATTTCATTGTATTTCTTCCTTCATAGTGAGAGTAGCACCTTATTCTACAGCACAGACATTTTGTTCTCTGTACAAAAATTTCTGTGCAGTCCAGGATAACTCTCACGTCTTGGAACTGGTTAAAAATTGTTGGCAAATTTCTCTTCATTTCCTCAGATTGAGGTAAATATATTAATGGTCTCAATACTGCACTGGCGTCGATACGGGGGGGGGGGGGGTAATGGGGGTAATTACCCCCCCAGGGAAAATATTTACCTTCGCAAAATAAGTCATACAATCATTACATAGAAACATATCATGACAATATACTATATCCTAATTTTTTTTACCCCCCCCCCAGAAAAAATCTCTAGCGACGCCCTTGCAATACTGTGGCCAAAACAGTGAGCATCTCATATATAATCACTTCAATACTTTGAGAACTCATGTTCTGGATATCTCATAGTCTCCTGAAAAAACAATATATGAAATTATGTGCAATTCAAATGATATTCTCACACAACTCACTTCGTGGCATGAAATCAGATTCTTCAAAATGTTTCGAACAAACTCTCATGAATTCATTTATTTTTCTTCCGCACTTTAAATTCTTCTCATAAATTTTTCTCAAGTCCACTTTCTCAACAATACCATTTTTGTTGGTTATTTCAACTTTAGTTTTATATTTTGGGAAAGAATGAAATGAAACGTGGTCCTTGTGAGAACGACTTTCACAACCATAAACACAACAAGAAATTCCACTTTTCGACTGTAGAGGATGGGTTAGGATTCCAGGAAAAGTCGTAGAACAATTTAATAATTTATTTAACAAAAACAAATTTTGAATTTGGTTAAAACTTATTAGTCTGAAAAGACTGATTTATAAATCGTTGCGACAGAAAGTAATGGTTTTGTAGGACAGCGACGACGGTTGATAGGTTTAAAACTTTTAGTCTGAAAAGACTGATTTTTGTAGAATATATGGATTCTACACGGCGAAGGCGAGTCGATAATTAGTAATGGATTTGAAAGTCCCAAAAGAGGGGATTTTTCAGGCTGGATCGTCGTTGGTTTTTAGCGGCTGTGAATGTTGGTTGTTCGAAGTATTCGACAGTGCAGGTAGCCGTTGAAGAGAAATCTGGTCGAAGCGGTAAAACAGATGTTTCTGCGTTGAGAGCGGAAGTGTCGAATATCTCGTCGAAGTTGCTGGGTTCGAAGTCTCCAAGGAAAAGGATCTGTTTTTTTTTTTTTTTGACGACAGGAGAAATCTATTGGACGAACCAGAAGAGTTGGAACAGTGTGGGACCCTCCCCCACTAAAACTCCTGTATTAGGGATTTTCAAGTCAGAGACTCCTTCATCCCGATCTATGAGAGAATGGCTGAGATTGAAACTATGTTTGCACCAGTCTACCCGTGGGGCATTTACGAGGTAGACTTTAAGCGTGTCTGGGTGTCCCGAGGGACGAAGAGAAAAAATAAAGGAGAAAATAACCGCTCATAGTCGGTTGTTGGGCATGGAATCATCCGGGAGATCAAGTTTTGGACGCTTGTATCGGGAAGTTGATGCGTCGCAGTCAAGAGCTTGTCCGACTAATCTGTTTGGATGATCATGGAGATGGTCCTTCAATAGGGGTAAGTTCGCCTCACGAAGGAGTTGGGCGTTGCGAACGAACCAGGGAGCATTGAAGGCGGTCCTGAGGAATTTTCTTTGAAAGATTTCTAATCTGTTCAATTGCGTGTTGCTGAGGGCGTGAACCCAGCAGGCAGCAGCACAAGACATAGTCGGTCTGATGATTGACCTGTAAAGGATTAATTTGTTGTGAACTGACATATGGCTGCGACGGCAAAGCAGCGGTGCCAGTTGAGCGGAGGCAATTTTGCCCTTTTTAAGTGCATGATTGGTGTGCTGATAGAAATTCAGTCCACGATCTAGACTAACTCCCAGGTATTTAACTTGAGATTGCCAGGGAATATCTATTCCAAACATTTCGATATTGCCTTGGGGTTGGACTCTTCTCCGTGTTAGGAGAATTGCATTACTTTTTTCGGGATTGACCTTGATAAGCCATTTGGTGCACCATTCTTCCAGAGTATCCACAAAATTTTGAAGATATTTTGTGGCTAGACGGGGACATTTGGATCTGGCTAAAATTGCTGTGTCGTCTGCGTACACAGCCAATGAGGTTTGAATGGATTTTGGAATATCGGCAGTATAAATAGCGTAGAGTAAAGGAGACAGTACGCTGCCTTGGGGAACTCCGGCCTCAAGGTCTCTCGGTTGAGAGATCGAATCGGAAATTTTCGCTTGGAAGATGCGATTTTGGAGAAAAGAGTGGATCATTTGACACAGTGAGAGTAGTACTTTCGCTTCACGGAGTTTGAAGACGAGGCCGTCGTGCCACACAGTGTCGAAAGCTTTAGAGATGTCGAGAAATACCGCACCTGTTACTTGTTTCCATTCGAAACCAGTAGATACGTGTTCGACAACTCTGAGAAGTTGATTCACGGTGGAATGTTGGGGACGAAAACCAAATTGTTCATCTGGGAGTATATTGTGTCTTTCGACGATATCGGACAATCTCAAGTGCATGATTTTTTCGGCAATTTTGCCAACAGAGGATAGGAGGCTTATGGGTCGGTGGTTTTGGGGGAATTTTTTATCTTTACCTGGTTTTGGTATGAAGATCACAGTTGCTCTCTTCCATCTGGTTGGAAAATAACGTAGTCGGAGGACCGCGTTGATTATGCCAGTCAGGGTGGATATAGCGCTGTCCGGGAGCTTCTTCAACATCATGTTAGTAATGCAATCAGGTCCTGGAGCCTTTTTCGTCTTCATGCCGGAGATGATCTTCCGGATTTCAGACGGTGTCGTTTGTTCGATCAGGTCGTCCGTTTCTGGTTGCGTACCTGTAATCAAACTCACCTCATTTTCCACGTCTTCCAAGTGGTCCAAGTCGGCGTCTGTTATGTTGGTTCTGCATTGTAGTTGCAGACTGTCGGCAAATTCTTCGGCTTTTTCCTCGTCCGTATAAACGATTCGTCCGGAAGAGCCGTGGATTGGAGGTAAAGTCTTCCGTTCTGTTTTGAGAACTTTTGACATTTTCCATAACGAGTTGTCCTTGGTATTTAGGTCCTGTAGCTTGATCTGCCATTGTTCGTTCCTGAACTGTGACAGCGCTTTGCGTACTTCCCATTTGAGACTGTTCGCTGCGGTGCGATCCGATTGAATACCGGAACGACGCGCGATCCTTCTGGCCTTGTTTTTCTCTCTGATCAGTTTCACGATCCGGTACGGTGTCGTGCGCCTAAACGGCTGGACGTCGTCAGAGTATATCGTGGCTATATCGACCGATGATCGAAGAATTTCCTCGAATTCTTCTACGGCTCGATCCAGAATTTCAGAGTTAATAAGTTCCTGTGTTCCTGTATCCATGGATTGGAGTTTCTCATCAATGGTTGAAGAGAAGTTCTCCCAGTCTATCTTCTTTCTTAACCATTTCGGTAGAAAGTTTATGCTTTCTCCTAGTTGCATAACGACTGGATTATGGTCTGAGCTCAGCGCCTCCTTGGTACTGAGTTGGATTTCTCGGTTCACGTTCTTTATTAGAGCGATATCGAGAACATCTGGGGTACCCGTTGAATAGTTGAAGTAAGTCGGCTCCGTCGGATCCACAACTGCCACTTCGGGGTTCTCTAGCGTGAACTTTTCTAAGACACGCCCATTTTGGTTTTTGTTCCTGCTATGCCATGCTGTAGTGTTGTGTAACTCTTGTAAGAGACGGTTCATGTGTCCCGGACATGACGTAGAAATGTAAGAGCGGCTCACTTTACAAAACTGTATCACCTCAATTCGAATGTCCCACTTAGCGTCTACGCATCGGTGAGCCGAAAGACGCGAGACGCGAGAGACACCCAGGACCCAGGTAGTCTCGGCAAACACATCGGATCGATAGGCCGAAGACTGTCGCCATTCCCATTCTCGAGATCTCGAGTCTCAACTCTCGACCATTCGACCGTCATGTCACTCAATTCAGATTTAGGGACTAGAACGGAACTGCGGCACTTGTGTTATGAAGCCACATCTGGGCCGGAGCGAGAGCGCAATCCGAGCGATCTGATAATCAGATATGTTTTGCCAAACGCCCCAACTGAAGTAATAAAAATGCAGTGACCCTATAGTTAATTGCTTTCATGTTGATAGAAGGTACTTCCATCTTCCCTTTTCACTAGTGTGTCTTGTCATAAATCACCGGATTTGTGGTTATTCCTCATAACAAAATTAGGGTTGTTTTTTAGAGGTTGCTTCTTTGACCGTTCTCACCGACCGAATATGCAGGAAGTTTGTTCTACAATGAGCGCTTCAACTCTAACGTCTAACGTAACGACATTATCCCCCTTTTTATCGGTCCAGCTGCACGCGACACAGTATGTAGTGGAACAAATTTTGTCTCGACTGCCTATCGCGTCATGAACGCCCGGAATGCCTCGCCTCATTGGAAGTGGTACACTGTACCGCTTAAATACAAAAGTAAGGCTCCTCTCACAAACTCAATTTCAAAACGTGTACTACCCAACACTACCATGCTGGGCTCTTGGCGTTAAAGTCGCCGGCTGCGATGGTCGAGATATTGTCGTTGAAGATGATACGAAGATCTTGCTCGTGGATACAGCTATTCCGGTGGCTTCTAAATGTTGCAGATTTGGCATATCTGAAACATAGTGTCTGATTGCATTACTTACGTAGATGGCGGTAACAATACCATTTCCGATGGGACGGTCAGATCGATGTAGGGAAAATCCTGGTATGTTCGGGTCACGGTCGGTAGTCCGGAGACGAGTTTCGCTCAATAGCATGACATCTATGCCCCCGCTGTTGATGAATTCCTCGAGCTCGTTTCTTCCTATTCGGAGACCGTTGGCATTCCAGAAGGCGATCTGTAGGGAAAAAGGGTTTGGGTGTGTATTAGCCATACTTACCGATTGTAGTTGTCCTAGATCTTGGATGTGAAGTTCTTCATCATCCTAATAATCTCGCTGGCGTCTCTGCATTTTTCCATCGCAGTGACGATTCCCTTAATCATAAGTCCTACTTGCGGATCCCTTCGGTCGGATGAAGCGTTGTTGGTCGTTTTCTTTGGACGACTGTGTTTCTTTGCCGGTTTCTTCGCTTCTTTCGGCATTTGTTGGGGTTTCTTCGTTCCTTGTTTTTTGGTTTTATCCAAGCTTGGGAATTTCGGACAGCCTCTATAGCTCGCCGGGTGCGGGCCTCCACAGTTTGCGCATTTGGCAGCTGTGGTTTTCGGCTTTTTGCATTCCGCCGTGGAATGCTTTTCTCCGCATTTCACACACCTCTCCGTGAGATGGCAAAATCTTTGTGTATGGTGGAAGCCCTGACAACGATGGCATTGGTGGGTTTCCTTTTTTGCGTGCGCTTTTTCGATTTTAACGACGATATCGCACAGTCTGGAGATCTGCATCATCGCTCCTTCGTGCGATGTTGGTACGACTACCAGCATGAGTGGTAGTTCTTTCTTTCTCCTTGACATTCTGGACACTTGAAGTGCTTCAATGCCCTTTAGTTTTAGTTCCGACATGACTTCTTCGCCTGTCATGAATGTCGGAATGCCTCTGATGACCAGACGAGCTGGTCTGTCCTCTGGGAGGGAGTAGTGGAAATATTCCACTTTTTTGCTTGTAAGTTCCTTGGTCAGGAACCTAAAGCTTTCGGTTGTGATCAGTTGGATCCTGATCCTGTTATTCGCCATTATTTTACCGGCGAATTCTATTTTCCTCGACTTGAGGAGCGAAGATATGGCGGCCCATTTGGACGTATCCTGTAGAATTATAGGGGGAATTTTTTGTTTCTTAACAGACTCACCCTGAATGGCTGGCGTAGGCTCTTCGATCTCGGGAACGTCGGTGGTGGCGACGGGTTTCACAGTGAATTTCAGCGGTTTATCCCACGCTGATTGGGTCTTGGCTTCGGACGGTGCGACCTCGTCCTCGGAGCTTTCGATCACCACTTCCATGGGATCGATTTCGTCTGCTGGAGCTGGTCTTCTTCCGGCGGTCTGTTCAGGGGCTGGGAACGTGCGCCTTGTCTTCTTCGTTTCGGTATCGGAAGTTTCCGATACCGCGCTGGTGGTGGAGACATTTCTTCTCCGCTTCTTTCTTCTTTTGCCGTCCTTGACACGGAGGGCGGCGACCTCTGCTGTGAGCAGAGTTACTTTCTCCGTCAGATGCCTGACTATGGCTAACAGCTCCTCGATTTGAGGGGGCCGAGTGTCCCCCATTTTACCGGTTAGAAACTTTTTCGAGTTGTGATGAAAATCACATATTATTTTAAGATAAAATCGTAATGGACAGCAGCGTGTGGCTGCGTATGTTAATTTGCGGTGAAAACCACAGTTTTGTTTGTAGTGACCACTACAGATTCGTCGATGAACACAGATCGGATTGGCACATCCGTTCACTAGCACATCAACTCACTGACTCCCTGAAAAAAAAAGGATCTGTTTCTGTTTTCTTGCTATATTTATGCCTGTTTGTCTTCACCTATTAGGGATGCGAATTTTTTGACCTAGAAAAGGCGTGACTTCATCGGATCTGCTCAAGTAGGATTTTAACAAACTAGGGGTTTTCGTTTCAGCTGGACTTGAAGAATTTCCGGTGATTTCGTCGATTTTGTTTCAGCCGGAAATTCGCCACACGACATATTGAGTCTTATATCACTTATTTTCACACAAATAAATCAATCTAAATAACTAAAATAAACTTTGAAGCTGTTAACTCTCACCAACAACTGTAGAAAGTGTAAATTCGTCAAGAATCACTATGAAATCAGTACAACCTCAAAGTAAGGGATACTCACAACTAGTTTGAAATTTTTGCCGCTAGGTGGTTTCGAGATTAAGTTGAATCGCCTATTGTTATTGATGGGAGTAATGTCACTTGAATAATTCTGACGTTTCAAATTTAGTTGACACTTAATTATTGTTGTGAATGTTTTTCTCTGAATAGTGAGGATGAAATATTATGTAGGTACACTTCCAGAAATAAGACAAGCAGCTAGTTCTACAGTAGGTACAGAATTTATTGCCCGCGAGAAATCCCAAAACAAATATACAGTAGAATCCGTTTATTATGACGCCGGCTATACTGACCAATCGCTTATAATGACGCAAATGCAGTGTTAAGTGTTAAGTTTGGTTTCATTCAAAACTCCTTACAATAGGGTCCGGATTTAATGACTTCGCTTATAATGACATGTCGCTTACAATGACATGATTTCAGATACAACAACATGATTTTTCGAAAATTTTTGGTTATAGTGACCGCTCGATCTTTTTCTGAAGCCACCCTACCCTTTTTAATGCGATGAGGCTTGATACTATACGAGACATACGCGTGACGACATGCTTTTTAGAATATAATCCAGATCCTTGAAGAGATTATTGGTGTTTTGTGGACAAAATGTCATCCATTGAGCCTTTTCTAAGTTGTAAAATGGTGTAAGAAGCTATTATCCCAAGTCGAAAAAAACAAACGCAAACTAAAATTTCAGATTATTTTTCTAAAAAATGAAAAAGTTCTTTATATTTAGTTTTTTTGTAAGAGAAGCTATTTTTTATTTTTTCAATAAAGCAAAATCTGAATTTCTCGTTCTTTTCTTAAACTGAATCCAAGAAAAATACCATCAATTTTGCTGAAATTCCGCTTTATGTGGATTCTACTGTAAAGGTGTATCAAAAATTTTCAAGAATGATGTAGGGTAGTGAGAATGTATATTATTATACATAGTTGTGAATAAAGCATAATATTCAACTCGCAGTAATGGTCATAACTCCCTTGATGCAAACTTCATCTGCGGGAATTGTGACTTGCATTACTGCTCGTTAAATAATATACTATTGTTAGCAGTTGAGTGATATGACTCTATCTGCCTCCTCTCCTTTTCAGACCAATCAGGCTTTCTAGAGATATGAAATTGCATTGGAGTTTCGACAAACGGAGTTTTATACCCCTCCAACCAGGATAAAATTGATGAGTCGTTGGTAAACGACATGCTCAATAAAGAATTTCAAGCGACTGGTTTGGTAATTTACCTTTAGTGCTTTCTTCACGTTGATTGCTGTTGTCGGTTGGATGAGACAGACTCTTGGAGTTTGAAGGCCTGCGTTCTTACTACTTTTTTGCCTATTTTTAAATCCTCGGAGGTCCTTTCGAGGGCTTTCGTCTCCTTGATCTTCTCGCTAAGGTTATTGCCATAGAGAAAACCGCCAACTCCCGTTTGATCGGGAGTCTCCTTTAATTTCTCATTAATGCCTGGCTGGATTAAACCTCTACGTAGTGAGCACTCATCAAAGTGAGCAGCTGCTAAGAGCTTGCCAGCATCACTCAGGCGTTCAATGAGAGCAGTGTTGGGGTTTTTAGGTTCAATGGCTTCATTCAGAGCCTGAGCTATAGCTGTTATAGCCGCTCCAACCCGATTCTGGGTTTTTTGTACCCTCAAATTGCGCTTATTTGCCTGCTCATTGATGGCTATCTCCACCTCGGGATTCAACTTTGGAGCTTCAACCCAAGGACAGTTTTCAATAGGAGGGTATTTTTCCACCATTTCAGTCACCTTATTATCTGGCAAACCTAATTTGAGGATATTTCCCCATTGAACGGCAATCGTCTGTTGGATTTTCGGTGATGTTTTTTTTGGGGTATATGCTCATACCCCAATATTCCCAGAATGCTGGCATCGAGCTTTTCTGGATTTAACTCACCTGCCTCTTCAGGTACCATGATATATTCAATATCGTTTAGCTGTTGATCTTGATCTGTATAACAAGAAATATAACTATAAAAACACCATTCAACATTTTGATCACGAACTGCACCCGAACATAAGTGCCCTTAGGACTCTTCGTGTTATGTTATTTTCAGAAAAGTATCGGGTTTGAGTGAGACCATGATACAGCTTTTGTTGCTTTATTCATATCCTCTCACAAAATTATCAAGTTCAGGTGCATTCCTCTCAGAACTGTATAGAGTTGCGATAAGTCAACAATAATCTATTGTTGTTTAATTAGGGTCCTGTTAGGACCTACCATGTTATGGGTGTAATATATAATGTAATTTTACTTTAAGGCCGGTTGTACAGTCCGAGCTCAAGAACCGAAAAGCCGAGTTCAAGACTAAACCCTGTTAGTAGGATGTTTTGGAATGAGTATTTTAACTCAGTATTTTAACAAACACAACACAAGTACTTTCAACAAGCTTATTATATTTTTAATAACGTTACAAGTGATCACAAGAGATGTTGTCTGTTAGCGTGGCGTGGGTGGAGAGAGAGAGTTCTACTATCATACATACACAATCTGTGTTCTGAACACAAAACTTGCTCTTCTTCTTCTCGGTGTTGCCACTTCACATACGGAATATTCGAGTTAGATTACATATACAATCACATAATTATATTTGCCTCTACAACCCTACTCAAATCAGAAATATCTGTTGTACAGTTCGAGTTCAACGCTGAACTTTACTCAAACGAACCCTCAACTTGAGCTTCCAAATTCGGGCGCTCAAGCCCGGATATCTACGGCTTAAGCCTTGTGAAACGTCACATCACGTGTGAATGTATAGGTTATGTTCTGAATGAAGGTTATGTTTTGATTTGAATTTATGCCGTCTGGTAAATAGTGGGAACTGAAGTGAATGAAATATTGATTAAAATGGATTCTCAACTACGTAATAATTTTGCGGAATTGGCTGATGACGAAGATTTTGTCGAAGCTGTTGAATTTGTTTTGAATGGTAGAAGAAAGCCGAAAACATATAGGAATAGAATGAATCATTTCCAGGTATGGAATGAAACGGAATTTATGCAAAGATTTCGTTTATCAAAAGATGGTGTTCGTTACGTGATAACTCAAATCAAAGAAGAAATATCATCCACAAATGATTGGTGAGTCTTGATACCTCTTATTATTAATAGATTGCTCTGAATTAAAAAATTGTCAGGAATCATGCTGTGTCAGCCGAAGAAATGGTTCTAGTTACATTAAGGTACTTATGCTACTGGCAATTTTCTACAAACTGTGGGTGACTTTATTGGCATGGATAAGGGAACGGCAAGTCGGATGGTTTGGAAGGTTAGCAGAGCAATTGCCAGACTTTATCCTATTTATGTTCACATGCCGCAAACAGAAAGAGAATCAAGAAATACATCTCAAACATTTTATGATGTGGCAAGGTTTCCAAAATGTATTGGAGCAATTGATTGTACTCATATTAAAATTTTGTCTCCAGGAGGACATGATGCGGAAATTTATAGGAATCGAAAAGGGTTCTTTTCAATGAATGTGCAAGCTGTTTGTGATGCAAACTGTTCTTTTAAAGATGTCGTGTGTCGGTGGCCTGGATCAAGTCACGATTCACAAATATTTTCAAACTCTAGTATAAGGGCAAAGTTTGAACATGGAGTATTTGGAGAATATGTCATTGTTGGGGATAGTGGTTACGGACTCAAAAATTATTTGATTACACCCCTAGCAAATCCACAAAGTAGAGGTGAACGTCTTTTCAACGAAGCACAAATAAGGACAAGAAATTGTATTGAAAGGACGTTTGGACAATGGAAAAGAAGGTTTCCAATCCTTGCCGTCTGAGTATTGAAAAAGTTGAGGCTGTTGTAATAGCTACTGCAGTACTAGAAAATATGTGCAAATTTTTGACTGAACCATTTCCTTTCTCTAATAGTGATGAAGAAGATGCAGTAAATTTTGTCAACTCATCAGATACCTTACATTATATGAACACTCATTCTATCAGCAATATTAATAATGTAAGGCGACATCAGTTGATTGATTATTACGATAATCTTCAATGAATCATTTGTGATATAAATTATTAAATTTCGTTCAATTAATAAACTCTCAACTTCAATAAGAATCTTTATTTCAATATACATTACTCATTTTCAGTGAGTTTTTGAACTAAATTTTGTTGTTGTAATAACAAAATATTTTTTTTCATTTTATTTTCTTCCTCCAAATATTTCATTTCAACTTTATGTTTTTCAGAGAACAATTCTTATCTTTTTTTTCCTCTTGGATCATCCCCAGTTTGGCCACTCTTTCTTCTTCTATCATCTCCATTTTCTTTTTGTGTTCCACTTCAAGGTATTTCATTTGGGTAGTTTGGACTTCCTCCAACAATTTGACTCTCTTTCATTGTTCCTCCTCAGCCCATTTCTTTTTTTCGCCATTTATATTCGTTTTGGACGACGCCCATTCACTCACTCTATCACATAGAGCTGAATATTTTTGTGATTGTGAGTTTGTACTGGTCTTTCCTGCAACATAAAGTTATGACAAAAATGAAGGTCCGAAGCTTTTGTTTCATCAGGAACCAAACATTTTCAATTTCAAAAAAAAAAAAAAATTGCTTCACCTGTGTTCAAAACTGTTGACTTCTTTTTCCGAAGCAACTGAACTGAATTTTCTTGACATTCATCAGGAACAGTAATAGTGGCCAGATCAGATTTGCTATTTTGTATTTCAAATGGACTTTCCCCATTATTACCTGTTGAAAAAAATTCATATTTTGCACTATCGAAATTAATGTATAAACTTTAAGCAAACATCTGTATACTTGTACTGAGTTGTAGAGCACTTTCCTTCAATATGAACTTTATTCCAAAGACATAAATGTTAACTTTCCGTTAAAAAAATACGAATTTAAATTAAATAATTACTTCACCTGTATTTGAAAGAACAGACTTGCTCGTACTGACATTTTCTGGATATTCACATCTGGGTGTGCCAGTATTCACTTCGCTGGAATTTTTATCTGTTAAATAAAGAAAAATCTATCAATATTTTGCACTATCTGAAACAATGTAAATGTCTGAAGCTTTTGTTTCATCAGGAATGCCAAACATTTTCAATTAGTATTCACCAAAAAAAAAATAATTGCTTCACCTGTGTTCAAAACTGTTGACTTCTTTTTCCGAAGCAACTGAACTGAATTTTCTTGACATTCATCAGGAGCAGTAATAGTGGCCAGATCAGATTTGCTATTTGTATTTCAAATGGACTTTCCCCATTATTACCTGTTGAAAAAAAATTAATATTTTGCACTATCGAAATTAATGTATAAACTTTAAGCAAACATCTGTCTACTTGTACTGAGTTGTAGAGCAATTTCCTTCAATATGAAATTGATTCCAAAGAAAGAAATGTTAACTTTCTGTTAAAAAAATACGAATATAAATTAAATAATTACTTCACCTGTATTTGAAAGAACAGACTTGCTCGTACTGACATTTGCTGGATATTCACATCTGGGTGTGCCAGTATTCACTTCGCTGGAATTTTTATCTGTTAAATAAAGAAAAATCTATCAATATTTTGCACTATCTGAAACAATGTAAATGTAGGTATATATAAATATATATATATCATGGGCCTACTATACATATATTACATATACTCCTTGTGCGTCTATGGTATGAATTATGATCTGTTTAACTCACCATCCAATTCTGAAATTTCAGGAGGGGTCCATTCGAAAATGAGTTCTTCTGGCGGCTCCTCCTCATTCCATAAGAATTGCTCTGAAATAGAAAATAAATCAACTTAATTTTAGTTGAATATCGAATATTGAAATATCAATGTACCTTGGTCACCTCCGAATTCACTATTCAATCCTATTACTCTAGTGTTCAATAGTTCTTTGATCTGAAGATCGATATTAGTTATCTTCACATCTTTCGGAGGTCCTCCACCAGTACCCAGGGCAAAGCATTTCTCCTCTGAAAATCTTTTCTTTGCACGCTTCTTCATATTTTCGTATTTTTTTTTTAATACCTGAGTCCCGAAATATGACGCCACTTTCATTATTGAACTCATCTTCTATCCGTTTCCAACATTCAAATTTCGATTTATTAACATTACTGTCTGTTTTTTTTATTTTCTATTATATGGCCGTACTTTTTCACCAAGTTCATGAATATATTTTCTTCAGTACAAGTAAAATTCGCCGACCTTTTAACATTTGCCATGATAAAACTTACAACACGAGTCACAATCACAATACAACCAAACACAACGACGTACGCAAACCGAATAACAGAAATGAAATACCAAAATAATAACATAACCATGTAATTCGAAATTGCTCATCATAGACGAACATACGAGTTCTTTTTTTTTTATACTTCCATAGTTTAATATTTATATTATAATTACTCGTATATTATATACCTAATATAAATATTCATGATATTTATATATAGTTGTATATCTGTAAATGCTTTTTTATATATAAATAATACAGGGTGGCCGGACGATTGACGTCGAAAAAAACAAAACAGGTCCCTCATGTCATGGGGTATTCGAATCACCCCCATGTATGTTATCCGATTTTTCACGGTTTCCGAGTTATGAATTTTTTTATGAAATTTGAGAATTTTCAACTTGAACATCTTCAAAATTATTTTTTTCTAAAAGTATAAGACTTTTCTGATATTTTTTTGTTGTAGATAGATCGCCAGGAATTGTACTTTTATACATATAATAACCAGCATCGTAACTCTGATAAAAAATTATGAAAATGTTGGTCTCAAGTGAGAAAGTTACGTATTTTGGATCATGATCTAAATTTTCAAATTTAAATTAAAAATGTAAACAGGTTACTTCATGGTTTTTTAGTAGGCTTAAAAACTGCGCTCAACACTCAGCTTTCAGAATCTTTAATAAAAATGGTACTCAACGGTCTACTTTTGCTAGAATTAGCCTTCAAAGTCAGCGAGGTAGAAAAAATCAAAGAAGTAGACGTTTACTCAAAAATTATTTTTGCTATTTTAAGATTTTTCTGATCCAGCTATGATAGAAAATGCTGAAAATCAATTAAAATTAGCTTTATAAGAAAAGTTTTAGAAATGTATCACATTAGGCTATGTTAAGTAACTCAACCTCAAAGGCTTTGATATCGCCCAAGTTACTGCTGCAAAAATAAAAAATTTTCGTTAAGGTTAGAGAGATTCCTTTCTGGTAATTCTCAGACCGTTAATTTCGACTTACTTCGAGATAAACCAACGCTCGTATTTTCCTCTCGGCTTTGAGGCCGAAGTAGTGAAACAACTGGTGACCACGTGGAATGTAAGGGGCTTCTATAACGTCGATGACGACCTTTTTTTTCTTCAGCTTTTTTATTTCTCGTTCTAATCTTATGATACGAGCCTCTTCATCTTCGGAAGAGCTTGTACTCGAACTTGTTGAATCATATCTTTTTGTTCGTCCCATATTGTATAAACACTTTTTTGCTGTTACACACAGTATACACACAACGTATCACTTCTGAACAAAAAAGAATAATGAGCGTGGGTGCGAGGGGTTGCACCATAGAGCGGGTACAATCATAAAAATTCAAGCAATTTCTTTTTCTTACTTTGAATATGTGATCACTTCTTACAGAATTTGGAATACTACATTTATTGATCTAGGGGACGAGACGCATAATATAATCCAAGAACTAACAACTATGTCAAGTCATGTCCAATAAAAAATCATACACCATACTAAGGTCCTTCACATGATCTCTGAAATTTACTGAGTTGTTAAGTTTTATATGAATCATTCCACTAATATTTCGTTTATGTGTACACTTTTCTCTGTGACATTATTAAAATCAAAAAGATGTTTTTCATTATATGCATGTGCTGTGAGAGCTGTCTTGTCGAAATTACGTGTATTTTTTAAATCTGATTCATGTTGTTTCATTCTATCTTTGATATATTGTTTTGTTTGCCCTACATAACATTTCTCACAATTCTGGCAAGGGATCTTATACACAACCTCAGTTTGTAATTCAAGTGGAGTTGGATCCTTGAGACGATTAAAAAACCTCTTGGTTGTTTTCAAATTATAAAAAGCACAGACACAGTTGTATTCTCTAAAGATATTTTGAATCCTGTAAGAAAGGTCAGGTATGAATGGAAACTTGTAATATCTTTTTTCTCTCATCTCTGTATCCAACCTAACATTAGACTCACCTTTCAAAGCAGTCAACTGATCGTTTACCTTATTGATGATTTTATTAATAAAATACATTGGATGATAATTTTTATTTAATAGAATTTCCTTCACTATTTTCAATATGGGAAACAGGGTCACTCAGAATTAAAGATTTCTTAACTCAACATCAAAACAAATGCTTGAAAGTGAAGGCATATTGAGATAAGCTTAAACTTACCTAATATACTTCTATTGAACTATTTCAAATTGAATTGTCTCCAAGTGAAAAATCTCAAATAGAAATTGAAAAGGAAAATGAATCCCCAAGCTAGGAAAATGAAGCTCCCAGCGAGGAAAATATCCTTTGGGTCAAAAGAAGACCCACAGAAAATCAGAAAATGATGTCCAAGCAATGAAACTCCTTCTCAAATGTAGGGAGGAAAAAAAAAGAATTTTTTGATGATAGGAGGGACAATAAGATCCATTTGTGGACCTTCATTGCAGAATTCTTGGAGAGCAATAATTTTAAATTGCGCTGTAATGGAGGCGAACGATGTAGGCAAAAATTTGCCAATTTGACAAAGGCCTACCAGGAGTACATAAAAAACCAGAAAACCACAGGTGCAGCATTAATGGAGCAACCCCCTCCCCTCCCTTTTTTCTTTTGTTTGAATTCAGGAGACAAACACAAAATATCTCCGAAATATTCAGTGGGCAGTTTTGAGACAGGGACAGATGAGAATATGCCTGAAGAACCTGTGGCTGGCCCTTATCATAGTTGCTCCACTTCCCATGCCCAAAGTTCCATCGCAGACGAATTCAAAAATCTCCGAGAAGCAGTTCCAAAGACGAGCAAATCCAACCAAGTCTTGCAGGAACTGAGGCTCCACCAAGAAAAGCACAACAGGCAATTCAAAATTATCGAAAACCACTTAAATAAAACTGCTTATCAGAGGGAAAGAATCCTTGATCTATTGCAGAGTATTGTGTCCAGAAAAAAGAAAGAGGCAACAAGAAATTATCCAGAATTTTTCTGTTTTATTTGAGCATTGTTCTTCATTCTTTTTGTTTAGTTCTGTCCTGTTCTGATATTGTTTTTCATTTTTGTTAGATTAAAATATGAGATTGATTTATTACTTTATTTAATATTTCGAAAGATACAAAGTTTCCTTTTACACACCATCTACAAGCTACGCTGTTAACTTAGGTTAATTCTAGTCGTCGATCATGAACATAGAGACCGACCGACTGACGTTCAACTGTCATAGAATATAGCAGGTTTGAAAGGTTTTCTTCCTTATTTAATTCGCTAACAATTTTTTATTTGTCTTTATGTTGATAATGATATATTGAAGATTTTCATATTTTTTTGTTAAATTTTTTATTTTTATTAATTTCAGTGTACCTCAATTTTTTTTGGTAGTCGCATTTTTATTGTGATATTGTATATATGTATATATTTTCTTGTGATGACACATTCTTTTTTGATGTTTTTGTTCCTGAAGTTTTATTTATATTCAAAAGTTATATGTTTTTGTTTTAATAACTAAATGTCTTTCATTAGCCCAATAATGATTTTTTATAAATTCTTTCCGATTTTTCGAGTTTTCCGAGTTTCTTAGTTCTCCTAGAGTTTCAGGATTTGTCTCAGAGTTTCATTCTGTTTTAATTCCTCGTGTTCTGAACGTGAAATCCTAATCGCCGGCGCGCGCTAGAATTTGCATTCTTCCTCGTTCAGACGACAATTTCGGTGTTTCCTACGAGTGAAATAAGACTCAAGTGTACCCCAATTTTTTTTTGCTAGTCGTATTTTTATTGTGATATTGTATATATGTATATATTTTTTCGTGATGACACATTGTTTTTTGATGTTTTTGTTCCTGAAGTTTTATTCATATTTGAAAGTTATGTTTTTGTTTCAATAACTAAATGTTTTTCATTAGCACAATAATGATTTTTTATAAATTCAGTATAAGGGTCAAGTATTGACAATGTGATATATTGTACATATGTATATTTTTTTCGTGATAACGCATTTTTTTTTGTTGTTTTTGTTTGTTTTTAGTTCCTCTAGTTTAGTTATATTTGAAAGTTATGGTTTAATAATTCTCACTCTTGCATGTTTATATATATTTGAAATGTCTGTCTATGTTTTCAAGAATCGCGCTCAGTTCCCGACCAATGATCTAAGACGTCAAAGATCTACAAGACAAGATAATTTCCTCCATATACCCTACTTCAAATATAATGTCTCAATACGCCGAATTATATGGGAAGGAGAATTTTCAACTCACTAGGTACCTAATGAAATTAAAAGTATTCAGAGTGAAGTAATTTTCAAGAAAAATCTCAAGAGCTACCTGTTTGAGAATGTTTTTTATAAGTTGAACGATTTCTTGAAATGAATTTGTTTATATGAGTTGTTTCTTGTTTGTCTTTTCAATTTACATAAGGTTCCTTTGAAATTACTTCTTATGCTTATAAGAAGAGTACTCATTGCTGTATACCCTAGCTGACTGTTTTACTTTTTTTTTGTTGACAATTTTCTACACAATACTTGTATGCATTGTCTATGGAAACAGAGTATATTATTATTATTATTATAATGTTTTTTATTAGCCCATTGTTTTTTTATGAATTCAGTATGAGGTTCAAAAAGTCCTAATGAAGCACTGACTACTCAGAAATATATAATAATAAAGTAATTCACATTAAAAATTATTAGCTATTAAATCTCTCTCGACTCTTCCCTCTAGTTTGTATACGATTCTGCATGATCTATGAGAACCTCTTCATCCAATAGGTCTTTATTAGTCACGCAAAAATTATGGAGCACACAGCTTGCTGTAATTATTTCCACTGCTTTGCAAATGTTATAAATATTAATGTACTGAAGCCATCTCCATCTTCCCTTCAGTAAGCCAAAGGCATGCTCAATTTTCACTCTGTTTGCGCTTAACATATAATTATGTTTTTTTTTTGTTTCCTGGTGAGGTTATTTCCTCTGAAGGGAGTCACTTTTCAGCCCAAAGGCACTGTCTATTATTAGGTGGAAATTTTCATCAAAAAACTTCTGAGGACCATGTGCCTCAATTAGTCGAAACAGAGAAGAATTTTGGAGGACCTAAAAACGATTAACTGAATATTTGTATGTATAATTTCGTATGAATATATGATTTGGAAGTTTCGAAAAAATGAAATGAATAAACATGCATTCTTACCTGAGAGTCATGGGCTGATCCTGGAAAACCAACACATATATATGTAAAAAAAACAATTTGAATCACAGATTGCCATCAAATTTACAGAGTATCTTCTATATCTATCAATATAGCTATCTTGCTGTGTTTTCTCCACTTTGACAAATATATGTGTACCTTCTATTGCTCCGACTGTATCTAATTTGAAAAAAAAAAATTTCAATCATCGAGAAAGCATTCTCATTCAAAGATCATAAATTATAATTTTCTCACCTGGAACATGACCAAATCCTTCTGCTACAGTGAGGAGCTCTTTATGACTCGGAAAAATATATATTTATTTTTCAGTTTCAATAAGAAATATAATATTTTATTATTTACATTCAATACTGTTGTGGGTGATACGCTAAATCTGTCTCTGTCTAGATAGTTAGGTATCTCCAGTAGCTAAATACCTCGACGAAATTAATAACTGAGCCTTCAGATCTAAAGGATAATGCCCTCCTTTATATTTTTTTTTCGAGGATATTTGGAGTATCCGCCCTTCCTATTACTTCAGCGAGGAGATAAAAACTTTTTTTTGTTAAGCGAAACATTCTGAAAAACATATATTATGTTCTTCATATCTGTCAATCCATGTTTCAGCCATGAACACTTTGGGATTCATAGCATGAAATTTTGTAAACATGAACATAATCAAATTAAATTTTATTCTGAAATTTATCTGTAAAAAATGAGTATATGTATCAATGTCATCTTCAAATAGCATCTCGTTAGCTAGAACGAATGCAAGTATATTATCTTCACTTGACATGATTCTCTTGTAAAACAAACTCAACTGATGTGAAATCTGAAACAAGAGAAACACTCATGTAAGGATATTGTTCATCAGATTTGGTTTTTTAACTAAGGGCTATAACCAAGGACAGAACAAAAACTGCGGTATTTACCGTTATTCGTTTGAAATCGATTTATGTCTCCTGTGAATATTTTGATTAGCAGAGAACGCAGAAGGCAGAAATTAAGGGAGTTCAATATTGAAAGGGTGATACTGAGAAATAAATATAATCCATTTGATTTGGATGATGATGAGTTCGGATGGCTTGCAGTTCAAATGAAGATTTATTGCCACATATGAAAAACTATCAGAGAATAAATAGTATCGAAACCAGTAAGATAATCATGGGCGCCCGCAGGAGGGGGCCAGGGGGGGCCGTCGCCCCCTGAGATTTTGATTCTCCTCTTGTTTTTGAGCAGAACCGAATACTGATTTCGCCTGCGCCTCATGAAATCATTAATTGACCCCCTGAGAAAAAATTCTGCGGGCGCCCATGAAGATAATATTAGTAGCATCGTGTTTCTCGCAACTGGTAGCTATCGAAGGACGATTGGACAAAGCCATGATATTTCTATAAGTCGACAATCTGCTTCAAATTGTATAAGGGAAGTATCATCCTTGATAACAATTCATTTGAGAGATAAATTCATAAAATTCCCTACAACCGAATCAGAAAAAAAACAGGAGTGAATCAAGGATTTCACCAAATATTCCATTTTTCTGGAGCATTGGACTGTACCCATATAAAAATTTTGCGACCTGTGAACGAGGAGCATAACTTTTTGAATAGAAAAATCGTGAGCCGTAATTCCTCCCAGACGCTTTAAATTTTATGTAAAAAAAAAATGAACTCTTCTTACATTGAAGTCTTCAATTTTGAATTTTAATACCTTTTGTGGAAATCTAGAGCAATCCCAAGGGCCAAACATTCTGCCACACACAATCAAAATTTTTATTGGGTCCCTAAAAACTATTAACTTTTTTGCCTACAAAGTGCTGCTCATATTTAGAATAATTCGTGATGAACAATTTCCGTTAGAACTGAGCTGATAGGATTAGATTCCGGTATGATATCTTTCGATTTGACTATATTATTTGGCCGTGAATCAGAACTTTGACTTAACCACAGTTTAAAAATATTAACAGTTATATTACTCCTGCAATTTTCTGAAGCAACATTGTTCGACCAATAGGAGCTTTGGAAACCAAGTGCGCGCAAGCGCATCGATCATTTCTGTACAGAGCGGTATTGAATTTGATTTCGTTAGCCATTGTGTTCATATTGTTTACCAAGTGAACACGATTGATTGATGAGCAAAGATAACAAATAAGTTCCTCATCGTATTATCAGCAAGCAAGCGAATAATTATTTCAAAGGATTGCATTAAAGTATATTTATCCTTGTGTTCAATAGTATTTGTTACAGGAAAAAGTAAAATTTGAAGAAATATGGGGATGAAATGATTGTTGTGTAAGAAATATTGTCATAAAAACTTAGGGTTTTGTTCATTGCATTTTAATTCTGATAATATCAATGTGTTCTGATCAAAGAAAACTGTGAAATTGAACACAGTAGCATTATTATCAACCGATAGACCAGTGGAATTTTCAGAAGAGTCAACCGTACTTCCAAATGAGGATTACTCCAGTTCCACTCAATAATCAGCAGCAGATCCAGTTGTTTCGACATCCAGACAGGACTCTTCACACAGAACAGTAAGTACTCAAACTAATCATTTGCAAAGATTATAGAGTATCAAGATAGGAAACGACCCTATATCCCCAGTACTAAAAACCGACAACAATTTTCGATTAAGTCAAACACGCGACAGACTAGATGGCGCTGAGTAAATTTGTCGATACAGATTTCGGCATTCTACGAAGAGCGCGAAATTTGAATGAAATCATACGTATTAAATTGAATTTCGACTTTGTCAGGCCCAGAATATAACATCCTGAGCGACAAAACAAAAAGCAATGCTCTTTCTTGTTCTGCTCAGGATTTTATTTTTCACTCGGACTTCAACTCAATTCATATAAATAAAACACGCCGTTAAATTTGTTATGTTTTTATTTGAGATAAATACATTTCGAGAATATCGTACAGCAGTATCAGAGCAATTTAAAATAAACTACCAATTCAAGAATAGTTATTTATGATACAAGATCAGAAAGCATTGATATTCTTACTTACACGAGTTCAAAATTCAAGAACGAGTCATCTTTATGAGGATTTGACACGTACTTAGAGAAAAACATATTAGTTACAGAATAATCAGAACTACAATTATAGAGGTGTTCAGGATGTTATCCGATCCCATTCAACGACATACCTGCATCGCATACAGGATCAGGTATGAAAGCTTGGAATAGGAATAATTTCCGTTCAGTATTCAGTATTTCTTTATGAAACAATATTTAAATTGAATAATGAATGAACAGAGAAGACATCAAAAA
Organism: Hippodamia convergens; assembly: GCA_038502775.1. Classification (NCBI taxonomy): domain Eukaryota; kingdom Metazoa; phylum Arthropoda; class Insecta; order Coleoptera; family Coccinellidae; genus Hippodamia; species Hippodamia convergens. The sequence goes on from CM076610.1 coordinate 45,760,286, forward strand.
ATAATAACATATCAACTCATGAGTGCAAATTAATTCCGTTATAACCTACAGCATATCCAGCAATAGATGGTTGCATTCAGCAGACGTAGCACAAAGCGATACTGTTACCTATCGGAAGCGGTATAGGTCCGTAGTGTTGGGTAAGTCTTGTAAGATGCGGTTCATGTGTCCCGGACACGACCCAGAAATGTAAGAGCGGCTCATTTTGAAAAACTGTATCACCTCAATTCGAATGTCCCACTAAGCGACAACGCGTCACGCATCTGTGGGGCGATCGAGCGACGGGGATGGTACGAAGGGTTACGTTACGATTCGAAAGAGCTGAGAAAGACGCAGGGAGCGAGACCGACGCAGGCACGCAGGTACTCGGAGATGCAATTGAATGATGTTGGTTTGGAAGGGGGGTTTGGATTGTTCGGAAGACAACGGAAATGCGGCACTTGTAAAGCCGTATCTCGATCTTGGCCGCAGAGGGAACCGGGAGCGCAATCCGAACGATCTGATTCTGATAATCAAATGTGTTTTGCCGAACTGAAGTAATAAAAATACAGTGACCCTACACTAATTGCTTTCAGCTTTCATATTGATAGAAGGTACTTCCATCTGGACTGGGGTTATTCCTCATAACAAAATTAGGGTTGTTCTTTCAGATTGCTCCTTTCTTTGGGCACTCTAACCTCTAAGCCGGGTCCAGACGGATGTAATGTAACACGTAATGCAATGCGAATTCTTCTTTTGGAGCGTTACGCGTAATGCTCGTAGTGCCGTCCAAACGAACGAATTCGCATTACATTACATGTTACATTACAGCCGTATGGACCCGGCTTTACCGACCGAATATAGGGAGTTTGTACTACAAAGAGGATATTGTTTATTCATAGAAGGCGAAAGTATAGTCATAGTCATAAATGTTGAAATTGCGAATTGTATCTGAATTATTTAAAATCAGACAAGAATTTTATCCTTAAGTTTAAATTTATAATAATTTCTTTCATTTTCAATAACTTTTGTTTTTTTTACATGTTTCGTTTTTTATGAAAGTTTCATTTAATTTTATTGAAATAAATATTTTCAAAATATATTCTCTGCTTTAATTATTTGTGTGGGACTATATGTCCGCTGAAAAACAATGAAGAATAACGGGTTAAGACCTAAGAATATGGTATTCTAATAGTCCAATACCTCTCCAAACCTTGAAAGTATAATCAGGATGATATTATCATCTTTAGATAAAACCATTAATATTAATAACATCCAAAGATCATATTATCTCAGTTCATGTTGAATTTATAAGTTGTAATGAAAACAATTCGTTCCAAAACTAACAAACTGTTTATAATATACTTCAAAATTTTGGTTGAATGAGAATATATTATCACGGTAAGTTTCAATTATTTCGTATAACTATATACTTCATGTTCGGTGTAATTTGTAATTTGAATCAAAGAAATATTACGCGACCTTCCACTCTCACCCGCTCACCGTCGCTCCATTTTCAATACAAACTTCCAACAGTTGTTAATACACATTCTGAATTAGTGTGCCTTCTGCCTTCCCCACATCCCCACCGCTTCAACTCTAACTCTACGTCTAACACACGTAACGACGTTCGACGTTATCCTCCTTTCTTTTGCTTGCATCGGCCGAGTTCCAGTTGCGAGCGACAAAGTATGTAGTAGAGCAATTTTTGTCTCGACTGCCTAACGCGTCGTGAACGCCGGAAGTCCGGAACGCCTCGCCTCATTGGAAGTGGTACACTGTACCGCTTGAATACAAAAGTAAGGCACCTCTTACAAACTCAATTTTAAACCGTTTGTACTACCCAACACATAGGTCGGAACCATATTGAACGCATGTGCCTCCTTAGACAGATAACTTTTTGATTATCTAATCAATTTACTTATTGCTAATTTATTACTTGATATGAGAGGCTGACCTTTAAAGGAGTGACGGATCACTTTCTTCCTATTAATTTTGCACCGCAAAGAGTTAATTGTAGCCTTCATCCTCTTGATTTTGTCTTAGGGGACTCTTATATAGATGATTTTTCCCCTTTTTTTCAGTTTCACTCAAAGAAATAGCTGAAAAAGAGGAAAATTAGGTCATTCATTAATTTGAATGAAAATTATCTCGAATTTACATTTACAAGCTAGAATGTATTCATGAAAATGGTTAAGTTTCAAAACTTATTGTTAATGAGGTCAGTAAGACATTTAAGAAACATTTAAAAATGAAGCTATGAGGTTAATGGAGAGACTTACAGTTATTATTTGAGCATTCACTAGGATTTGCCATATTCTTCTTCTATCGATGCCTATCCTCTGTGGATGTTGGCAATCATGTCAGCTTACAGCTGTCCTGAATATTTGAATTGGTCGTCATCCTTGTCCATTGCCTGATATTCTGCATCCATGATGTTCGTTGGCGCCCTGGAGACAGTCTTCCTTCTATCTTGCCTTGTGAAATCAGTTGAAGCAGTTGATATTTTTCATTACGTAATACATGTCCCAGATATGACACTTTCCTGATTTTAATGCACTACAGTATTTCCAGATCCTTCTGCATCCGTTTCATAACAGTATCATCCTGACATGGTAGATGTACGAAATTCTGAGCATTCGGCAATTCTCAATTTGTGGTGCAGCATCTGTTTTGGAAGCTCTAGATGTTGGAATTTCTGTAAAAGGAGAAGTTTTAATGAACAAATTCAATGACAGACATGTGTTTTTATTATATTAATATTCGCTTAGACTCACCGACAGAATCTATTGCAGCATTCATTTTCGTTCGAATAAGGCCCCTTCAGGAATGGAATGCTTCCTGGATGGTAATTGTACCTGATTTGTTCTGGAGAAAAATGCTCACTGCATACTGTGTAAAATTTATTGAGATCGATATCGTCTCGCCCTGAAAATTCTATCCATTTCTGAGCACTGAAAATAAAAGGAATGAATAACACAGTTACAGAAGTCGTGTGTTTCATTACTTACATTTCCATTTTCTTTGGTAATGTGAAAAAATGCTAATCCTTCTGTTATTGCAACAGTTCTTCACCATACAACACGATCCAGAACTCATCTTAAAGTTGAAGAATAATAAATAATAATATAAGTAAATACCGAACAAACACACGACAGCAAAACCAAGCAAACTTCGAAACTAGTCAATCAACAAGCAAGATGGCCGATTGGCGCCTTGACAGCCACGAAGCTAGCACGTAATCAATCATGTGCTAAATTTTAGTCAACACGTGACTCTTCAGATGGCGCTGAAAACCGTTGTCGCCTAGTTTCCCATCTTTATACTTTATAATCTTTGATCATTTGTTTCAGGTGACTAGTCCCAATACAGTTTCATTGAGAAATAAAGTGGAAGTTTTGAAGCAACAAGTACGTTGGATGTCTCGGGGACTATTATCAGTTGATTTCAGTGTTGCTGAGCAATTTCTTGATCAGAATTTTCCACCTGATTCAGCAAATTCTCTTTAAAATTCAAATGGCTTTGATGAAAACAAAACCAAAGGGAGCTCGTTACTAGGATAATTATAAGCGATTTGCTTCAAATCTTCATTTTCTGGGACCTAAACCATATGAGTACCTTTCAAAATTTTTAAGACTACCAGCAAAATCGACTTCATGCAAAATGACTTCGAAATTGCCAATAACGTCTGGTTTAATGATATTTTTTGGGTGTGATCAATAAGTTTTCAACGAGGTTTTCAAGTATGACAGATGATAGGGAATGCATTGATCAAATGTCATTGTGCATCCATTTTTATTACGATACTGGACTGAACGATGTAGTAGGTTTCCACGAAAAAGTTCAAAATCGTTTCATTCTGGAAATTAAGCTCTGGTTTTAATGTTGAGGGGAATAATGTCAAAATTGGAAGAAACCTTCAGCATATTTTTTTGTTCATTCATCATGTCCAACGGAAGATTTAAAAAGTATACTATTAGAATCAATAGAAAGGCTTTTCTAAATTGAAATTAGAGTAAGGGTGGTAATGGCTGATCAGGGATCAGATTAGGCGTAAGGGTAGAAAAACTTTTTTTTTGTTAATGATTGTAAAATTTTTTATATGTTTGATGTATCTCATTTATTGAAATCGACAAGGAATAATTTTTTCAAGTAGGTATAACGAATCGGAAACAATCCTCGTCTAAGGAACATCTAGACTTATTTTATGCCAGAGACAAACTCAAGCCTTTCGATTGGCACGAGAATTAACAGATGCCCATTCAAATCCTTCAAATTTTCGAAAAATGGAAGTCAAATATTCAGCTTAAGTGTTGCAGCGGGTTTAAATTCTCATATATATTAATAATAATAACACTTTATTGCCAGAACTATGTCATACAAGAATTTATAAGCAACAGCGCAAAAGGTGAGCATATCACTGAGCGATATCTTCCTGCCTACCTAATAATTATCAAAAGGAAAACAAGATATGACAAGAACTGATCCCACAATAGTGATAATATAAAATCATACTGCACTCGAACACGGATTGAGGAATAGGAAGGGGGAAAGGAACAAAACGGTATTTAGTTACTAGAGTTCCGTGGTCAATAAATATTTCTTCAGAGCGATCTTGAATGACGAGAAACTACCACTCCGAGCAATTGCGGCAGGAACACGATTCCAGAGCTGGGAGAATCTCAAAGAAAAATCATATCACTTCAGGACATTTAAATCGAGGTGCTTTTCATATACTTCAATTCATTGATAAAATGAAATAATCTTTTCGATATTTTCAATTCATCGACAAGTGCACAATTAAATTCATACGGGACATCATTTTCGGGCAATGACAGTCAGATTCGTCATTTACATGAAATGTCAACATTATTTTCAAATTAGAAGTCATAAGTCCACAGGGTGATAAAATTAAAGTAAAATTCACTGGGGGTTGAATGCTATCAATAGCTAGTTTGCTGGGTTTGTGGGACATCTTTTATTTTAACAAGACGTCTAAATCAAGACAGTCTCAAGAATTTTTTGGGAAAATTTGGCAAAAAATGGTAATTGTCGTTATCCAACACCGATTCAATTTAAGAGGTCCTTCAAAAAAATGTTTGTATTAGGTTATTTTAAGCAATCGGTAGGAGCAAATTGTATTGAAGATTTTGATTATATATTGAGCTAAATTGATGTGCATGTTATTAAATCCTTAAGTATTGCTTCTATGAATGATGGATGTGAATTTAGTGAGATTGTTCTATCAGATAATGATAATAGGCAACTCGATTTCAGTCAAAAAAATGCTTTTTTTTATGTAGGTGGGTATTTCTTGAAGAGATGTCTAGGTAGAGATAATTGTGTAACTTGTGAGAATTATTCAGAATCAAACCAAGATTTGTAAGAGGAATTTATTTATAAACATTTTAGAGCATATACAAATTCGGTAAATTCAACATTTGGAAATTTAAGAACGGCAGATTCATTTTATTATTAATTTTTGGATAGTTGTGGAGGGATTTTCTTCGAAAATTTCCAAAATTATTCACTTTTTCCGGGAGTGGGGATAAAATTAATCGAACTTATTTTATCGCTACCATTTTCACATCCATGTGAAAATTTCCCGAAGGAATATTTTGCTCCTATTTTTGTACGGACTAGAATATATTATACTATCAAATTCCTCAAACAACATTTGAAAGAATCGAAGAATAGGATAGAACAATCTTACATCTTAAAGATACTGAAACATTTGTAAAATTCATCTTTGTTATTATAATTAATTCGTTTTTAATTTGGATTTTTTCATCAAATACTTAACCATCTTGTTTAAGACTTCAAACTATTTCTGAAATAAGTGTTACCCCTGAAACACAAATTTAATGAGGATATGTATAATTTAAAATTTATGATTTATATATTTTATTGATACTAACAATGATTTGGACAAATTTACCTTCGGTATAATTTTCCATGTACAGATATATAACACAACGATAAAATAGTTATGATGATGTTTCAAGTTTAATCTATGATTTATTGATTTGTCATGAAGAAATGATTTGTCGTGAAGAAATGTTTAACTTTTGAATCATATTTTTTAAATGATGAATATAATAATTATTGTGCAAAAGATAATTCAATTGTGATTGTGATTCATGAATTGAAATACACCGTATGCATTTTGAGAATGTTTGCAAGGTCGTGGGTTATAGAATAAAAGAAGTCTTGAAAGCACTAGAATAGGGGTATACCATCATTGAAATTCACGAGATCTGGAAGTACAAGACAGTACAATTTGAAAAGAGACAGCGGGGTTATTCACTGAAATGATGAATTCATCAAGATGAAGAAAGAGTCATCAAACTGGCCCAATAAATGTCCACAAATGAAGACAAAAAATCAGAGAGGGAAAGGTCAGACAGAGAGAATCAGGTGTGAACGAAAATAGTAAACACACCCCCATGAGCTCTTTTGCCTCAGGAAATCATCGTTTTTCGTGATGAATACTGTTCTTCCTATTGATGATACAGTTGTTGTAGTACCTTTTGAAGAGAATGAAGAATCTTACGATATCCTTTCTACTGTCAACTTTTGTATTGCTGCGTACGTCACCAAGCAGGCTCGATTGAAACTGTACTCTTATCTGGAAAAACTTAATGTATGGGCCATTTATAATGACACAGATAGTGTCATTCTATTCAGGAGACAAAATGAATGGGAGCCCCCAAAAGGTGTTATGGGTATGATGAGGGTTCCTACATCACAGAATTTGTGAGTGTTGGACCTAAAAACCATGCTTATATCGTCTGGTTTACAAATGAGGACGCTTTGAAAACTGTTCGTAGAGTTAAGGGGATATCACTCAAGTATTAAGCTTCTCAGCTTATGAACTTTGACAGTTTAAGAAATATGATTTTAAATTCCACATCAGAAGCAATTCTTGTACCCTCTAGAAATATTCGAAGAACTAAAGAGTACGAAGTTATTACAATGTCATCAACCAAGGCGTACGGGCCAAACTCTTCGAAGAGGAATTTCAACGTTGATGGCACTTCGAAACCATACGCGTTTGGAAGGTATGTTGATTCTGGTTATTGGTGATAACCATTCTGATTAACCTTCTTCTTTCTCAGACTGAAGGAATAATGATCAAAGTAATTTTGAATTCCACATCAGAACCAATTCTTGTACCCTCGCGAAATATCAGAAGACCTGAACAGCACGAGGTAGTGACAATATCACAGTCCAAAGAGTGCAGAACAAACTTCTTGAAGAGAAATTTCAACCTTAATGGCACTTCAGAACTATAGGTATTTCAAAGGTATGTTGATTCTTGTTATTGGTGAAAGCCATTCTGATTCACTTTTATTTTTCTCAGACTGACGGAATAATGATCGAAGATAATTTTGAATTCCACATCGGAACCAATTTTTGTACCTTCGCAAGATATAAGAAGAACTGAACAGCACGAGGTGATAATATCATCGACCATGAGGTGCAGTCAAAATCCTTGAAGAGAACTTTCAACCTTTATGGCAATTTGGAACCATACGGATTTACTAGGTATGATTGTTGTTATTGGTGAAAACTATTCTTTTTAACATTTTCTTTTGTCAGACTGCCGGAATAATGATCAAAGATGATTTTGAATTCCACATCAGAACCCATTCTTGTACCTTCGCGAGATATCAGAACAACTGAACAGCACGAGGTAATGGGAATATCATCGACCAAGAGGTACAGACCAAACTCCTTGCAGAGAAATTTCAACCTTGATGGCACTTCGGAACCATACGTATTTAAAAGGTATGTTGATTCTTGATTCTTATTATTGTTAAAAACTATTCTGATTAATTTTTATTTTTTTCAGACTGAAGGATCAAGAAGCCAACCTCCGCAAAGATTCCTACCACAAAACATGGCTTCATACATATAATTTTCAAAATAATTTGAGTTTTCATTGTATATATTATTTATAATGTACCTATTCTCTGAATTACATTAATTTATTTTTCATATTTGATAATTCTAAATGTTTATAAGTTATATATCACCATTTGAGAAAATTATAAATATTCCTAAAATGTGTAACATTCTTTCCTCTAATCCTTAATAACATAATTATGTTGTAAGTTCTGAATAAAATATATAGTTCAGTAACTTTATACATCATAGTATACGTCAAATCCGGTAGTTCTGATTTTTTGCAGACTTGTTTATGATATTGGCCTCATCAATAATCCAAGTTTGTGACCTCGAGCGTTGAACGCAACTTTGTCAAAAATGCCTCCAAATGTCAGTGGTTCAAAACTGAGAAGCTCCCCTTAAAAAAAATAAGGCAGCTCTATTATGAGTATATGAAAAATCCGCCGAAAAAAGTTTTTTCTCAAATTTTGGCAATTATCACACTGAAGGACTAATTGTTGATAAAAACTTCCTCAAATCGTTTTCCAAGAAGACTAAATTTCCTACATTATGATACCAGAACTGTCTCTCTCGACCCAATAGTTTTTTTATATACAGTCTTTCAAAATTTATCATTTTTGTCGAATTTCACATTTTTTTGCAATTAAATCGTTTTTAGCCGTATTTTTTACTATCGAAGCCCCGTACTTTTTATATATGATGTTAAAGAAGAAAACGAGGAGTGTAAAAGATAATGTTCAAGCTAAGCAGCGAATAATGAAGTAAAAAGAAAGTACACCAAAAGTTATTGAGTTTATTTTTTTTGAAATTGAGTAATATTAATTATTATCAATAATTGAATGGTCCCGATTGAGCTTCGTCAATCGAATGGATGGCATATCCCCTCCAGTGATGAATCGCGGACCTCTTTTTTCCCACAAGTTTGCTCCATTTCAACTCAGACAGATCGCCGTCTTCTTTTGCAACATCAGATTTATTATCAAAACAAGCCCCTCTGCAGTGCCTGCAGACTGACGAGCATTTTAATCCTGCTTTCCTGCAGCTACAGGCATTCCCACAACTTTACGTGCAACTGCAAGAATCAGCCACAAGAGATATTGTGCGGGGTGCATCTCTGGTCATCATTTTGGGTTTGAAGCCTTGTAGCGTGAATATCCACCCCAAAAGAGAGGGTTCAGTTTGACGCCTAACCACGCCTGAACCTGCGAGAAGATCGAAATTGATCAATATGTAATGTGTATTACTGATGCAACGACAAATTTTCAACTGATAGTTGTAAGGTTAAAGGAAAATTACGTAAATTTATAGCCCCACTTTAATGGTACCAACTGTGTATGGTTAAAGATGAGTAAGGTAATGATTTAACGCTAAATGCCCCAGTTAGTCAGAACATGAAACCACCTTACATTTACATGAGGTAAAATGAGATAATATGCTTTTCCTCTGGCTAATGATAATCAAAACTTGAACAGTCGAGATTTATTCTTCTCTGATGACAATATCTATATACAATATCTACTATTACAAATTGCAACATCAAAACATGAGGACAAGGATATCTACAATTATGAACAATTCGTTAGATACTTCATGAGCGTTCTTCGTTCTTAGTTAACTTATCTTATTAGAATAATGCCAGTAAGTTCTTTTCCAACTAGAATGATGAATCTTCGACTTCTCACAGCTCATCCAAAGCTGAAATTCTTGAATCTCGAGAAAGACGTTGTATTTCTTCCAGAAAGAATGGCGTTGCAGGAGGTGAAGGTTTAATTCCCTCCAATACGGAGTTGAAGGTCTAACTCCCTCCGAAAGGTATTGAAGTCTTGGTTCCCTCCAAAAAAGGTGTTGAAGGTTTAGCTCACTCCAAAAAGGTGTTGAAGGTTTAGCTTCCTCCAAAAAAGTATTGAAGGCTTGGCTCCCTCCAAAAAGGCTATTAAAAACACTTGCATCAATTTTTTGTATCGGCAGGATTCCACAATTCCCCGAGATCTCTGATAATCTTCGTTCGCATAAAGAAAATTCAAGTAAAGAAAAAATGTTCACGTGTTTACCGAAACACTGGCACAGATAAATCGAGAAATTGAAAATCAGAGGATCAAGGAATTGCGAAATGTTCAAATTCAATCAATCAATTATGACATGAATAAAGCTTGAACCATACTCAATATCCGAGTATTGGTAATTTCCAAGTCTCATCGTTCTCATCGGTCATTTTCTTCTGTTTTTCTTGTGTATTTCATATGTATGTTTAGTTTGACTTGTTTCCTTTTCGAATTGTATTCAGATTATGGTATAAATGGTGTTATTATTATTATTATTAAACTGATATAGAAGGAAAGTTGATTCATCAGATGTATGAGGAAATCAGATGGAACGCCACCCAATTCTCAAAATGGCAGAACCCAAGCGTGCTACACAAGTACTCCACTTCACATGATATGAAACAAACGAACTATTAGAAAAGATGAAATAATGGTTGTCTGATTCACTTTGTACTCACCGATATTTATTAATCGCCACAGATAATTTAGTTCATTCGAGAATGAGAGAACAAAACCACAACCTTTTCAGATGCAGTGCGAAAACGACTTGAACTCAAAAGGGCCTCGTCGATCGTCTAACACAGAGATCGCAGACTAGCTTTCCGACGCGCGCAGCAGCAGGGACGAGCGCTTCAACTGATCCCCGATCCAATACTCTCCAGAAATTTGAAATAGGTAGATCATACCGTTACATAGTATGTTCGCAAAGAGTGAAATCCGACAGAGTCTCGAATAGGAGATACGCTAACTAGATTGAAGCTATTTTCGGCGCAGCTCTAGCGACAAGTTGTTAAAGCTGCTCATCAAGGTTATGGGTGTCGGGCTTACCTCCATATACAGCATTTATGACTCGCTCTATTGCTGCTTCTTTCCCGTCAGTTGTAGAATTGGTGTTCAGAAAAATATCAGCTTGATCTTCAACGTCCGGAGTTTTTTCACTATGGACATCATTTGCTTCTTTAGAAAGCCAAAAAAGCAGGATGTCACCAACGATTAAGGCATGGAAGCTTATTTATCGTTAAACCATTGCGGTGCAAGTGAGAAGATTGTTGAGGGAAACTTGAGTCAAAGTGAAATCTAGCAAGGATTTGGTCAAATTGTCTAATTGATATGAATAGAAGCCACAAAGAAATGTGGCAATCTGAATGGAATGTATCCAATTTTTTCAATAAAGATCTTATTTCTGATCCTTCCATCAGAGTTCCTGGTTTTGAGCTTCCCAGGAGAATATGGTCTGTTCTAAATCGCATTAGAACAGGCCATGGACGATGCAATAGCATGTTCTTCCGATAGAATTCGGTTGAGAGTCCTAGTTGTGAGTGTGAGGAAAATGAGGAGACTATAGAACATCTTAAAAATAGTTGTCCCATTTATAAATTTCAAGATGGTTTCGAGGCTATGCATAAAGTAACAAATGCATTTCTAAAATGGGTGGTTAATTTCAAAATAATTTGATTTATTCTGAATAATCGGTTTCTTTTCTGTTCTTGTCTTTTTTCATTTCAGATTAAGAATTGAGAGTCGTTTTGGGAAGAATCTGTTTTATCTGAGCCCATCGACGGATAACATGAAGATGATCACACTGATGTCTTTCAAGATTTTCCTGATATTTAATATTTTATGTTATTTTTTACGGGGAGACAGGTTTTTTCGGCTGAGGTTTTTTTCCCTTGGCTCTATAGTATCGTATGATACTAGTGATGATATTATCGTATGATCCTATGATATCATACGAAGCATGTTATGATACCCCGTTCTTTTTTTTTAGCTCAGCTTAGGTACTTTTTGTTTCAACATTTATTGTATTAGTTAGCTCTCTATTTCATAAGGGTAAGCGGTGCTAATGGGCAATAATTTTGAAAACTTTTGTGTCTACAGAGACAGTTTTAGTATCATATTGTAGGAAATTCCGTCTTCTTTAAAAGCGCTCTAAAGAGTTTTTTCGTCAGTCTTCATATACGACAGCCTGATGTTGTAGTAGAAGACGACGATCTGTCTGATGTCGAAATGGAGAATGACTTATGGGTCTACGATTCATCACCATCCACTGAAGAGGGTTATGCCATCACAATGGGTTGATATAGATATAGACACCTCAACTGGGACTTTCCAAGAAAGCAAAATTAATTGTATTAATATTACCCAACCAAAATATTCCAATCATTTTCTCTTATTCTGTAAACCTATGATTAGTTAGATAATGTACCGTCGATGATAACCATAAGGTGGAACCGATTCATTTCATAAAAAAATTCCTATTGATCTCAGTTTATGAAGTTATATTTATTTCGTTTAAGTATCCCTAAAAAACGCACGACTCTGCTGTTTGTTTACATCATGTTTACATCGACCTGTCAAAATTCAAAATAAAAACAAACTTCGCTTTGTATATCCTCAATTTCATTCCATTGATATCGCGTTTAGGGCCCATCTATGTATCTATAGCTATGGTTGGAACTTCGAGAAAGGAGATAACTATATATACAACTCAACTTAGAAATATCAGTTTTCTTGTCCACGTTATTATCGTTATTTTCAATGTGACACATTTCCAGAAAGGTCCTCTTTTGATAATAAGATGTTCTCTCCAAAATTTTAAATTCCTCAAAATTAAAACGGTGTTCCAGTCAAAAGCACATCTTTCCGGATGAACTCTAACATCACTTTTGTGAAGAGCTATCCTCTTTGTGATAGTCTGAGATGTCTGACCCACATATATTCCTTCGCAGTCCAAGCAAGGTATGCTGTAAACACAGTCGGAAATCAAGGATAGAGGGATTTCATCCTTCAGTTTGGTAAAAACCGATCTTCCCGAAATGAGGTTATATTTGGCCACCTTCAAGTGTTCTATCTCAAAGAAAATGTGTGAGAGTTTAATGGTTAGTGGTGACAAGTAGGGCAAGGACCTATATTTTGTCAGTGCAGTTGGAGAGTCAGGCTGTGAGACCTCATCGGCAATAACACTAGATCGAGGAGTGGAATCAGGTGGTGCTCCACAGAATCTTCCTCACAAGCGCCCTTGGATATCCGTTATTGACCAAAATACGTTCCAGACGGGACAGTTGAGATGTTCCACCAATCTTCTAGGACCTGATGGTCCTACTAATGCAAAAATAATGTGGTTTAATCGTAAGGTGTCATCAAGACTGTTGAATTTGGAAGTTGAAATAACATTCAAGAATTACCACAGTCTTCACCTTCAAAAATGTGGAAAACAGTTTGTGCTTACGATATCTAGGTTAGGAATAACAAACATAATACCGAATAGTGGAATAATATTCACAGGAATTTGGACAATTTGGACTGTGAATATTATTCCACTATCAAAAGCATGGACGTAACCAGTAATCAGTATAATACCGAATACTCTTATCTCCCTTTTTTCTTCTTTTTTTTCTCTATTTTTGGAAAGTATTTTGACGAATGCAACGATTTAAGTACGAATATATTCAGAATCGCATACTCTATCAAATTCGAAAACAAAAAAACAGAAAAAAAAATTTTGAACATTTTTTTCACTCCCTGTATAACTGAAAGTGGTCAGGCTCCAAGAATATTTCAGATGGGTAGATAAAGTCAAACAATAATATAATCCCAATTTTCAGATTTCAAATAGGTCCAGTTCTCCAGAAACGCCTAATAGGCCGTCGAACTTGGTACAGCCTGTATATATTCCTGAGTATATTTTTCTTAACCCCTTGTACTGAAATTGCGAAAATAAACATTGAATTTGTCACACAAATATTTTTATCAAAACAATAAATATATACATAAAAACAAACATTGAATAAGTAACATATTTAACAGATCAAAAAATAAAGATATAAAAACAAACATTTGATAAGACTATTTATCGAAACAAAACCTATATATATAAAAACAAACATTGCATGAGTAACATATTTATCAGAACAAAAATATATACCTAAAAGTAAACATTGAACAAATAACATATTTATCAGAACAAAAATATATACATAAAAACAAACATTGAATAAGTAACTAATTCAACAGAACAAAAAATATACATTTGAAGAAACATTGCATGAGACTATTCATCGAAACAAAAACTATATACACAAAACAAACCTTGCATCAGTAACATATTTAACAGAACAAAAACTATATACATAAAAACAAACATTGAATCAGTTGCAAATATGAATGTATAAAAAAATATATATAAAATATAAATAATAAAAACATTTAGAAAATGAATAGAAATATAGTATACATAAAAACAATAAATATGTACAATTATTCGGAATCGGAGTCGTCTCTTTTTCTTTATAGAAATTTCTCGATAACGTTGATAAACATCTCTCTCTCTCTCTCTGCTCCTCAGTCTTCTTCATATGAGACTCTACTATTTCAAAATGTTTCCTTTGTTCCATTTGCTGGAGCTTCAATTCCTGGAGCGACCGATCTCCTTTGGAACAGTCTTATATTCATCTCCTGAAATCAATAAAAAAATTAAGAATAAAAAAAAATTATAATTTCAAGTTATGATTACCTAATATGGAAATGCATCTCTTCAAAAAACGAAAGTTGCTCCATGAATTGGGCTCCAGTGGTTTTTTGGTGCCGGATATACTTGTTGTACGATTTTTGTTGGCGAATTTCTGCCGGCACCATTTGCCCCCAAGAAAAAGTTATTTTTTTCCAACTCCTCAGCTCTAGAAGCCCACAATTGTTTCTTGTGGGTCTCTTTGTCATCGAAGGCTACCCTCTTCTTGTCCCTACATCTCAGGAGTATTTTGGTTTCCTATTGATCCAAAAAACTCCCTCGAGAGCTACAATTTCCTCCACTTCTGCTATTTGAAAATTGTAAAAAAAAAAAAAATTTCATTTTCAATACGAATGTATTATACATAATAGTTGATCTTTCCCAATTTTACGTCAACATACCTTCATTGCCAGGTTGCACCTGCATTTCTGTACCAGATTCGCATAATGCCTGCTGTGCATTGAAATAAGCCAATGCGGTATCAGGATCTTAAAAAAAATATCAAGTGTGAATATTGACTACTATTTTCAATGAAATATTTACCATTCTAAAGTAATTGGGCCGTCGCTAGATCTTGGACAAAAATAGGTCTATCTTCTCCTTCAATATTTAAAATTAATTGTAATTGATGTCGTTCCATTATTAATTACAACTACAATCAGACCATAGAATTTTTGTCTGATATTTTGAGCCTTTTCTGACTGAATCTTTGCTTCAGGATACATTCTTACTTCAATATATATATTTCAATAATTAATTTTATTAAAATAACCTCATGGTTCTCGAAAATTTCTTGGCTATTAACATGGATTCTCATAGCCTCGGTATCAAATATCACTTGCAAATTCATCCATCTCAATGTTTGATTTATTAAGCTGACATATATTTCGATTTGACAAAATATCTTCTTTGTTACTCCTTATAAGTTTTTCCGTTACAGAACATATATGAATAACATCAGTTGAAGGATTAGGATAGGATCCGCGGTTTTTAAAAATGGTGAGATAGGAAGATTAATAATTGAAAGGAGTATTTGAATGAGCCGTACATACTTCACAAGTTACCTGTCGGCTCTTGACAAGTTTGTGGATAATAAAACCGGCAATATATTTCATGACATTGTCTACGTAGGGAGATAAGGACTGCATCACCTTGGCATAATAATGTTCGAAATTTGAAATGTTGGTAGAGATATCATCACCAACTGCGTTTTGTGATGTGTTTTTTCGCGAAGAGGCATGAAGAATTTCAATTCCGTCTGCTAAACAATTAGAATTTGAGGTTCCAATCTCATGCTTTATGAGAAGCCGCTTATAAGCTGATTCAAAGTGCTTAGCATTCGGATATTTTTAAATCTCAATTGCATCCTGTGGTATTTTAAATGATGGAAAATACTCCAAACCTTTCGCAGACAATGTTTGTGAATGAATCCAATATATTATTGAGTGATGTAATTATACCTTGAAACGCTGTTTTTCTTGCAGTTAGCAGTAACTGTTGTCCATTATTCTCTTTTAAATTAATTAAGTAATTTGTAATTTTTCCATTTTTAACTTTATGTTATTTTTCGGTTAAGGTATGTTAAAATCATTTTTTCTGAAAACTGTCTCATAAATTCAAGAGCCTTTGCAGTACTCAAACTAAGAGTTTGAACTGCTAATGTAACAGACATTCTGTAGTCATTGTAATTTAAATGTTTGAGTCCTTATTCATTTGCAGCATGAAGACCCTCATTTTTCTGGATACTTATTAACTTTTCAATATATTCCCATTTAATTAACCCTTTTTCACTCTGTAAAATTTTCGAATCCCCAAACACATTCCTAACTACCCAGCAAACACGTTTACATCGCCTGACACTTTTGTGGAGTTACATTTTCAACATAAAATAAAATCTTCATTGTGATGTCGCATATGCGTCCAAAACCTAGTAATTTTGTGATATCGCTTCGTTAACGAAATGTGGAAGAAAAATTCTCGACATTTTGACGATGAGAAAAGATATCTCAAATGTGATTCCCATGCGATGCAAATATTCGTTCGTATTGTGACTCAAAGCCAAAGAGTGTTGAGCTACTCAGTGTTGTTATCTCAGTTTTGCGTCTCACTCTGCTAGTTTTGCGTTTCGAAAATGCCAAAAATATGCTTTTTCATTTGGGAAGTGCCGAAAAAATGCTGGTTATTCATTGATATTTTTTTCTATAGCTATTTCTGAAATATAAATTTTCTTCGACTCAACTTTTGAATGTGAATGAATATTGGGGTTCTGAGTTATCAGATTTCAAAATATTCCTAGGTCCTGGGTTAAATTTTCATTATTTTATTGTAAGAACCGTTTTTCTCAAACTTGAATGAATTGAAATACCTATGGTTGTTGTGGTATAGATATTAATAAAATATGTTATATCTTAATATTCCCAAATGGATATGCACATTACTGGAAACTTCTGAATGCGGAAGAAGTTTCGAAGATATGCTCCATAATATGCTATATGCTCAACGTCAAAAATATATGCTATACATGAATCAAATATGCCAAATTTAGCATTAAAAATGCTGAATTTGCACCCGAGTAAGGGATTCTTCGATCTTCAACTGTAGAGAAACTACCACATCTGGGTTTTATTGCCCCTAATTACATTAGGCCGGGATATTTTTCTCTCGAGATAAGAACCCGGTTTGGCCATGGAATTCGCACTGGCAAGACGAAAGGGGGGTGGTTTTACGTCTGACAGATTCAACGTATAACCATTTTTAGACTTGAGTTTTTTCTTTGGGATCCATTCCATCATTTTGTGACTAGTGTTCGATTCGAGAAGTTCGCTGTTCGTTTGATCTGATATTGAAATTTTTTGGTTTTCTGCAATTTGAGTGCATTAATTGGTAAGTAAATTATTTAATTATTGTTGTTAACTAAATATTTTGATATTTCATTCTACATATAATAATCGTATAATGAAGTTTTTATATGTGTGTTGGCGCAGAACTTTTTGATTTAGAAAAAAAATTTTTCTTCTGAGAATTGTCTTGATTTTTGCCGTTGAATTTATTATATTTCATTTGGTTCTGAAGATATTTAAAATTGAGTTCCAGTTTACTTGTCTGAAATAATGCTGTACAAGTACATTTTATCCCAAATTGCCCGATTTTGGCTCTCTTTTTGTGAAAACCATCACTAGAAACCATTTCACGATATCTTTATTTTTTCTCTATTTCAGTATCGTAATAGGTTCATTACAGTACTAAAAGTAGTGCTGTAATGAAACTCATTACAGCATTGTTTTCAGTTATATGTTTCGTTTTATGGTTGTCAGTACTGACCTCCGATCGAATTAAGTTTCGAATCAAAACAATTCAAATTCCGTGATCTGTCAAATTTCGTATGTCACACCAACTGCCAAGATACAAAACAAAAGTCACTAATCTGAATTTTCATTTGAATTTCCAGAATATTTCACAAAAATTGACTGAAATAGAGAAAATACCGTCTAATACTCGTTGCAGAAGGCAATTCCAACACTCATGCTATCGAAAACTCGCTCCTTCGTCGCTCGTTTTCGAACTTCGCATTCGTGTTGGAATAGGAGCTCATTCTGCAACTTGTTTTAGAATATACTATTATAGTTTCAATTCATTATCGGTTTCAATCATCTGGAATTCAAATTAATGAGAAGTGATTCAACATTGAAGAATAGATTGGTGAGAAATTCAATGCGAAATTCACAAGAACACAATTGAAGCATTCGAATGAATTTAAATTTTGGTTTTTGAGAAAGTTCTTATACTTGAAAGAAACTAGTCCTTTGAACTCTCCACTGGTCTAATTTTTCTAAATATGATGTGATATCGGTATAGACTTCTTTGTAATTCATATTTTTTTTTATATCACCATAATTGGAAAGCCTAGATTTTAACTAATTATTATATCTTTAGTTAAACTGCTTTGAAATCTGATCTTATTCGAATTTTTTATGTCTTATGATTTCTAAAACTACTGTTCACCTCATCCAAATTCAACATTTTTCAGTACAAAACTCATGAGGCCGTTGGGGGTAACGGCAGCAAAAATTTCGTGGTGAGATGCCTCAAAAGGACTTTCACCCGACGGAACTGCCTAACTTTCTTCATGGACGGGCCAGAGGTCAAATTATAAAATTGCTGAGAGTCCCGTTATGAAGATTTTATTCAGTGAGTATTTGATTTGTTTTTTTTTTAAATTTATTTGAGGTGTAGCCGCTATAATGTAAAACACAACCTTTGCAGTTATTCAAATAATTCTTGTAAATTTGTTGTCCCGAAATTTTTCAATGACCTAAGGCGGGTTTCACAAAGCTTTGATTGTACCATTCAACAACCTTACGTAAATTCGAACCAATCGAATCACTTGTTTTTGAAGTTTTAACGAATCGCGGTGGTTCCAATTAATTCAACGTTACAATCGAAGTTTTGTGAAACCGGCCCTATGGTCGGTTTCACAAAACTTTAGTTGTGCGATTAAAAAACCTTACGTAAATTCGAACCAATCAAATCACTCGTTTTAAAAATTTTCAACGAATCGCCGTGCCTCCAATTAATTTAACGGTACAAATAAAGTTTTGTGAAACCGACACTAAGTCATCTATACGAATAAAATTTAAAAACGTTGGCAATTATATTTATATCTTCTCATCAATTAAAATATGTTGAACCAATAAATTGAATAGTTGAATGAAATTGTACAAATTACTCAACTTGATATTGAAAAAAAAATTATTTTAACTTATACTTTCACTCTTTTCAGATGTGGTTAGGAAGAATACAGTTATTTCGGAAAAAGACTTCGAAATATATGTAAAGGAATGGCTGCGACATGCCAGGCAGAGAGAAGAAAGACAGATGAAGATTTTGTTTTTTATTATATTCTACCTTAATGTTATTAATCATTATAGTTTTTTTTGTTCGAATAGATTTTTTCATTATCCTCATGCAGTCAATGATTTAATCTGAAATATATGTAAATTCATTATTGGTAAATTTGCTCTCCGCCAGTCAATAAAATAATGTAATTGGGAGCAAATCTTCTTATTGGGCGAAATGAATATTGGAATTGAAAATTTCGAATAACGTCACATATATAAAGTGATACAATCCAAATTGAATAACAATATTTCACCTGCATTAAAAAATGGTTTGATATTTATCACAAAAAACCTCTCATTAGTCAACGCAATGAGTATAACTAAATATGTCTCAAATGCGATAAGAAATGGCTTCCTATTTGAAGATATCTTTTAGTATCACATCAAGATTCCTACGCGACGTCGAAAAGAAATTAAAAAAAGTGGTCTCAAAATAAACTCTCATCAGCGTCTCAAATGTGACAAGAAATGGAGTATCATTTGTGAGAAGTTTTGCGATTCAACTACTCATTGATCCGAAATGCGTACTTGATGTGGAGGACATTTGGATGCATATGCGAGCGCGTGGAGAGGTAAACAGTACATCGCATAAGAGTTACATTTTGCATCGCCGTGTTTGCTGGGTAACTTTATCATATGGCAAGCATCCAGAACAAATGACTGATTTCTCACTGTTACATGATTAATGAACCATGACTGGAAGGTATATGACAAAATATCTAGATTTGCTCCAACACAGAAAGTCATGGAAATATGTGTCGATGCACCATCAAAGGTTAACGAATTAACGTGGATATTTGTTTCATGAAGCAATTTCAGACATTTTTCAAGAATATAAGCCCGTTCTTTACCAGTCAAACTCTTTATGAGAAAATAACACTAATGCATAGGATGCTTTTGTAGCAGACTCATTCTGAGCTGTCATGTCAGTACCCATGTCCACAGTGCCTTAAAACTTGTTATTGCTAAAAACCAATTGTTCTTTAATCTTCAACTCGTCCATTACAAGATTGCAATAAACTTGTTGTTGTTTCGTTCTGCAGAGCCTTTTGATGGCATCAAAGGCTTAAGATGAAAGACCTGGTTTACCATCGACCACACTATACCAATTTTTCAATGTTGAGGGATGCGGTAACACATTTTTCCAGGTTTTTCTCACATATTCGTACGCACGTGCAGAACAAAATTGGAGAGTTAGTGAAAATTTTCTTGTTTCTTCGGTGTATGTTTTCTGCCTTTTCAATTTTATGCCTTTGAGCTGTTGACTTATGATATCTCTCATAGCCATCGGAATACTATCCTGAGGAACAATAACATAAAAATATAATATATACCTTCAAGTTTCTAAAAAACGGCGATCATGAATAAGTGGATTAGGAAAAAAAACAATAGTCCCCTATGAATTTTATGCTTGTATCAATATTCCAAATTTTAAGGTTATGAAGTCTTTAATCTTAATATCTATGTATATTTTTTTATTTCAATATTATTTTGATTTCATCTATTTGAGATGAAATTTCATTCCATTTTATTCATTCATATATAATTTTTTTATGAGAAGAAAATTATTTTTGGTCTGTTATTTTTAACTCAATAAAATAATTTTCACATACAAAAAGACTTACTAAAAATATATCCTCTGCATCTTCTGAAATAAAATTTTGTCTCCTTAAATGTCCAACAAGACCTTTCAGCGTGGTAATTTTTTTTGAAAATCTTCTACATCTCTGCTGGTGAAATTTGAGATTCTTGTTCTTAACCTGCAGGATATTTCTCGACAGCTCAAAATACGTTTTTTGTTCGTTTGGGACAAGCCATGTCAAAGATTTGAAGTCGACCAAAAATACTTTTCTTTTCAATCCTGAAAAACATCCTTAACAATTCATTGTCCTCTTATGTTGAGGATAAAAAAAAAGTATGAACAGATATAAAATCAGAAGTATGTATACACAAAAGTTAAAACTTCGTAAGTTGAACTTGGTTCAATATCATATCCAAATAAATGTAATATTTCTACTGTTTTATTAATTCAAAATTAAGGTACTACATTTTTATATCTTACCTTTGCTCAAGTTGTTTCATGTACATACTCGGATTCTGCATAGCACTCGGAGCAGATTTTTCATTCAAACTCCCAACATTTCCTTTACTGGTAGTCTCTGGTAAAAATTCATGAAGTGGCTCCAAGAAAAATCAAAATTAGATTTATTGATATTACGTTAAAAGAATTTGATTGCGTGTTATATGAGTATACATACCTATTGCGTCTATTTGTGAGAGACAGTCCTGAATTAGATTTCGAATAATCTTCCTCTAAGTATTAATTAAATAGGAAAAACATTCATTATGGAATCCCGAAGAATACATAAAAAAGCATATTAGCGATGTACATGCCTGCACTTGGACATCTTTGTATCAGATGCAGATCGAATTGTGAAAAATCATGAATTGATAGCAGCAACTGAAACATTGAGGAAGGTAAAAAAAATAGTCTCAAGAAAAGACACCAGAAGGGTCTGGATAACCCTCACTGAAGAAATGAAAAGTACTTACTTTGATGAAGATGGAAACTTGCAGTTCAATGCAATTTTTGGAAGAGGAAAAAAATGAATGAGGTATCAATGGAAAAAGAAGAACCGATGATCAAACTACGAGAAAAGTTGGTTGGAAATACACAGAAGTCTGAAGAGAGGGGTTTTATCTCAGTTAACCAAGGAGTTCATGGTCGAAAAATTCAACAGTCGAATAGTAAATACTACTCAATGGATGGAAGAATTTGAAACGGAATGTGAAAGACTCATTATTCATGAGGATGTTAGAAAAATTGAGGCGTTGAAGTTTTTTCTTGATAAACCTTCTTTGAATTGGTACAGCAGCATAATGAAATTATCAATGCAGTCAGAATGGGAGTAATGGAGAAGAATGTTTTGTGAGACGTTTGCCAATAAAGGATGGTCTCCAGTAAGGTACGCTCTGTCATTTAAGTATCAGATCGGTTATTTATTAGATTATGCAATAGAGAAAGATAAATTATTTTTAGACATTAGAAAGACTATATATACCCTTATAGATGCAATAGTTGCTGGATTACCAAACTTTAGTGCAGATAAAATAGATAGGGAATCAATATCAAAACTGGAACATTATGTACAGAAAAGGTTGAAAAATAAACCTGCGTGAAGATAGCATGAAAAGTTATCCTGTGAAATTGCCGAGTACACCCGTTCATTGGCGTACATCAACAGATCATCGAATATACTAATATGGTAGGTAACTCGGGTTCGAGGAAAAGGCAAAAAAATTGATTTCTGAGGTCGACCTAAAAATTTGAATTGTCGGTTTGGACACACCTTGATAATTATAAGGTGGGATTATTGGATGAAATCCATCCATGAACTTGTTCTTTGGACTTTTTCAGCTGAAGTCGATCTTGTATCAGAATGAAAATTTCTGGGAAAAATCTGCTACCATATAAACTTTCATTTGATATTAACTCGAATCTCTTACAGTGGGGATGAAGGGGTGAAATTCACCCTTGCATATGTTTTTTGCACTTTTTCAGTCGAAGTCGATCTTATATCAGAATGAAAATTTCTGGAAAAATCTGCTTTCATATAAGCTTTCATTTGATATCATTTCGAATCTCTTACAGTGGGGATGAGGGGGTGAAATTCACCCTTGCATCTGTTTTTTGCACTTTTCCAGTCGAAGTCGATCTTGTATCAGAATGAAATTGTCTGGAAAAGTCTGCTACCATATGAGCTTTCATTTGATGTACACTCGAAACTCTCACAGTGGGTTGAAGGGTGAAATTGATCTTTGCATCTGTTTTTGTGAAGTCTTTGTCTATGTATTCATTATTTACAATTATTATAGATGATTTTTCTACAGACACTATTTGATATTCAGAGCCAGACAACTCATTGAGCATATGAAGACAATGGTCTATAATGAAACAACTCAAATAATGTGGCTCCTCTAGGGCCTAGGGTGATGGAATCTGAAAACAGTAGTTCTCGAATTGAAAAACTTAAATTTGGTTGCCTTGAAACAATAAATATAGTCTCTTTCATTTGGTAGGATTTTATGAAAGGTTGGTTCAATAACAAGACCATTTCTAAAAATGAAATATAACTCAGAGTTCTCCATTTTCGACTACCTTCATTTTCAAAATTCTTATCAGGGAAAGTGGGTCATGTGGTACTTTAATCGCGTGCGGAAATTTTCAAACAATATTTTTTTTAATTAGTGAGTTCGAAGAGGTTTTCAGTATGTGTATGTCATGGGTCATTTACTTTGAGACGATATTACCTGATGAAATTTGTCACCGAATGAAAGTCGACGACCATTACGGTTTTATTCATGCACAAATTTCAACTCCAACTCAGAACATTAGAAACGTACTAATAACATAATAAATGAAGAATTATCGTTAGGAATGACCAGAATTAAATAAAATGTTTGGTACATTTGTTTATTACTTGTCGACGTTTCGCCCACATATATGGGGCATTCTCAAGACAATAGTTATCAAAGGTATAAAAATTATGAATAACTCATAATGCTTGCATTCCTCATGACAAGGGTACAAAAAATAAAAACAATATAGCTGGTATGTAAGTGTTCAATCTTTAATGAAGGTATACCTTCATTAAAGATTGACCACTTTCCGAAAACGTTGAGTTTTTAGATATACCGTCAAATGGGGAAACATTGACCCTTTGCGGACAACTTTGGCCCAAATAAAGAAGAAAGAGTAATTTCAATATAGCGCCAACAAATGAAACAGCAACTCTAGGGTGTAAAATCTAGTAGATAGAGGGCATTTCTGTACTTCCACTGAAAGCATCCCGACAGCGACCGTTTGCTTTTCAGTCGAGTGGTGATCCTGAAGCCGACAGGTCGATTTTTAATCCATATATTACGCATTGAAACTTTTATCGGCACCTATTGTTAGTAAAGTTCTAGTAACTCGGTAAGTTTATTAGCGTTATAGTCGACTATGAAATAGAGGGTAACATATTTTTCAGCTATATTTTTTACTTTTTTTTTTTTATTTGGTCGGCAGAATGTGATTTAGGTTAACTTTGGCCCATATTTTGGGGCAACATTGGCCCGGGCCAATGTTACCCCAACAATAAGTAGCAACAAATATTTTTACAACCATATTTTTTTTAGGGTAGTTAATAATGCCTCGACTCCCAAAAAAACGCCTTGGGTCAAGACCCTATGCAAATTATACGTCTGAAAAACTTGAAGAATGCTTACAAGAAATTAGATCAGGTCGGATGTCGCAACGAAATGCTGCCGCAACTTATAGGATTCCTAGATCTACAATCAAAAATAAATTGAAGGGCAAACACTCAAAAAATATTGGCCGATCTCGAGTGTTTTCAGATGCGGAAGAAGCTGCTTTTGAACAACATCTTATCAAGTTGGCAGATTTCGGTTTTCCTGTAGTTGCAATGGATTTTCGGATGGCTGCTAAAGCTTACTTAGACAAAAAGGATCCCGTATTTCATTATTCAAAGAGAATATGCCTGGTTATGAGTGGACAAAATCTTACTTGATGCGTCATAAAAACTTAGCCCTGCGAATTAGTTCCAATATCAAGAGAGTTCGAGCAGAAGTTTCTGAAGCTGAATTGAATGACTATATGGAAAACTTAGGAGTCGCAGTGGAAAACATTCCACCCTCTCGAATATGGAATTACGATGAGACCAACTTAAGTGACGACCCAGGAAATGAAAAAGTCATTTGTAAAAGAGGAGCTAAGTATGTTGAAAAAATATGCAATTTTAGCAAAAGTGCCACTTCTGTTATGTTTTGTGGCAATGCAGAAGGAAAATGCCTTGCTCCTTATGTTGTATACAAAGCCGAGCATCTCTGGAATACTTGGACAGAAAATGGCCCCCAAAAATGTCGCTACAACCGCTCCAAGAGTGGGTGGTTTGACGGAACTACATTTGAAGATTGGTTTGAATATCATTTTCTTTCGGAAGTGAAAAACGAAGATGGACCTGTTATTTTAATAGGTGACAACCTCTCGTCGCATATCAGTGCTAGGGTTCTTCAACTATGTGAGCAGAATAATATAAGATTCGTATGTTTACCGCCAAATACAACCCACCACACCCAACCATTGGATGTGGCATTTTTTTGCTCCGTTAAAAAGAGCTTGGCGAAATATTCTAACCAAGTGGAAAGAGTCAAAAAGTGGTTCCAGATTTTCAACCATTCCCAAAGATTATTTTCCAACCTTACTTAAAGAAATGGATAAAAGCCAGAATCTTATTTCTGGTTTCAGAAAATGTGGGATTTATCCTTTAAATAAGCAAATGTTACTGGATCGCCTACCAAAAAACTTGACTGAAGAGAATAAAGATATGATGAGTTCAGCTTTCTTAGAACAAATAGAGGCAAAACGTGCAGAATATTTGGGAATTGAGAATAGGACCAAGCAGAGAAGAAAAAAATTGCAGGTTCCTGCTGGGAAAAGCATAAGTTCCAGTGACCTGATAAGTCCAGAGACCATGCCTAAATCTTCAAAACAAATATCTGCTAAGCGAAAACGAGATTTGTCCTCAAGCTCTTCTGAGAGCTCCTTAAATGAGATTGATTTAGAATCTGATAATCTAAGCGAATCATTTTCTGATATGCTTGAGGTTATTCAAAATCCTGAAATTGAGAGACCAGGTCATGCGAATTTAAACATAGGCGATTTCGTGTTGGTAACGTTTAATGCCAACCAATATCCTGGAAAAATCATCAAGATTTCAGAAGAAGGACCCACAGTAGACTGTATGGAAAAAGGGATTAAATTTTGGAGGTGGCCAGAAAAAAATGACACATTTTTGTACAGTTGGGAGGATGTCATTATGAAAATTAATGAGCCAAAAATGGTGTCTAAGAGAAATCAGTACAAAGTTCCAGAAATTGACAATTTTGTTGAAAAATAGGTGTATATTTTAGTATGCATGGAGGATATATATTTTCTGTTGTAAAATTTTGTATTTTTTCAGTTTATTATATATTTGAAATACCGCCAGTAGTTTTTTTTCAGCTTCTATTTACTAAAAATCCATTTAACCCACTTTGTTTCAAAGTAACATTAACCCGAGACCTAATTAACATGCACGGGACAATGTTTCCCCGATTCAAGGTAACTTTGGCCCACTTGAAAAAAATTTTTTTTTTTTGACAAATAATTTATTGTACAGATAAACTGAAGTACAAAATCTGTGGTACTATCCATTATGATGTATAAATTAAAATTACTCACCATAGAGATTAACAGGTGCTTTATTACAAGCCAAAAATGACCACAAAAATAAAAAAATTGGGTCAATGTTTCCCCATTTGACGGTATTCAAGTCAAGTTTCAAGTTATGTAACTTTTTCGAGGGATCTTTCACATTAAATCGAGGACTACTGACATCTATATACGAAGAAAATAAATTACGAAAAAAATATTATCCAACCGTTTAAAGGAATAGAATTAGAAAATACATCAACAACAGTTGTCTAATAGTGTTCAAAGATTCATGGTTCTCGAAGAAACGTAATGAGTTCACTGTACTGGGTATGTGTAAACAAAATCAAAATCAGTGTGAAAAATTCAAAATTTTTGTGTCGAAAAGTGGTCAGGTTAGAGTCTTCAGTAATTCCCGAAATTTCTGTCACCCTCACTTTATGACTCAGCAAGTAAGAGGCGCAGAGAGATTCATCATGAAAATGAACTTAGCTTAGCTATAAAAAAACGACATTGAGAAATGGCTGCCAGGAAATACTCACGGTTGGGAGGAATTTGCAGAAAATTAAATCTGATTCTGTATGTAGGAAGGTAAGGTCAGAATATCTTTCACGGAATGACACAAGTACTGATGACTTGATTGATGTAATCAATTTGCAACAAAAACATCCCGATTTCATAAGGGAAATAAGCTTGCCATTTAATATAAAACTGTACAACATTCAGCAGATTGAAGTTTTGAAGGCACAAAATATCAATGGTTTACCAACCATTTTTTTGATGCTACAGGTTCAGTAGTCAGAAAACCTACTACTTCTTTTAAAAGAGTATACTTTTATACAGGTGTTATACAAATAAAGAAAACACAGAGAATTTTTCCAGTGTTCTCCATGATTTCAGGTGTCCATGATTCGAATTCTATTTTCAAACTTCTGAATGATTTCAGGTATGCCTGTGAAGAGCAATATTATTGGCCCGCAATTTCAAAAAGTAGTGTCTGATTTTTCTTTTGCAAATATTCATGCTATGTGCAGAGCATCAAGGAATATTTGACTATCTGCTATCAAATTCTCATTGAGAATAATGAAACGAAGCATAACAACCTGATAAGAGTACATTTATGTTGTGCTCATTTTATGAAAATGTTATGCAAAGATATTGACCGAGTAGCCAAAAATAATTTTCAAAACATTTATTACAAGGATATATTAGGAGCCGCTGTACATATCCACAACTTGAATATGTTTGATTCATTTGTGTTAAACATATACCTGGTGATGGAATCTCAGTTCATGAATGTATCCACAAAACAAGCCGAAAACAAACTACGGCTCATGTGCCCGCAGTTTTCCACATATTCTGAACAAAAAGAAGCAGAACATCCTGAAGAAAATAGAAATAAAGAAGAAACCAACTTATATAAATCTAGTCCATTTTATCAAAGGTATTCTCACTCATGGTACAAAATGTTTCACTGGAAGATGATGGACTTTTTTTTCAATGAGGAATTATGGTGACTCATTTTGGAAAAATATTTGCCTTTCAGCCCATTCTTGTCTGCCTTAATGCTTGGAAATCCATCTCGATTGTCTAACTCCATAGTAGAAGCATATTTCGGACAATTAAAAAAATATACACTCGACGGTCAGAGAAACATGAAGTGTTCGCGTTTCATCATTACCTTACGTGAAGATATTACTTCATTTATTATAGAAAGTAATATACGAATCAAGAAAAATCGTCTCCCAAAAGGTGATGATACTGACGAAAAAACTTCACAGGAAACCTGGGCGAAAAAATTGAAATTGAGTGATTCCCACTTTAGAGGAAGATTTCTCAAAACTTAAAAATTGGACGATCCATTTCGAAATTTGATACCCATGAACATTGTTTTCCCAGAAGACGACAAAGAGCTGGCTCTTTGTGCACATTGTGGGCAAGGCGTGGGAAGTCAAACTATGTCCTGGGTTCAGTACAGTAATATAAAATGTAATCGTTGGTACCACCAAAAATGTGTAGATTCAACCGGTTCGGTGGATTTTTCAAAAGATTTTTTTTGTCTTATATGTTCTGTCCCCCCAATAACAATTGAGGAAGATTCCGCGATTTCCGAAATGTGTTCAATATATTTACAAAAAATGAATAAAAGTGGAATTGCTTTGAACGAAATTGCATCCAAAACTATAACACAAAGGGACAACGAAATTTGGGCGAAAGAGAGAAGAATTCAAGAATAACCAAAATATATGAGAGATATTATTCAATCAAGAGATATCAAAACAGAAGCGATTCAGCATGGTATAAGACATGAATCATCTGCTAGGAAAGTCTATGAGGAAAAAACTGGAATGAATTCCAAACTGTCTGGATTGATAATCCACAATAAATATCAATATTTGGCTGCCTCTCCAGATGGTTTAGTGAACAGTGACGGTCTTATAGAAATAAAATGCCCATACAATGCAAGAGAAAAGAATATAGAAAATTCTTCATTAGCTTTTTTGGATTCCAATGGTCAGCTTCGGAAAAACCATAATATATATATATATAATTACATAATATGGCCCCATACTAATTAGATACATTGTTTATCTGTTTACCATTTATTCCATATATTACTATGTTGTATTTTGCAGACTAAGCAATGAACACCTGCAGTCAATACGCAGGAAGATGAGATAAGAAATATTATAAATATCTGTGGATGACATTTTCTAGTCAGTTAATTAATCGATCTAGTAGCTCTACCAAGTATTAACGTTGTATTGTATTGAATAAAGTAAAGTAGTTTTTTTTTAAAAACGAAGTCTTCCTCCCGAAAAACATAATTGGCGACGAGGATGGGATTGTGCCGGTTTTGTTAAAATCTGTGAGTTCCTGAAGAAGAAGAGGTCCATCCAGTCTACAACACCGTCGGTTTCAACCGTTGAGCACAAGAAGAACTAGGTGAAGAAGACAGGAGCCCGATCACCTGAGTAGCGCCCCGTGACGGTTTCACATTCAACAAGACAACGTGGTGAGCAATCCTTCAATTACTCCCAGTTTACCTAATCTGGCCCAAAATTAGTCAACCTTTTCCCCAAGTTTTGAGCGTAAAACTTGTATAAAGTTTTTTCTAGGTTTCTTCCAAAAAACCGATTTATAAAGTTTTCCCTAGGTTTCTTCCAAAAACCGATTTATAGAGTTTTCCCTAGGTTTTTTATTTCAAAAAACCGATTACAATAGTTTTTCCTAGGTTTCTTAAGAAAAAACCGACTATGTAATTGAAATAATAATTGATATAATTGATATAATTACATAATAATTGATATAACTGATATAACTGATTGAATAAGTGAAATATTAAAATAATTCAATATTACGTCGATTAAACAATTCAGAGGTCGTAAGAATAAAACAAAGAAAATGGCAGTAGATTTGTCGCTAGCTGAAAAGTTTGGTATGCTGTTACCTAAATTTTCTGGTGTTGAGAACGAGTTGCATTCGTTCATAAAAAGTGTTGATGATTATCTAGCGATGTTCGTAAATGAAAATATTATGGTGAAAAATTATTGCTTCGCAGTGGTCAAATCAAAACTCATAGATAGAGCCCTAGCAGAAGTAGCAACGTCTGACATTCCGAATAATTGGAATGTTCTCAAGCATTTCTTATACACTAAATTTGGTGATCAAATTAACCTTGATGTTTTGATACACCAATTGCAATTCTTAAACAAAAAGCCCAATGAGGATATAATACTATTTATAGACCGAATAATTTCTTTGAAAATAAGAATAAATTATAGGATAGATGCAGATAGAATGCCAGATCCAGAAAAAGCAATTTATAAGAATAATATTTTAAAAATTTGTAATTTGTAATTTGTGTTTTAATATCAAACGCACCTATGGAGCTAAGAACATATTTAATAACAAATAATGAATTTTCTTTTGATGACACAGTAAACGCAACGAAAGACTATATGTGCAATCTAGCCCAATACGAATTACTTGATAGGAGTAGAAAAAATAAGAATTTCGCTCAGAATCATTCAAAAAATGTTCCAAGAAATTATAATTATAATTCACAAAATAGATCAAATCACGCATTTAATAATTACGGCGAAGTACCTAGATTTCCTTCGCAGCTAATTCCATTTACTCAAAGGAATACTAACTACCAATACCCAAGTCATAATAATAATTTTAAACCTAATCATTCAAGTAATGTTTTTAAACCAAATCCCAATCAAAGAATTACTACCCCTCCAGAGAAAATGTCGATTCAGACAAGAAATTATCCCCAGAAACGTTCAAACTACTCTACGCAATATAATCCAAATCCTCAACGTAACTTCTATCATAATAATGCTCATAATAATTATCAGAACAGAAATCAACATAATAATCCTAATTTTTACTTTGAAGAATTAACGCATTTAGATACGAGGAAACAAAGAAATGAAAATCAATTTAATTACTGTAAACCTTCAACTTCAAAAAACCACGACAATAATAGTCGAAATTTTCGCGAAGTTACCCAAGAAGACGAATTGACTTAAATTATAATATTAATCATTCCAATCAATTACCCTTTATTGAATTTGAATATCCAAAATGTAAACTTTTAATAGATAGTGGCTGTTCAGTATGTTTGATAGATCCAAAATTTGCTTATAATAATTTCTATGATAATATTTTTCAAGAAGAAACAACATTAACTGCATGCATGAAGCAGGATACTTCAAATGAAAAAGTATTACTTCCTTTATTTTCAGAATTCCGTATGAATGATAGTCACCCTTTTGTACTTTATAGATTTCATAATAATTACGATGGCATTATAGGAGCCGATTTTCTTAATAAATACGGTTTGACATTCGATTTTAAAAACCAAGTATTGATGAATAAATATTGTAGAATTCCATTCAAATATGGAAAAACTTCGATTGAAAATAATTGTTTAATTCAGAAAGTATCACAACTTGAACGGGAAAAATATGAGCTTTTCAAAAACTTTGCAAATAATTTGCAGGAAATTGATAAAATCGATAAAGCAAATGAAGATTTGAAAACTGAAAATGAACAATTGAAATCTAAACTTTTCATGATTGAGATGTCTAATAAAGAACTTGAAAAAATGATTGAATTGAACTCTAAAGCAAGTTATGAAATGGAAAAAGAAATTTCAAATTTGAAAAAATCAATAAACGTAATGAATAAGGAAAAACCAAGTTCACAGAAATCCTATTTTAGAATGAATAAAGCAGATAATAACAATGAGCAAGTAAAATCAGAATCTGATAGGTTAAATGATGAAATAAATAAATTGAAAGTGATTTCACAATTTCCAATTCCGAAAACTCAGAAAGAAATAAAATCATTTCTTGGTCTAGTAGGATATTATAGAAAATTTATTCCTAATTTTGCAAAGATTACTAAACCTTTAACAATATGTTTGAAGAAAATGCGAAAGTTAATATTGATGATCCCAAATAGATTGAAGCTTTTGAAATATGTAAAAGAAGTTTAATGAACGAGCCGATATTGCGTTATCCGAATTATAAAGAACCCTTTGTTTTAACTACAGACGCATCAGGATTTGCGATAGGTTCTGTATTATCTCAAGGCATTCCTCCGAATGACCTTCCAATTGCATATGCCAGTAAAACCCTTACGGAAGCGGAATCTCGATATAGCACCATAGAAAAAGAATTACTCGCGATCGTTTGGTCATGCAAGCATTTTCGTCCTTATTTGTACGGGAGAAAATTTACAATTTATACGGATCATAAACCTTTAACATGGTTATTCTCTTTGAAAGAACCTAATTCACGTCTAATGAGATGGCGTATTAAACTGGAAGAATTTGATTATGAAATTAAATTTAGAAAAGGATCGATGAATCATGCAGATGCATTAAGTAGAATAAAATTGGAAAAAGATGAAAATACGATAATAAATAAAGACTTCCCATATTTTAACGAAATAACGTATGAAAACTTTATGAAACTACACGAAACAAATAATATTCCCAATTGTCATAATATTGAAGAAAAACAAGGTAATTTATTTAAAGCCCCTAATAAATATTCGTTAGCCCATTGCGTATCAGAAGATTTTCATATGGGTAGAGGCATTGCCCGAGATTTTAAGAGAAAATTTGGAAATATAGATGAATTAAAATCGCAAAATAAAAAAGTAGGAGAAGTAGCCGTTTCTCGAAATAAAAGCCGTGTTATTTACTATTTGATAACCAAGAAATTTTATTATGATAAACCTACAAACGAAAATGTATTTAATTCCCTTTTATATTTGAAAAAACTTATGGATTCAAGAAATGAAACTCATTTAGCTTTACCGCGTATAGCGTGCGGATTAGATGAATTAAAATGGCCTATTATTTTGAATATGATAAAGTATACTTTTGCAAGGTGCAAAGTGAAAATAATTATTTATTATTTATCGCCACTGCATACTGAAATGAATGAAGAATTTATAGATTTTAACGGAATCGAAGAGAATTCACGTAAATGAAAATATTGAGATGAACTATATTGAGGAAAATGTAATTTCTATTGCCAATAACGCTACGGAAGATGAATTAAATCATATACGATTACCGACAGTAGGAAGTAGTTTATATGACGAGATTAATTATGAATTTAGTATAAGTGAAAGAAACGATATGAACCCTATTGAGGATGATTCAATATCAATCATTAATGATGTTACGAATGAAAGAAATAAATGTCAAGAATTATTAAATCGAGGTAATAATATAAATTATAATGAAATTGATGATATTGTTTGTGATGAAATTAATGAAGATTTACTAAATGATTTTAAACTTAGATATTCAGACGGATTGAATGGAAAACGTTCCGCAGAAAGAAGAATGTTCCTTCCTTTTAAATACAAACCCTATTTTCGTTAAAAATCCAGTTGTCAGAGAGTTATTGATACTAAATAGATAGACATAGAATTCAAGATATGAAAAATAAACACATTTATCATGAAAATATTACTCCCTTATAAAACAATTGATTATGAAAATATTGATTCGAAACAAGTCGAGGATCTTATTTTAAAGTATCAGAAAGAAATTGATAATTTGAAAAATAAAGAATTATTGGGATTTACACAAACGCCGCATTATGAATATTTACAACATTCGAATACAATTAATATTAGAACTTTAGAAGAACTTGTTAATGGAAAAATAAGAGTTAAAAGAGGACTCATTAATATTGGAGGTAAAATTTCAAAGATTTTATTTGGAACGTTAGATTCAGACGATGAAGAACTTTATAAAAATTATTTTGAAAGTATAGCAAGAAACGAGGACACACTTATGAGGAATCAAAGACAGATTGCTACTGTAATTAATGATTTGAAAAATAAGTATATTGATAAATTTCGACAATATGCAGATAATTATAAATTATTACGAATAATACCGCAATTGAGACACATTGAACACATGCATCTTCTCACATTTGAAATTAAGGATATTAAAAGCATATTAGATGAAATTCAAACAGCAGTGAGCTTTGCTAGATTACATATTCTACATGAATCTATTTTGCCATATACGAAATTCGCGGAATTAATTAAAAATGACAATATTATTCCAAGGCATCATTTAAAAGATTATTATCAGTTATGTCATACGAAAGTAATGTTTAAAGAGAAAGTTTTATTATTTCTTATATCAATTCCGACCGTTCATGAAGAAAATTTTAATCTATACAAGTTTTACTATATCCCTCAGAAGAACTTAACCCTTCCTTATACCAATCCTATGCTCACTCAAAAAGATGAATTGAAATGGTCAACCAGTGAATGTCATGCAGTCGAAGAAGACTACCTTTGCGATCAAGACTCCTTAACAAAACCTCCAGAAAGTATGAACACGATATTGAAGACACATTTAGAAAATTGTCCCAGGAAAGAAGTTATTCCTATATCAAATTTGAAAACTTTGGAAGATGGAAGCATCCTTTCGATTTATAATATGAAAATTCAAGAAAAATGTCCTCAGCAAACCAAATATTACTTCACTTCACCGATGGCGATAATCCAGTCAAAATGTATTATAAGAATTTTTCAAAAAGAGATATTCCCAACATCGATTAGAAATGAAGAAAAATACATAATTCTACCCAAGACGGCGATAATCCCACGAAACCAATCCCAAGAAGAGGAGAAAGAAGAATTTCAAGAAGGATATATCCCAGATGTTAAATTAGAAGATCTACAAAGATGGAATCCGAGTACATCATCTACTTTTATTATTATTATAGGAATATTTATGTTTTTAATTATTTTATACTTTTTATTGAAATATTTTGAAAAATGTAAAGCTACACCTAATCAAGGTGATACCTTTATCCAAAGGGGGGAGGAATTACATAATATGGCCCCATACTAATTAGATACATTGTTTATCTGTTTACCATTTATTCCATATATTACTATGTTGTATTTTGCAGACTACGCAATGAACACCTGCAGTCAATACGCAGGAAGATGAGATAAGAAATATTATAAATATCTGTGGATGACATTTTCTAGTCAGTTAATTAATCGATCTAGTAGCTCTACCAAGTATTAACGTTGTATTGTATTGAATAAAGTAAAGTAGTTTTTTTTTAAAAACGAAGTCTTCCTCCTGAAAAACATAATTATATAATATAAAATATATTATGAATCTGTCATTCGTTTCAACTTTTGAATTGAAATTAAACAATTCGGATTTCCGAACGGACATTCAATTCATGCGTTTTGCGTTTTGCGCAGTTCGGACTATCCCTCCGTCTAAAATTAAAGCTTACTATGTTGACATTTTTATCACATTCACAATATAGGTCTATTATATATATATATATGAATATTCTCCGTATAAAGCAGTCATGTGGTTGAGCTAAATTAGCTGACTGTAGTATTTTTTTACTACAGGTGATGATTTGCATAAAAAATGAACCAAATTCCGTGAACAAACGATCTAACATGATGGACTGAGTTTTTCATATTTCAATTTACTAAGAAGAATGAATACATGAACTGTGTCGAACCATGTCATCGATTTCTGTGTTTTTATTTTGGAGATGTATATGTCCGCTTGGTTGTCTAATTTAATCGTCCTGAATGCCTTCTCTCCGTTGAATATTTGTTGTTTTCTAAATTATTATATATGTTATCCTGCTATTCAAATTGTTATGTTCTAGACCAAAGAAAGCACAATTGTGAATGTGAGTATTCGATATAATAAGACCATTTCTACATATTTATGTGTTTGTATTTACAATTTTCATTCATGAAAACTTTTTATTTATTTGAATAACTTCCACATTTAAGCAGAGCCGGACCGTGGGCGTGGCGAAGGTGGCATTTGCCACGGGCGCAAACGACCTAGGGGCGCAAAATGTGAAATATGATACATTCTATTTTAAATAAAGATTGACTACAAGCTCTATATTTCAGAGTGGCGTATTTACCAGTTCACAAAGTTGAGAAACACGTATGTAACGAACGCTACCAAAACGGAACAAAATCCTAGAAAATTATACATGGCGCGAAACACAACTCGGTGCACATAAAAACTGATGATATAATTGATGTTTTCGCTGAAAAAGCAAGAAAAGTCAAGTTTTAGTTTATTTATTTCCAAAGAATATATTGATGATTTCTGTTTTTAAGTATTCATTTTTTCATTTATTTTATAGATGAGAGTATTTATTTATTTACGTTGTTAGAATATCTGTTGTTAGAATTCCATTAGTTCACCAGGGGCGGATTTACGAGGGGGGTAATGGGGGTAATTTTTTCACCTGTCACATAAACGTGGAAATGCCATTTTACCATTTTTTGTTTAATGGACTGTATCTTCCTCAATAATGGCGGAAAAGCTTAGTTTATGAAAAAAATTCGCAGCCTGATGTTCCTCGAAGTCCTCCCTGAATCGGCAGATCAATCGGTTCAGCAGTTTTCTTGAACCGATTGATTGAAGTATTGAAAAAATTAAGGGAACAAAGTTTTTGTTACTTAAAATTGACCTAATTTTCCTAATCAATCAATAATTACATTATTTTTTCACTTTTCACACAATTTTTTTTTAATGAATCATTAAAAAGAAATAGTTTTTTAATTTTCAAAAATTTCCGGAATTGGGGAAAAAAACTAACATTCGAAGAATTTCGTTAATTTTTGTTCTAAAAGTAAAATGGGAATAAAAAAAAATATAATTTAAAAAAAACAAGAGACCATTTCTGACTCAGCTCCACTGGAGCTACGGACACTGGAGACATTTAAAACTTCATTTTCCTCAGTAAAAATCATGAAATGAATTTAAAGTTGATACCCCTCCCCTAACTTGCCCACGGAACTCGTTAAGCTAAATTCTGAGCGACAGAATTTTTCTGTTTCTGGCACCTCGTTTTAAAAAACAATTTTTTTGAAAACCTTTCGACTCATTCGGTAAAAAACCGATTTAAAAAGATTAGCTCAAGTTTAAAGAAAAAAAACCTTGTTCTCTTAATTTCTTCAAATGTTCAATCGATCGGTGCAAGTAAACCGCTCAACCGATGCATCTACTAATTTGGGGGGACTCTGGGGAACATCAGGCTGCCAAATTTTTTTATAACCTATGCTTTCCCCCCAATATTGAAGTTGTTACAGTCCATCAACCAAAAACTGGCAAAATGACATTTTTGTGCTCGTTATCCACGTTTATGTGCCAGGTAAAAAAAAATTATTTTTAATTGAACAAAACAGATTTTTGTAGAAAATTTTCTGTAGATGACAAATCACCTTCCAGTTCGCTGGGCCACCAGTATTTCCGGAGATATCGGCAGTTGAGTGAAAAAGGATTCTTTTGCATTTAAAACTGAATATCTCGAAAGTCGTAAATAGCAAATTAGAGCTGAATGAACAGGTTATGTGACATTTGCATCAGTCTAGCTAGAAGAAATTTTCCGTGAGCGTAGAGCAAAAAAATAAAAATTCGAAAAATTTTTTCTTCGTGCTTTATCCGATGATTGCACGGCCACTCTAGAGTCTGAAAAATTGTTAACCAATAATTTCAGAAACTAGAGTCTTAAAGCTTCATTTTTTTTATATTCTATATGACCATTTTTCACTGAGATACAGCCTTTTGAAAAAAAAAATTGAAAATTTTTCTTTTCTTTTAATTGTTTAGCGAAGTGTATTAGCAATGAAAACTTCCTAAATATGTGGTAAGCAAATACCTTTCAAGCTCAAAAAAACTGGAAGCCTCTAGTTATTCGCTCTAAATGGTTATTTTTTTTTTGCTTTTTTATCAGTTTTAATGGGGGTAAAGCTGTTCGCGTCCGTGATAGAATTTCACACGTGCCTCCGGGGTAATTCTGAATGAACAGCACCAATGAATACCAGACTGTCTTCGGATCTCCTGGTGAACACATTGCCATATTGGTACTAGAATGTCCTGATCCTGAAACCCGGCTTGGAGGAAACCTACAGGCAGAGAATGCAGAGATACCTCCCACAGATATCCGCACTGGCCTGGTTGAGTACCAACTGTGATTTTTTTTTAATGTGTTCATTGCTTTAACTACTTTCTTCCTTTTGTATTTGTTTCTACATAGATTATGGCAATGTGTAAATTCATA
The DNA here is from genome assembly GCA_038502775.1 of Hippodamia convergens. Taxonomy (NCBI): domain Eukaryota; kingdom Metazoa; phylum Arthropoda; class Insecta; order Coleoptera; family Coccinellidae; genus Hippodamia; species Hippodamia convergens. The sequence continues at coordinate 45,798,505 of CM076610.1, forward strand.
CGAATATATATATATATATATATATAATGGTTATTTCACCCCCCCCCCACGAAAAAAACTATATCCGCCTTTGTCGTCCACTCATTTATTTATTGTTGTCTTCATGTTTTAATGCTTTCTTTAGTGTTTATATATAACAGTATATATTATTTTGAGAAAAAATAACAATTTTTTTATCGTTTTCTTTTCACTTTGTTGATTGAGTTTTTGTCCATTTCCTTTTAAGAAATATGGGAGATTATTGTGAATAAAATAGCTCTTCAGAATATAATCGATAAATGTCAATCATGAAAAACATGAAAAATGAATTTCTTCAAGGGCGCATTTTGAAAGTTTGCCACAGGCGCTAGAATCCTAGTTCCGGCTCTGCATTTAAGTGTGAATCTGTACCTTTTTCACCTCCTGACATAGTGGTTTCCCAATTCTTCTACGTTCCCTAACTTAAAAAACCAGCGATATATTGACTGTAGTATGTTATGTTATGTTCTAAAGAATAAAATATAAAACCAAGAAGTTCGCTTTGATTCTAACATAAGGAGACGGTTGCATTCCTCAAATTTAAAAGCAATGGTTACCAATTATGGATATATTACTAACACTAGTAGCTAGCGTTTTGTAATAATTTCATTGGTTGGGGTTTCGTAACTGTAGGTTCTGTTTAAATTTTCTCAAGTTAATAAAAATCAGTAGTCCTTTTGATCTAAATAGTAGGTCGGACGCATTTATGAACTTATAAGACGTCAGAGGTAGGACGTTCGATGTTATTATTTCTCCCCTTTTTTTCTAAAGTTCTTTCGTTCAGTGAATTTCCATCCTCATTCGTCAAATGAATTTAGTAAAGATATTTCCAAAGCATCTGAAATTGGAAGTCGCATATATCAAGAGCAATAACTATTTTAATTTTTAGTACTTTTTTCACAAACCATAGGTATCCTTACAAATTACTTCTAAATTATTACAGAAACATGTCTGGATTAGGAAGTAGTCCTGCCTCACATGTAGTCAATCGCCGTCAAATAATTTTTGACGAAACGGAGGAACTTATATTGTAAGAATTACTTGAAGAGTTTAAAGACATAATAGAATGCAATAAAACAGGTGCTTCAACGTAGTTGGACAAGAAGAAATGTTGGGAAAATATTACGAAGTCATTCAACAGTCAAAGCAACCGAAGTGTTTTTAGGAATGCTGACCATTTGAAAGAATAATATAATAATTCAATGAAAAAAAAAGCAAAAAGAGGATTACAGATAATAGGAAGAATCTCCTGAAACCAGGTGATGGTTCCTACGTTCCTGGAATGACTCATCAGGACAAAATTTTGTACAACATTCGAGGACCCCAAATTGACCAGATTATCCATGGACGTCTTTTTAGAAAGATACTGTGGGCGTCCGAGTGAGTGAGTGAGCTGATTTTATTTAAGGCACTGCCATCAAAGCTTCTGTTTTGTTTGGAACATCTGCTTTTGACTATGCCTCAACTTGGTCCCTCTCTTGAAAAGTCAGGTGACAATAAGTATAAGTAGTTGTGTTATATGTCAATGATCTATCATGTGAATCCCAATAATACCTTTCGGTGCATTCTTGGTAATGCATGATGAGATAATGAATACCCTGTTGAAATAATAATACCAGCTCTTTTTTGGCCATCAATCTCAGGTCCTTCAGCTTACCCAGTAATAAGTTATATGAAAACTTCACATAGTAATGATTCTTTCATTTACAGGTTATGCCATAGAGTTCGAAAATATTATCGAATATCCGAAAGCAACTGAAAATACCCATTAGGATGATATCGAATAGGGAAGTAAGGAGGCAGAATTTCATGCAGATATTGGGAATCAAGACGATTTTCATAATGAAGAAGCTTGTGCCAGGAAAAATGAGAATCATGATTGGGCACCATATTCTACAAAAGATCTGAGGCGACCAATTTCTAAAAACTTACGGACGAAGCAAAGTAAGCCTCTTAATTCATAGTTTCATTATTATTTTAATTTTTTCACATAATTTATTTCCTAAGTCTGAAGGACTTAGCTCAATTGCCTTGAATACAGCTATTTATTTATTTATTTTATTTTCATTTTATCATTTTCTAGGGAAATTAGTGACTGTAACTTCCCAAGTTGTGAAGAAGTATGTCCCGAATTGCCAAGCTTACAAAAAGGAGGTTTCTAGAAAAACACGAAATGAAAATGACGAACTTACGCCGAAAATTGGCATTGATGGATAAGAAATGTGTCTTGCAGAATATTAATATAGATTATTGATATATACAAGTATAATATATTTAATGTTACTAATGTTATCGTTACTAATTACTTTCAAATTGTTACAGAAACTTGTCTGGATTAGGAAGTAGTTCTGCCTCACATGTAGTCAATCGCCGTCAAATAAATTTTGACGAAACGGAGGAACTTATATTGTAAGAATTAGTTGAAAAGTTTAAAGACATAATAGAATGCAAAAAAACAGGTGCTACAACGTAGTTGGACAAGAAGAAATGTTGGGAAAATATTACCAAGTCATTCAACAGTCAAAGCAACCGAAGTGTTAATAGGAATGCTGACCATTTGAAAAAATATAATGATTTAAAGAAAAAAAACGCAAAAAGAGGATTTCAGATAATAGGAAGAATCTCCTGAAACCAGATGGTGGTTCCTTCGTTCCTGAGGTGACTCATTAGGAAAGAATTTTGTACAACATTAAATGACCCCAAATTGATGATTCCAATCAATTTGATGACGATGCTCCAATTTGCCAAAGAAAGTATAAAATCGAATCATTTCAACTAAAAAAAAATGCTTTATAAGTCAAAAAAATTGCCTGATGTTATTTAAGGCACTGCCACCAGCGCTTCTGTTTTGTTTGAAACATCTGGTTTTGACTGGTCCCTCTCTTGAAAAGTCAGGTGACAATAAGTATACATATGTGTTATATGTGTGTCAATGGTGTATTATGTGAATCCCAATCATACCTTTCGGTGTATTCTTGGTAATGCATGATGAGATAATGAATACCCTGTTAAAATAATAATACCAGCTCTTTTTTGGCCATCGACCTCAGGTCCTTCAGCCTACCCAGTAATGAATAATAAGAAAACTTCACATAGTAATGATTCATTCATTTACAGGTAATGCCATAGAGTTTGAAAACATTATCGAATATTCGGAAACGAATAAAAATACCCAGGATGATATCGAAGAGGGAAGTAAGGAGGCAGAAGTTCACGCAGATATTGGGAATCAAGACGCGATTTTCATAATGAAGAAGCTTCTCCCAGGAAAAATGAGAATCATGATTGGGCCACATATTCTACAAAAGATCTGAGGCGACTTATTTCTGAAAACTTACGGACTAAGCAAAGTAAGCCTCTTAATTCATAATTTCATTATTATTTTCATTTTTTCACATAATTTATTTCCTAAATCTGAAGGACTAAGCTCAATTGCCTTGAATACAGCTATTTATTTATTTTATTTTTATTTTCTAGGGAAATTAGTAACTGTAAATTCCCAAGTTGTGAAGAAGTATGTCCCGAATCCCTAAGATTCGATTGATGAAAAATTAGAATTTGTGAGGGTACAAAAAACAAAGTTTCTAGAAGAACACGAAATAAAAAGAAGAAGAACTTACGCCAAAAATTGGCATTGCATGGATAAGAAATGTGCCTTGCAGAATATTAAAATATATAATTGATATATACAAGTATAATATATTCAATATTAATGTTTATATTTCAGTTTAATGAATATTTCCACAGTTTTGTCTATGTATACATGAGTTCAATTATTTCTGTTATTTAATCTATTAAAATACTTGTTAATGAAGGTATCTCTAATAGAGATACTTGCATTATGCCTTTGATCAGGAAATTTTGAAAGATCAACATTTGTTGTGAATTCTACAGCAGCTTCTTCTTCATCATTGACTGGAGGGATCAATTCTTTTTGGTCACATGCTATATTATGAAGAATGACATAATGGATAAGTCAAGGAAGATCAATACAATGGGCACCTCGTTCGCCTGATCTAAATCCCTTTGATTTTCATTCATGGGGACATATGAACCAGCTTGTTTGTCATGTTGAAATCCAATCTCATCAATAATTACTTACTTGATAGAATTCAAGATCCAGCGAACCTAATACGAAACAACCCAAATCTGATACACCGAAAAACGCCATCTTTAGTTCGTCGATATCAATCTTGCATTCAAGCCTAAGGTGGACATTTTGAACAAGTTTTATAGTTTCAAAATTTCCAGTTCAATGAATGGAAATATAATAATGCATGATAATTATTTATAATTTGAATATAAAAATATAATTTTTCAAATGCTTGTATCTTCGAATCAAAAACGAATCGGATATATGTGCATAGGGAAAAATGTTCAGAATAAGCACAGCTACCATCTGTCAAAGTTTGTCATAGAGCTTGTAGAACACCCTGTATATTGAACTGGACAAAATTGTGGATGTAGTATGAAATACCACTGTGTTTATCGAGAAATCATTTGAAATGGTCGGGAAACATTAAATACCCTAGATTATCTCTTGGGAACAAAGAACAAAAGCACATGGCCATCGAACAGCCAAATAGGCACCTGAAATCCGAGAAGTTTCGACTGCTAAGACGGCTGAAAATTAGACCATCAACCTTGACAAGAACCTGTTAAGTTATTGAATGTTCGGTGCCAAGGTGTCGGACAATTGGAAGTACCTTTAGAATATTCAGGATTGTTAAAATCAAGGATGGATAGTTTTCAGGTTCGAGATAAGGTAGTGACATTGGACATGAAACAGACGAAGAATTTGTCTTGTGGGTAGTGTTACATATACATAATTATAGTAGTTGTAATTATTATAATATGGGAGCGCTGCGAATAGGCTCTATGCGTCAAAGACGTTCTATGATCAAGAATGTCAACAGATGTTAGACACACGATTGTACCTTTCAGCAAGGACGCTCCGGCCTAGTGAAATAACCGAGTAATTAAAAGTTGAAGTTATTTCATTTATAATATATATATATATATATATATATATATATATATATATTTATTACATATAATACATGGTGTCAGGTGTTAAAACCACGCATTAAGGAGTAAGTGAACCCCTTAATTAGAAAAACTATTTGATGGTTACAAGAAGAAATATACGTCAATGAACATTCAGTATAAAACAAATTGTCGGCAAATTTCAAACCGCCAAAAAACCTTGTGTTTGACACGACTATTGGACAAATACAACTACCAAAAGTTCAAGAGTAGTTTTGAAATATATATGAAAGCATTAGGTTTGAACAGCAAAGCTGATGATGTCAAAGTTACAATTTTTTAAACGTTGCTGGCGAAGAAGCTCAAGATGTGTTCAACACTGGTCTATTAGGATGTAATAAATGGGTAATTATATCGAGAAATCTGTTGAAATAATCGGAAACGTGGAATTCTCTAGATGATTCCTTTGGGAACAAAGAACAAGAACACATGGCCATCGAACGGCCAAATAGGCGCCTGAAATCTGAGAATCTCTATGTTGGGCTACAGTATGTGGCATATTTATGGAAAGTTTCGAATGATAAGACGAGCGAAAATTGGACCACTCACGGTGACAAAAACCTCATGGTGTTAGTTATGGGGAGTTCGGCGCCAAAAGGTTAAACACGTGCAAGTACTTTGGGATTGTTAAAAATCAAGTAGAGTATCGATTGATAGTTTCAAGGTTCGAGATAAGTTCGTGACATTAAACATAACAAAAACCGCAGATATTTGTGTTGTGGTTGGGAAACGCCCATAGATGTAGCAATTGGTTATAAGGAGAGTAAAAACAAAGATTTTTTCTGAAAGTAGGCAATTTTTGGATAAGGTACCGCCCAGAAGGTGGAGAAAAAAATTCACATTCGGTGCTACACTTATCGAAATAAGTCAGTAACGTCCGGGGATAAGAACAGGGAAGGTTCTTCGACGTGCTCGCGAAGTTCGGCTTGCTCGGTTTATTTTGGGGGTGAAATAGGAAATTTCACAGTTAGTGTTTAAGTCTCAAGCGGAGACTTGTAGATTTCTCGTGAGTAATGAGTAAAGTATTAGGTCTTCGGGAATAGTAGTGAAAAAGGGTTAATTAAAGTAGAATTTTGTATTTCAAAATCACGTACTCGTCGGGATATCGCGAACCGAAACGGAAGTGCGTGTATAGAAACGGTGTACGGAAATAGGGCATAGAGAAAGGATCGCATTGTGGATTTAGTGGAGAATAGCAGATTATTAGAAAAAGGCAGGGTAAAAAGGTCAGATTTTTCGGTTTGCATGAGAAATTTTGAGATTCAAGTTTTGAGCAGTCCAGAGTCCTGAATCCTCCCAAGAATAAGTTTTTTGTTAATTTTAGGGATAATCGTTAAGTAGGAAATGAGTTGTTGAAAGCTATCGAATTAATCATTTTAAAGTGAGTGATTGTGATTTGGACACAAAACTTGTAGAAAACTTTAGTGTTATACTTGTGTAAAGACAAAATGGTGAAATACATCAACCCACAACCTAGCAGCGAAAGGCGAAGTCTAGCACAATGCTATTCAAACTCAACCTCACACATACCAGCAATGAGCTATTATTCAACAAATACTATCTAATAACAATATGTCAGTACTGAAATATATCTAAGAAACAATAATATATACCCAATGAGCACTCGAATCACACAGCATGAAATGAACCAAGCATGTATACATCAATTTGGAACAACCAACATAATTATTGCTCACACAGCAAATACTCTCTAAGTTTATACTTGAACTTATTTATATTTAACAATTTGAATTCATTTGGGATGGAATTATAAAACTTTATTGATTTAAAAATGAAACTTCTCTGAAATAAAGCTGTTCTATGTCTGGGGACCACAAACTTATCTTGAAATCTCGTAACCCTCGAGTGAACGGAGCCGCGACGAATGAATCTCCCTCTGAGGAAAGACGGAGCATCAACATTTAAAAGAAGCTTATGAGTAAAAGTACCAAGGTGATAATTTCTTCTCGAATCCATAAAGAGACAATTATCCTCTCTAATTTTATAACTAATAGGATCATACTTTCTTTTACCATATATCAACCTATAACACGATTTCTGCACTCTCTGTATTCTATCCCGATTAATCTTGGTTAGACAGGGCCCATATATAAAATCACAATATGTGAATTGGGATAAGACAAGGGATTCACTAAGAGTTCTCTTAGTCTTCACATCAAGTATATGCCGATTGGGGTAGATAAGTCTTAAGTTTGAATATGCCCTATTAAGTAACGTTTTTAGGTGTTCTGAGAAGCGTAAATCAGGTTCAAGTATCAAACCCAAATTTTTTGCAACATCGGTGAACGTGAGGCATTGATTATTTAATTCAATTTTCATGTTCGATTTCAGAAAACTAGCAGAACACTTGCTGGCAAAACACATAACCTTTGACTTCTCGGGATTGAGGATTAGATTATGTTCAGTAGATAGTTTTAGGATGAGTTTCAAGATATTGTTGATTTCACGAGAAGCATCTTCATATAACTCTTTAGGAAAATGATAATATAGTTGGAAATCATCTGCATAGGCTAGTAATTTGCATTGAGTTATAGATCTTATTATGTCAGCAGTGTATATTATAAACAGCAATGGTCCCAGCACTGAACCTTGGGGTACACCTGCAATGATTTCAGTCGCAGATGATAAATTGTTATTTATGGATATATACTGAGTTCTATTACTTAAGTAAGATCTGATCAACTGCAACGAAGAGAAATCAAAGCCATAATATTTCATTTTAGCAATCAACAACTCATGATTAATCGTATCAAAGGCCTTTGAGTAGTCCAACAGTATAAGCACACTAGCCAATCCAGAATCATAGGCCTCCATTATATCGCCGGTCACAGTAGCAAGTGCAGTAGCAGTGCTGTAGTTCTTTCTGAATCCACATTGAGAGTCATTATTTGAATATGAAGACATTTCTCAAAAACCTTCGACAGGAATGGCAGTATACTGATAACTCTGAGATCTGAAAAAGAAGATGGGTTCTTAACTTTGGGAATGGGCTTACCCAGAGCAACCTTCCACAGAAAAGGAAAATAGTGGGATTCAATGCAAACATTTATGACATGAACAATATATTTGACAATGAATGGTCTACAATATTGAATCATCCGCATAGACAAGTCATCAACTCCAACCGAGCTACCCCGCATCCCATTCAAGATATCTTCAATCTGTTCAACTGTAACAAGTGAGAAAGCAAAGGTGTCCGAGAATTGTGCGTGTTCACTATAGTATTCTACTCTAGAATCACAACAATGATTACTAGCGTTAGAAAAAGTGGAAAAATATTTACTCAGAGCATCCGGATCAGAAAGAGATGTTGGTATATAACTGCTACTTGAAGAACAAACTCTGAGATCACGTAAGGCTTTCCAAGATTTAGAGGAGTTTTTCTGGGCGCTTATAATTTCGAAATATTTTTTTTTCTCATTTCTAATCATCGAAACTGTGTGATTACGAAGCTGTTTGTACAAATCCCAGTCTCCCGAAAAACGTGTTTTCTTGAATTTTTGAAGTGCAGCGTCCCTTTGTTTCATCAATAATTTGAGATTAAATGTCAGCCACGGTGCAGGAGGTTTAGTCACCCTTCTCTCAATAAATGGTGCATGTTTATCAAATATTCCCACAACTAAGTCATTGAAAATGTCGACCTTCCCATCAATATCATCCTCGGCTACTAAACGATACCAAGGTAGATTCTCCAGATCTCTACGAAAATTCACCAGATCGAAGTTTCCAAAATCTCGATATCTTATAAATTTAGGTTTCATTTTTCCGCATTTCAAATTTAAATCTACATAAACCAACCGGTGATCGGAAATATCAGAGGTATCCAGGGTACCAACACCAGAGACCAAGTCCTCACTAGTGAAAAATATCGGATCAATCAAACTTGAGGTAGACCGAGTTATTCTAGTTGGTTCTTTCAAAAACTGCCTCAAACCATAAGATTCCAGGCACGTCGTTAGAGGTCCCCGTGGTCCCAGAAAATCAACATTCATATCACCGAGACACAATATTTCATCCGCAGCAGGAGAAATACCATCAAATATGTTATCAATATCATTAATAAAACTATTCAAATTGAAATGTGGGGGACGATAAAAAGTAGCGACAACTATTTTACGAGATCCCACCCTGAACTCTAGAAGTAGATACTCAGTAGCATCACTCACCTGCAGTCCAACTGAAATAATCTGATGTTTCAAAGTTTGCCGTATATAAGCCTCCCACCTCCCCTTCCCTCTCTATCCTTCCTTACAAATACATAACCTGGTATCTGCAGAATATCACTATTAAGGCTAGAAGAGAGCCAAGTTTCAGTAAGTGTTATGACATCAAAATCATGAACCAAAATTAGCGATGATACTTCACTGAAACTTTTTAACACAGATCTGGTATTTAAATGCGCAAATTTCATCTCTTCAAAAATGGTGAGAGAAAATATATTAGTGGAAAAAGAAGTACGCAAGTAAGAAGAAAATGAACATATACACATACATTAGTTCCAACATGCTGTGAGAAAACAAGGTATGTAATATCGCTCACACGAGTGCTCGTTATTCAGTACAGAAGAAAAATTATTACAAAATAAAAAGAAACAAAAACTTAAAAATGAAGTATAGAGGCTCAAAGGGTATGAAAAAAAAATATTAATACAAAAAATCACTGACGAATGCACGAATCTTTCATCTGTCATTGTACTCAACAAAACTCAAACTTGATTCATAACTATAATGAGAATAGATTAGTATGTGCTTCATAACTTACGATTGTTAATAATGATCCTCAAACGAAATATAAAATAATAATAAATAAATCCATAAATACTCAGTATTTCGTGAAATTGCCTGTTCAACGAAATATCAACCATTGAATTGAAGGGGGTTAACCCAACGAAGCCGAAACATTTTCCAGATCCTCCTCTCCGCTTATAACAGTTCTCTGACCATTCAAATCTCGATAAACCACACCATTATGAGTCCACACAGATTTTCCATGTATCTTCCTCGCCTGCTTAAATAATATCAAATTTTCCACAGTTAATAATTCAGTTACAAGTAATTCAGTTCCCTTAAGTTTGCGTTTGTTTACAAACACGGCATCGCGATTCCATCTTCTAAGAAACTGCACCGCCACGGGTCTAGGCTTATCGGAGTTTAGTTTTTTCCTCCCAACTCGGTAGCACTGACTGATATCCTCCTTTTTCACATGGACTTCAATTTTATTCTTAAAAATTTCAACAACACCTACGAATAAATCCTTTTCAGATTCTGGAATTCCATGAACAAGTAGAAAATTGAGATTTTGTTTCATCTCAGAATTATGCGCCTTCCTTCGAACTTTGTTGACATTATTTTTGAGACAAACAATATCAACTTTAATTTCATTGATAGCATCACTGATCCTATTTTCAAATGCCTTGAGGAGATCCAGAGGGCTCCCATCCTTGTTAGCTATTGATGTGGCTTAAAAAATTCATCTTTAAAATCATCAATACCTTTTCTGAATTCTTCTGATAGTTTGTCAATTCGTACGTTCAACTCCTTGATATTAGTAGCAGATTTAGCCATATTAACTAAAATTCACCACGAAAACAATCGATTTGAAACTAATCTTATATTTTCACCTCACAAAGAAATGTGAAACAATTTTTAGTTTGAGGATGACTTAGTAAAAATGAACGGAGAGTACAAGCAGACGACTGTTCTCACTCGAGCGACATGTGCAACATATATTAACAGGCCTTCGCTAGGGGGTAGGCGGTCGCCGAGATTGAAGGGACAGCATTTGAAGCCAGGTCAATATGAAATATCACACGTATAAAAACTCAAAGTTACGGAATGGGAATGCAATTCAGTCCGTAACACCAGAAGTATTTTTGACACATCGGAAATAATCAGAGGTACCGCATAACGCAATACACCCATAAACATCCCAGTTCTCGCCTAATACCCCTAACTACTTGCCGCTGTTGACCCTTCTTTTATTGAAGCCGTAAATCAATCAATTTTGTCCACATTCTCGTTGATATATGCAGTCAAATTTAGATCTGTTTCAGGGGCGGCTTTCTTCATATCTTAGGCATTATTTTTTTTGTCGATCAGCCAATCAGCATGTTAATCTTCAAGGAATGCAAAATTATAGAGAAACAAATCCATTTCATTTCACCATTTCGATAGTAGCATACTACATACTTTATGCTGAGCTACTTCTTCTTTCTTGGTGATATAATAATAATAATAATAATAATAATATTTATTTCGAAAATCTTACATATCTGAGTCTTCATATATGTAGTCAGGACGAAATATTCGTCAAATACAGAAGAAACTTTTGAAATATTCTAAGCAAAAACATTATCGTGAACTAAGATATTCATTTACTGTGTATGGTTCAAGTTGAATTAAAAATTTATGCACTTCTTTTTTGAAAATTTTATCGTCCTGTATAAATCTAATCCTTGAAGGCAAGGCATTAAAAAATTTTATGCAGGAGTACTTTGCTCCTCTTTCAGTTATACTCAATCTATGAACAGGATATACATACAATTGATTTCTATTATTGTAAGAGTGAGTTGGTACATTTTCATGAAAATATTCTCTATTTTTGAAGATGAACATGGTGCACTCTTTGATGTACAGTGCTGAAACAGTTAAAATCCTGTTTTGCCTGAAAATGCCTTTACATGATGTTCTAAAGCTTAATTTTTTTATTATTCTTATTGCTCTTTTTTGACTTAAGAAAATTTTCTCCATTGACTTTGAACCTCCATAAAAAACAATACCATATCTAACAATAGATTCAAAGTTTGAGAAATATACGACTCTAAGTCCGCTTTCATCCAGATATTTAGTCATGACTCTTAGTGTGTAGCAGACAGAGTTCAGTCTGTTGTTCAACTTTTCTATATGGCACCTCCATGACAATGTTTCGTCGACCATCAATCCTAGAAATTTTGTTTCATTGCTGACATTTATTTCTGCTTCATTCAGATATACTGTATTTGGATAATCGATTTTGCTTCTGTTGGTACGGAATATTACACAGTTGGTCTTTCTTTCATTCAGGACAAGAGCTTCGTTTGTTACCCAATGTGACACTGATTCAAAGGTGTTTGTCAAATCGTCAAGCAGAGTTTGCAGGGTATCCGATATAATCAAAATGTTCTTATCATCGGCATAATCGAGATGTACACTATTTGAGCTTGCAATAGGTTCTGGAGAGTCATTTACATATATGAGCTGCCCAGAATAATAATGGACCAAGTCCATTTTTTCAAAAATCGAGATTTCTTTCTCAATGGAATCACTATGAAATACTGTTCCATAAGGCATACGGACAAACCCCAAAAATCATTAATTTCCGAGATATTGCATTACATTTTCTGGATACAGCAGTCAAAACTGAAAATTTTCAGTGTAAAACTGGATCAAGTCCTCGATTCAGTATAATCGTGGTCTATGTTCTCAGTTATGCTATTTTTATCCTCAATAATAGATTCTATCCTATCGACCGTGTTTGTATTGTTCAAGTTAATACAACGGATACATCAAATAAATATTTTCTTGTGCAAAAACCAGAAAGCATGATGGATTCGGTTGAGGAATTTCAGCAAGCTTCGGAAAGTAATCCATGAAAGTATATTATACATACTTCAATTGAATAATGAAACCTACAAGGTAGCTACTGACTTTAAGTATCTCGGAGATAGAATGACCTCTAGAAAGAGAATACACAACAAACTTGGGTTGAAACTTTGTTTCAGAATATTCCTACATTCGCAATTTTCCCCTTCATAGCAAACTGACTTTGAAACTATCATTGCGTTGTTCGCGGCATATACACGGATAGAGTTTGTTGGAAGAAATCCGCAATAACAATTTGTTTCTTCTTGTTTTGTATATATTATATACATACCAATTCTTCAGAAGAGAAGGAAATATAGGTATTCTTGTTGTAACAAGTTGACAGACTGCCAATTTTTCATGAGAGAAACAATTATTAAAGGAACATAAGACCTAGAATATACAACATTATAAAAATTGTATTGTATTTTATTGTTGGTATATATCACATATTATTTCAATTGTAAACTATTACTAATTATGAATTTTTCGCGAAAATCTCGAATGTACAGCTCGATCAGTACCACTTCAAGTCGCCGATCATTTTTTTTTTTGGCCATTCGAATCTACTGGCATTTCTTCTCATTTTGATTTTTTCTGGTTCACGCTCCTAACTTTGAAAAAATTTGTTGAACTAGTTTATCCTGGTAACGGAAGAACATATTAAAATGTATCGAAAAATTTGATAAAAAAGAAACAAGAAATGTAAGTGATATATTCTGTAACAAGTTGCAGAATTGACTCCTATTCCAACACTAATACGAAATTCGGGGAGCGAGTTTTCGAACGCATGACTGTTAGAATTGCTTTCTGCCACGAGTTTTGGACGATATTTCCTCTGTTTCAGTCAAACTTTGAGCAATACTCTCGAAATTCAGATAATGATTCAGATAAGTGACTTTTGTATTGTATCTCGATTTGATTTGATTTATATAGGATCGGAGATCTGCACTGACAACCACAAATCGAAAAATATAACTGAAAACAACGCTGTAATCAGTTCATTACAATACTGATATAGAGAACAATATTTTAAACAACTACCCATTTGACAAAACGAGGAAAAATGGGTTGTTTCTAATATTCAATAATATGCTTGTCAAGATTTGTGTTTCACAATTTCATTATTTTCGCAGTTGAAAGTATCTGCCAAACAGTTATCTTGAATTAGCTCAACATTACGACAAAAAAGTAAGTCTAAAAGAACAAACAACATTTTTTGCCCCACAACAATAATTAGTGTGAAAAATTGTATTCAACAGAAGTTATAAGATGCAAATAACAGCTTTCAATGCTGACAATTCCACCTACGGGAGTATGGAAATATTCGAATAGAATAATTACTTTTCCTGAAGCTAATGGCCATACTTTTTCCGAGATATTATATGGCTGATCAAAGATTATATGACCTGTACAAAGAATATTGTGGAAATGAGGCGAAAAAATTTTAATTTGATTATAACGTATTCAATACTAAATTCAATTTGCACTTCAAACACCCAAACCAGGATTCATGTAGGTTATGCGATGAACTTAACCTGAAATTTAAGGCTGCTAATGATATAAATGAGATAAAAAATCTAGATATTCAACGAGAATTACATCAGAGGAAGGCAGAATCGGCAAGAAGTAGTCTGAGGAATGATACATAAAAAGCAGATGAGAATACCTACGTATATTAACCTATGATTTACAGAAAGCTCTCCCTTTTCCAAAGTTGACTGTGTCCGTGGCTCTTCACAAGTGGAATTCGTACCTATATAACTAAGGTATACCCAGCTCAAATAATAACACAGGATATATGTACGTATGGGATGAAACTGAGGGTGGACGGGGTTCACAAGATATATCAACATGTTTAGTTAAACATTTGAAAGAAAATGCAGCTTCTTTCAAACATGTGATAGCTTACTCAGACTCATGCACAGAACAAAATAGAAACATAAAAGCAAGCCTTCACTCCTTAAAGCTAGTGCAAAACAAAGATACAGCTATCGAAACCATCGATCACAAATTCTTGGTGTCGGGACAGTCCTATCTTCAAAATGATGGTGAGTTTGGAATAATTGAAAAAGCAGCCTGCAGAACTTCCCAATGGATCGACATCATCAAAATGTCGAAGAACAAAGCACCACAGTTCAAGGTCATTTAAATGAAGCATCAAAACTTCTTGAGCACCAAGAATTTGGAAAAAGGACTTGCCAACAGGAAAAAAACCATTTGCGGTTATAGTTTCAATTGGCTCAACATGAGATGGCTTAGTTTAAAGAAACTCTTAATCCAGACTTCGACTTCTATGAGGTCGATTTATCTAAAAAAACAAGAGGTAGACCTTTGAGTAACTTTTCTGCAATTTATCAGGATCTACTTCATCCATCAAGAAAAACTGTCTCAGCTGCGAAGAAAAAAGACATGTTAGATTTATTACCATATATTCCTCCAATTTACCATCACTTTTACCGCAGCCTATCAGTAGAAGTGTCAACCAGATTATTATTAGTAAACAATGACGAAGATCGATCATCTAGTGACGAAATACAATTCGTCTAACGTGAAAATTTCGAAAATTCATTGTAATAATGGACCAAGTCCAAAAATAAAATGTTTTCTGCGAAAAATAAAGTTGATTGATGTTTGTCCCAATTTTTTATTAGCTCATCTTAAGTGACTTATATTCCTCCATGAATTAACTTAATTCCATAATAGTTAATCTTTCTTTGAATTTTTTAAACGGTATTTCACATAACTATCGATATCTCGAATTAACCTTGAGTGGACTTGGTCCACTATTATTCTACGTGCCCCATATGATGAACAGAATGTTACCAACTATACCACCCTGTGGAATGCCCATACTGATTTCTTTCTTGTCCGACTTGAATGAGCGTCCTCCCTTCACAACAACAGTCTGTTGTAACCTTCCTGACAGGTATGACTCCAGCCACTTGTAAGCGGTGCCAGCTATTCCATACCTCATCAGTTTGTTAAGTAACCTTCGATGATTTACACTGTCATAAGCTTTTGACAGGTCCAGGAATAATCCCATAGAGAGAACTCCGTTTTCCATAGCCTGTAATACAGCCTCTGTGAACTCATACAGTGCAGTATGTGTGCCTTGTCCTTTTAAATATGCATGTTGTCCCCCATTGAAGAGGTCATTTCTCAAGAAAAATTCCACTAATCTATTGCTCATGCACTTTTCAAATACCTTTGAGAAGCTCGGTAGTAGGCTTATAGGTCGGTAGTTGGCCGATATATATGGATATAATTAACCCTGAGCGCTTTCAACATCCGTTGGGTCGAAAATGGTAAGTTTATTCGTATGAAACCGAAGATGTGATAAATGTATGAACCATTAACGATTATAGCTATTGTCATGATCATTAATCAGCTATATAATCACTTACAGGTCAAATTTGATTGTGGAAAAGCTAGGGATTATATGAAAAAAGGGAAATTACCTTATAAAAATGGAAGGTATACAGTGTGCAGTGGCATAACTAGGCGTGGGCAACCTCCCAAGGCCTAGCTGCCCAATGGTCTCCTCCTTCGGGATAAATTATTTTGACCTGTTTTGGATAATTTACTGATGAATGTTTATGAAAACTTTTTTCTTCATTGACGTCGATTTCTATCCCAGTTCTGTAAAACGTAGATCTGATTTTACTCATCAACTTTCTACAGTGCAATATATTATTTGCAGAAAATCACACAAACCTAAATCGTGCAAGGAATACCTACATACATCAGTTCACCCTGGTCGCCACTTGGTGGCGACAAGACGCTATCTCGCGATCGTGATCGCCTCAAATCGGGTCGTGGAGAAATCACTGCCAACGGAAAGATAATCTAAGATTGGCAACCCTTGTTGCCGTATCGTTGCGTGGGGAATCCCAGACCTTAACCACCAAATCACTTTAATTTGTATTTTTCGTTGTGCTAGTTTTAGTTATACCATTGTATAAAGAAAGATAGTATTCCAGCCATACAGGTTTATCATTTGACCACTTGGATCTCACCGATAGATGGCGCCACTTCGATGGGCTCCATGGGCTCCGAAGGAATGTCTTAGCTCACAACGGATAGCTGGTAATCGGCAGTACGTCTTAGCTCGTATCATGTGGATCCGTCGGTTGGTTATCAGAGCTATTCGTTAATAGATGGCCCTTAGCTACTTATTTTAGATGGCGCTATATCGGCTATGTGATTATGTCGAAATTGATCAGTGGCGTATTCAAGAAGTGGGCGAAATTTTTTTAAGAAAATGACATTCTTCTTACTTCTCTCCATTTTTTAAGGTAATAGATCCGCTATCAGAAACAAGCCAATTTTTTTACAATTATATTCACTTTCACCATATTTAATTATTCATTTTTGTCCCTCGCATATCAACTATTTTATTTTGTGTACTCATAATGATGCGCCTAATTTTATAATCCGATTATATCATGGAAAAGAATTATCCTATGAGAAATTATGCATATCATTCATTAAGGACTGAGGTAAATGAATTAATATAGCATATTAATATTCATTATTAACGGCATAGTTGGCTTATTTTCAGATGAAAGAATATTACAATATACTTATAAAATATACAAGGCAAAACAAAAATGAATAAAGACGAACACATCCATCAACAAAGCACTTTAATAAATTATTAAGTTCATTTTGCTCGATTTTTAACTTCTTCTGTGTCAAAATTGATCAAAAGTTGCTGCTTGTATGCTTCTTATTCACTCACTTCGCTCATTTCCTGATGTATAATTAAGAAATCAAAAAAATCTACATATGTAGGTAGATTTTTCATGTGAAAACAAATAAATTAAAATTTGGCAGGCCAAAAAAGTAAATCTAGTTTTTTTAATCGATAACGATCAAAAAACTAGTCCTTCTTCAAATGTTAGCTATTGTTATATAATGTTCAAACTTATTATTTCGAGTTGAAAACAATCTATCTCTGGTCTGTTCTAATAAAAGTTCTGGGTTTCCCGCGGCGGGTTGTAAATAATATTTCAATCTACTCTGGTCGCAAAACCGAATCTCTAATCTTTTATCATATTTCGAAAAAATACAGTTCGAATGGGAATCATTCTTCTGTTCGGAGGAGAAACCGAACGTTTTTCACTCGTTTCAATAGTGAGTAGTTTTGGGTAGCGCTCGATTAGGTGGCTCTACACAATTTGCAATGCCCGCAAATCGAAAAAATCCACATTATTTTATTCAATCCCTAACTATCTCAAGGTCGGTTAGCATTTCGCAAACTTCAACCTTCCGACAAAAAAAAGATTAATCAGATATCATAGCCAGATTCAATGCAAAGCACCCAGAAAAACATTATTTCTTTCAACAAATATTTTTGAACTCAAAAGAATTTGAAAAAAGCCTGGAGTTTGAATTTCTCATCCCCTGCTGTATTAAAGGACATTCCTTGTTATTGTTGTTTATACCCATAAACACAATAAAATGGGAATGAATACCACGAGAAGGAATAAGGGCTGAACATTCCCTAGAATTTTCGTCTCTACAACTTTTGTTTAGAACTTTTATTGATACACCTTCTCGTCTTCTAGGAAACGAAATTTTTTTCCCATTTGACCAAATATTTCAAAGTTCCTGAAAATTTTGAAACCTGCCTTTTTGACCACGAGTTCCCACTTTCGAAACAATCATCATATCAAAAATGTAGCTTTTTCCGGAAAAAAAAGTTATTTCAGAACTGGACTATATAACAGAAATCTGACACTTAGGACCTTTAGCTTCTCTTCTAAAATAAGCATGGTAACCAATTTTATGAAACCTCCGTGTACTGCCAACGCAGGTAGTCATTTACACAACGATGAAAACATTGTTGACAAATTTAAACGGAGCCCTCCGTCTACTGAATGGCGATGAAATTACTTTTTCGTATGCAAATTCTTCTGTACACCTATCAGACAATGATTATTATGAACATTTTATTTCTGACCGGAATTTCAACCAATATTATTCTCATATTTAGCTCATAATGTACCTACCGTTCAGAAACAAATTCTTCATCGATTATGAAAAATAGTCAAATTATGATACGCCACTGTATGAATTCAGGAATTTACCTGGCTTCAGAGCATTGTAAATAGTATCTTCTACATTTATTTCACAAAAAGAATTCTTCATCAGGTTGTCAGGTTGCATGTTTTAGTTCATGAAAATAATTTCATTTTTCATGATGGCACC
Source organism: Hippodamia convergens (assembly GCA_038502775.1). Taxonomy (NCBI): domain Eukaryota; kingdom Metazoa; phylum Arthropoda; class Insecta; order Coleoptera; family Coccinellidae; genus Hippodamia; species Hippodamia convergens. Next base: position 45,817,425 of record CM076610.1, read on the forward strand.
ACCAACTGGGACATAATTTTGGAGAACGAGAGCACAAAAACCAATAGAGGGCGCTGAAAATCGCGTCAAATGGGATTTTCATAGGGACTGGATTACTATCCTTCTTTATACTATGGTTATACTTACCTACTTGCAGTTCGCAAATACGAGTGGTGTCGAGTTGTTTCTACTTTTTGAACTATTACGCGTTTATGAATTTTAATATTTTGTTTCATTGGGAGAATAAGGTAAGTTTTTTTATTTTTACGAATATTCGTATAATTTCATAATTTCTTTTATCGGATATTAGAAGTATACTCATGTTATGCTTAAGATTCACTGGAACTCGACTTTTTCTGCCAATTTTTTTTTTTAATATACCTATATGACCCTACATTACTGAGGCCCATTTCTGATCTACCTTCTAAATTATTGCATAATATTACCACCGAATAGGAAGTAAAAAAAAACGGAATTATAAGCTTCAGTTAACTCCGCGAGCAGCCTCAGGTATTTGCGCAAAAAAGTATTCATGTCATTGTTGTATTGACTTGCAGATACAATATAAGAACTTCTCAGCTTGAAATGTCGGGCTCAGGCACGAAAAGAAATAGAGATATCGGAAGGAAATGGGAATTTGGCTCAGCAAAAAAAAAGAAACGCTGAGAAAGCTGTATCAAATGAGATGTTGAGTGCTAGCATGATGAAGTTTCTTAAACAAGCTGCATCTGGTAGTGAAGAATCTTCTGATTCGATTGCCTCAACTTCCAAGTTCGAAGATACTAGCATCAATTTAGGAAGTACTTCAGATGCTCTGAATACCAATACCAATACCTCACTACCGCTGAATACGGAGATAGAATATAGTCAATCAGAAGTGAAACTTATTGACAGAATTGATGTTCATGAAGAACACATTGAGATGAGCGCTCAGCCAGGTAGCAGCGATGCTATTGATGTAGGTATACAGTGGCAGGAATTCGTTCATTTTGATCCTGGATTGTGGACATAACAGATTCTCAGCGTCGAGATTTAGTTCAAAGTGGACCCCAAAATCAGTTGAAAATAGATTATGATAAATATCCCAAAGATGAAGATCATAGGCATTTTTCTAATTTTCATTATTCAAGAAAACTAAATAATGGTGAAACTCAACATCGTCGCTGGTTGGTTTATTCAGATTTCCAAAAAAAAGTTTTCTGTTTTCCATGCCCACTATTCGGCCATTCACAAACTCAGATGGTACAGCAAGGATGTAGTGACTGGAAACACTTATCCAATGTTTTAAATAGACACGAGAATACCAAAAAACATATGGCCTTCATGTTCAAATGGATCACACTAGAAAAAGCAGTGAAACACGGGAAAACAATAGACCAAGAAAACGAAAAGCTCATTCGGGAATCTCTGATTGATATAATCAATTTCCTAGCTTCTCATAATCTTGCTTTTAGAGGTCATAGGGTATCTTTCAGGACAGATAGCGATACTCAAAGTTCTGGTAACTTTATAGATTTATTCAAATTGTTATCCAAATACGATCCTACATTACATGAACACCTGAAACGTATCAATGAGAAAAAATACTCACTCCATTACCTCAGCCCCAAAATTCAAAATGAACTTATCACACTGATGTCAAAGACAATCATCGATGAGGTGATTCGAAGAGTTAAAGATGCAAAATACTACTCCATTTTGTTAGACTGCACTAGAGACTGTAGTAGAGTTGAACAGTTGTCAGTCATATTGAGGTTTTGTAACACGTCAAGTGCCAAAATTGAAGAGCATTTCCTCGGTTTTCTTGCAGTCACAGAGACAACTGGGGAGTATTTGACTAATGGCATACTTGGAGAGCTGGAACAAATTGGTTTAGATATTCAGGACTGTCATGGCCAAGGATACGATAATGACGCAAATATGGTAGGCATAAATAGCGGAGTTAAAACCCGAATTCGATCTATAAACCCCAGAGCATTTTTTACACCTTGCGGTTGCCATTGCTGGAATCTACTGTTGGTTGATGCTGCTAACTCTTCTGTGACAGCAAAAACATTTTTTGGTTTAATTCAGAAGATGTTTGTTCTTTTTTCTAGTTCCAGCAAACGCTGGGAGTTGATAAAAGACAAATTCAAGCTTACTATGAAGCCTTTGTCTGACACAAGATGTGAAAGTCGAATCGAGGCAGTGAAAGCTATACCTACTTTTTCAATTCGATCATGTTTTAGAGTGCATTGAAAGCTTGAAAGACCAGACAGAACAATCGGACACACTGAGTGATTGTGAGTCAGTGATTTTATTTTTTATTTTATTTTTATTTATTTATTTACGGGAAGTCCCAATTGATACAAATATATGTAGCAAATCAAATAACAACTTGAAGCAAACGAAAATATATAAACTCCAGAACAACATATAATCTACAGAATTATCACAAAAAACTCGAAAAAACTAAATCAAGAATAATATAATCTACAAAATTATAAAAATGATGAACGAAATAATGAGTCTGGAATTTATCATCTGACTACATGTTTGGTATGAAATATTATCAAGAATCAATGTTGTGAGCAAATTATGGCAATCTGAACAAATTTTTTTATTTTTATTTTATTTTATTTTCATTGAATAAGGAATACAAACAGGATATACCCTTGAAAAGTATTCACAATTTAACATTTTAAGCGAACTAACCAGTTACAAACTAATTAACAAAATTTATATTCAACACAATAAACAAAAACCAAAAATCAATAGAAAGAAGAAAAAATCTATTACATTGAGAGAAAATGTCTCTTGAGGAGCAATTTTGAATTCAAAACAGTGCCATGAAAAACGTCAATAACTTGTCGAAGTTCATTATAGGTGCGGAGCATTCGAATTAGAGGTTGATTTCTAGATGCATTGGTTCTCCTCAACGGAATGAAAAAAGTCTCGAACGTTCTGAGATTAACTGTTGGCACATTAAGGCCAGTAACTTGCAACAAACTCGGCACCTGCAATTCACCACTCACAATTTTCTTCATCATAAGGAAATCATTTAATCTATGTCTGTCCTGAAGGGATAAAAGATTGAAATTATTACGTGCCAGGTAATAAAAGTCCTCATTCTCACGAACAGTAAATTACATTTCAAACTTAAAAATCTGAGCATTTTGTTTTGAATGCGTTCAATTCTATTAATATGAATATTGTAATGAGGACTCCAGATTACTGAGGCAAAAGTGACCTTACTGAACACATAGGCGTAGTAAACACTGAGGATTGACTTATAGCTTCTCAACATTCTACATTGCCTGAATAAAAATACGAGCATCCTGTTGGCGCTATTAACGATACTATCAATATGTGGAGTAAAGGTGAGTCTTTGATTATGCCCAGGTCTCTGACTTGATCGACTCTGACTAAAGACGAAGTGCCAATAAGATAAGAAAAAAGTATAGGAGTTTTCCCACGATAAAAAGAGACTACTTGACATTTCGACACATTGAGAAAAAGTTTTTGTGTGCTACAGAATACTTCGAACCTCCTCAACTCCTTTTGAAGAATAGTGCAGTCATCGACAGACTTGATGACAAGAAAGATTTTCAAATCGTCCGCATATAAGAGTATCCTGCACCGTTTGAAAACATGAATGATATTATTAATGTAGATTAGGAAGAACAGAGGTCCAAGGTGGGAACCCTTGGATACCCAAAGATAGCCCGAAGAATCATATCGGTCCACCGAAACATACTGAATTCCCTGCCACCCACTCCCACATCGGATAGACATTTAAGGAGTATATCATGAGATATTTTATCAAATGCTTTGCTATAGTCTGTATAGATTACGTCAACTTGAAAGTACTCATCCATCGCCCCATGCAAGAAGGTTCCAAAATCAAGTAGGTTAGTTTCAACAGACTTACCCTTCAGAAAACCATGATGCTCAGGGATTATCTGATTTTTTACAATATGGAACAAGTGGCTGTAAACAAAAGTCTCCAACAGCTTAGAAAATATATTTAATTTACTGATAGGTCTGTAATTCTCTACAGAACCCCTATCACCCCCCTTGAAAACTGGGAAAACGTTAGCAATCTTCCAACGACGTGGAAAACTACCAGTCCTCAAAGATAGGTTGAAAATATGATGAAGAGGCTCAGATAAAGCAGGACAGCGGCGTATGAAGTAAGATGGAATCCCGTCAGGATCAGCACCCTTGATCTGATACAAGGATCTTATTGACTTCTCGATTTCCATTTGGGTTATCACTATGTTTGAGATATAGGCAGGTGGTTTATCGACCGAAACAGCCGCGGGATATGAATTCCGTACCGGTGGTACAAATACACTCTGAAAGAATTCTGCGAAACTGTCGCAAATGTTCTCACCCCCAACACATGTCTCACCATTGTATGACATTGAGGACGGGAATCTTTTACCTTCATTTTTATTTTTTGAACGAGTTAAATTGAACAGTAATTTAGGGTTGTGGGGAAGTTCTTCTTCGACGTATTTGATGTAATTAAAATGATCTTATTTAATCATTATTGTTGACAAAGTTCGAAGGCCCCTGAACTCCAGCAGATCTCTTGTATTGTTATAAATTTTAAACCTTTTATGAATTTTGTTTTTACGCTTCAATATTTAAATAGTGGAACTGGAAAAGTACGGTGGAAATCCAGGATAGATGCGTCTTTTGGGTATATATTTATCTATAATATCATTGGCGAGGTTTGCCAAAAATTTCAAAGCAGGGTGATGGCACTCCTCCCCGACCAAAGGGCTACAGCAAGGGCTCAAATGAGATAAAACGAATTGATTACATAAAATTAAATCTAGAGTTCTCTGGTTAGTGTTGTGAATACTATTAAATTGCATCAGTTCGCATAGGGTAAGAGCATCAATTAGTTCAGAATATTTGGCTTCAACATTGCTTGGTTGGAGAAAGGCACCATAAGAGTCCAAGTCTGCCACCCATTGAACACTGGCACAATTGAGATCACCGCATAGAATAACTAAGTCACTCTCGATTTCACTCTTGATGTCACATAACTTTGTTGCAAAATTGGCACTAGCAACATTATCCCCAGGTGGAAGATAGACACAACATAATAACACCTTCAGAGATCCAATCTTAAGGGAGACCCAGAGATCCTCCGCCTCACTGTGAAACTGGGGGACCAAACAGGCCTCGAACCTCTTTCCAACCGCAATCAATACATTTAAATGTCAATCAAATAAATTTAAACATTGCTCTCCAACATTGGAGAACATTTCGTAACTGGATAAAAGAATTTCGACGGACTGGATTGGAAGAATGCTTATCTGAAGCCCGTAAATTTATTGAGAAGAGCACTTTCGAACTTCCAATAGAGTTCAGATATAAAAGAATTGCCAAGAAAACACGAATATTCCACTATGAGAGCAGCGATGAACCTGTTCAGGCCCTCAGGAGTCGATATGAAATAAGTTTTTTCAACTGCATGGTTGACTCTATAATTAGTAATATCGTTTCAAGATTCATATCTCTGAATCAACACAACGAAACTTTTGGTTTTCTTTATGATTTGAAAAAATTGAAAAATATGCGTACTCAGCATATTCCAAATGGATTATGATGGAATTATTAAGCAGTTCAGTGAGGCTAAGAGCAGACAATTTTTATTTATTTGATATTTCACTTCATTATTCGTCTCATATTTTTCATTAAAAGTTAGACCATTTCGGTTGTTTCTTATGAAAACCTTCCTTTTTCCTTTCAAGGGAACTCGCAAATTTTATCTCGCCCACATAAAATTGAGGTCTTGCTACGCCACTGATAGTGTGAGACCCTTATCAGATAGAGTTTTAGTATGTTGTTGAAATTAAGAACTACATACGAATATTATTTGAAATATTTTCTTAGATTCATATGAAGAAGCTCTACGAGCTAAACAATTATACATGGTGAACTCAGAAGTAGACACAACGGATCTAGAAGTGGATATCCCCATTAAAAGAGTCATCAAACCAAATATTTAATATTCCTCATGAATAAGATAATTAATTATCTTATTCACGTGTAACGAATGATTATAACTTTTATTCTTGATGTTGAGAAATCTCATACTTCAATGTTGATCCAGTATTATGTTGGTTAATTTTAAGATCTTTCATATATAACGAGGTAATTGGTAATTAGTAAGATTATTTCGTGTATTCGATTTTACTAAAATAAATTAAATTTCTAGTCTTGAAAAAGGAACCAGCGGTTCCGAAACGTCGACAAGTTATAAAAATCTGAATTTTTATTTGTCCAATTTCCTGCGAAACATATCAGAGTATATACACCATGGACGAGAATACAGCGGAATAGAAATGAATATTCTGTTATATCACCAATTCTAAAACCACTTCTGAAAGAGATTAGGTAATAAGTGAAGTGCATCATCAGGAATTGTTGGTGTTTTGGATGTTGCCTCTAAAATCTAATTGGATGAAATCAATAAAAAGCTAGAGGAAATATTATATATGTTGGAATCTACTCAACTTACACGAGAGGAAAACTTGAGAGGATCTCCAGCAAAATTTGATTTAGTAACATTACCAATGACGGATGTTGAAAATTTAAGAAAACTTGAAGAAGTTTTAGAAGATCCACAGAATGTGATTAAATATGTGAGTGTTTTACGATTTCTTCATTCCATAATTACATACAGTTATTTTCAGATAAATTTTTCATATCAATTTGGTTGTTCAAATTTGAGAACAGCTGTCAAATATATAGTAGGAAATGTGTTTGATTTGGACCTTCAAAGCTTGATAAAATGGAGTGGTAGAAAAAAAAAGATTGCAATAAAAGATTTGAAACAAACCAAAATTATGCTTGGTGAGTAGAAATGTAATTAATATATAGGTTTTAACACTAACAAAATCATTTATGATCTAGATGTCTAACATGAAAGCACAAACAAAAACATCAGAGAGCAGGGCCGCCGCCAGACATTTTGCCTCCCCGGGAAAATTATATTTTGCCAACTTGCTGTGATGTATTGAGTTTGGGACTCATAACAAACTCTTCCACAATTTGATCAAGGGGCAAAAAAATTCAGTAACGAAGAAAATATAACTATAAATATGTATTATACAAAAAATATATTAAATAAAAAATAACAAAAAGAAACATATATACCGGCAATCGCATGTATAAAAGTGAACTAGAACCATCAGACGAAAATGTTCGAACTCAAATAAATTTCTTCCTTCTCTCCTTCATCTCGCAAAAGTCATGAATTGCTTGAGATAAATCGAGATTATTGACTATCTCTTGTTCAATGGATATAATGGCTAGATCAGATAATCTACCTTGGGCCATTGTTGATCGTAGAAAATTTTTCATTCTCACCTTTGAAAAGCTTCTCTCGCCAAGAGTATCCCAAAAGTATTTTCCATATTTAATAAAATCATTATACGACAGTTTCTACGATACACGATACCGATAAATATAAATGCGTATGTAAAAATTTTCAATCAGGCGGTAAGGTATCATAATAATAATAAAATAAATTAATCGTTTCAAGTACAAATGCATTTGTATAAGAAATGTTAAATAAAAATGCGGAATTCTAAAATGCATTCACATACAAAATATCGAGAAACAATGAAAACGCTCTCTGCTTTTAGTGTATGAAACTAAATGAACTCATGTTAAAGGAAAAAAACTTGAGCGCCTTGGATTTTGATTATTACTAATTCTTCATTCGAAGCAACACAGCTCTCGTGTGTGAGGAAAATTCTAGACAATGATATCCGGATCAGAATAAGGTACATGTTATTCTTACTGTTTTCGTTCTGCGATTCGACCTTATGACATTTATTACCTGTTGCCATGTTCTTATACTCTAACATCTGATTAAGTAAATGAAAAGAGGTTAATATAAATCTTCAAGTATTCACCTGTATCTAATAATGATTATTATAATAATATTGATATATTCTTTTACTATGACCACTATCCAATAAATTAAGAATACTAATCTGCCTCAAATTTCAGCGAGGCATATTTCCAACTCATTTAAAGGCGCCTTTTCGAATTATTGAAACGACGCTTTATGGCTTTATGAATAATAGGCGTATCTGAGGCGACCGATGAAAGACTCAAAAAAAATCACCTTCATCACTGTTAATAAGCAGAGGGCGCTTTATACTTATTATCGTTTAAATGTGAAATCCGACGGTAAAATAATACCGAATTATAGAACTCACCTTCAATTTTGTAGGGTAATTCAGTTCGAAAATCACAACTCCGAAGATAGATAAAAGATTTCTATTATGTAGCACTATATAGGTTAGCAAAAATATTGAATATTGTGACGACACACGACACTGAGGACTAACGAGTTGATACCCTTATTTCTCGAGTATTATAAACCCCTCCCAAACATCAAAATTTAGATTTCCGATTGGCAAACTGAAATTAAGAATCATTACTGAATTATCCCAGAAACCCTCCCAAAAACTTCACAGTCCCAGATGTTCATCAAAGGGACCGACCGTCTTGATAATAAACTCGTAAACAAGCGAGTGTAACTAGGATGAGAGGCTGCTGAGGCGTTGGCGAAATTTACAACCTGACAGGGATTTTTATTCATGAGTAGAATGCTGCATCTTCCATCGTTTTCGTTCTGCCAGTATTACTCTTGTATTGGTTTAATTGAATTTTTATCTGTGTTTATTTGTGTACACGTGTGATATATTTGGTTGACTAGGCTCAAAAAGCCGCCCCTGAGTTTGGTCGTGTTTTCGCTTTCACTTTCAATAACAGGCGGGTTTTCGTTTTCGAAAGAAAAAAAATCTAGTAAGACGAAACTGATTTTGCCGCCCCGGCAGATTGCCCGGTTTGCCGGCCCTGACGGCGGCCCTGTCAGAGAGTGCGGTATTTTCTGCAGCACACCTTCGATAGAATTAGAGCTTTAGATAAAAACAGAACAAGATAACCAAATAATAATATTCACATAAATTTTGTTTTGAAGTATTTAATATAGATGAAAGTATACAAATAAAGCATAATTATAATGAAAATATGTTCAGTTCCTTGAAAAAAGTGTGAATCATTAGCACTACAAAAAAATTCATTGTTTTTATCAATGCAGGGAAAACAACACATCTTACATCTTAAATTAGGTATGGAATATTCAGTTACATTAGAGTCAAAATAACCTAGGAAGAAATCAAAACTCTTGAGATTATTGGGTTGCTCACTTAGAACATCATTCTAAACAAATTTTTCTGCGCCAAAGATGATTTCTTCACTCATTTGCTTAAAATATTCGTGCCATTCAACATATCGCAATTGTCACCATTAGAATTTACTCTTATTTGAAATCTCCTGTATTCACAATATCTAAAAGTGTTATCAGATTCTGAATAATGTGAGAGCTGGGGAACTTCTGCAATTTCTGAATTGGGTTCATAATACTGATATCCAATTTTTAATTTTTTCATTAATCGATTATATATCTGTTCTAATGGTCTGTTGAAGGAGTGTAAACTTGACTTAATGTTTTTAATGAATGCTTCAAATCTGCAGCAACTCACTTCCTAAATAATTTGCATCAACTGCTAAATGTATTAATCCATGAATATTGTAGCTTAATTCTTGAATGTTGTACAACTTTGCAAAGTGTTTCACGAAGAATACAAGCAAATTTTCTGAACAAGTGTTGAATTTCTTATGCTATTCTCTGCAGCTAAGTATTCTCACCCCTAAACTCAAGCTCATGAAATGTTTGCATTATGGTGGTTTCAGTATGCCTTTCAAGACGAGAGGTCCAGTATAAAGTAAGAATACTCGGTGCTCTGTTGCCTTGAAGTAATCTGCAAATTTAAGTGTTCTTGGAGATCTTTAATAATCTTTTGGGAAAAATTTCGAACAATGTTCTAAGTGGGTGTTAATTAATTCCACATTTTTTGCACTTTATTTATAAAGAGCTGGTCTTCCCAACCACAATTTTATCAGTTTTTTCATAACCCCTCCATACACTAGAGGCATTTTGTCTAAAGAAAAGCATTCTATTATTTTACTGGACCATAAATAGTTTGATTTCATCTACAAAATCCCGAAGAAAATTGTTATAATTGTCTGGTTTAGACATGCCTCTATATACTCCTACGATAAAAAACAATGGGTCTTTCAGAATAATTGTCTACATTGCCTAATATGGGCCAAAGCTGAGCACCACCACTATTACTTATAGGTGTTGAAGCTGAATAACAATTCATCTGTTATAATTTTTTTACCCATCTTCAAAAAGAAAGAATCATGAAATGTTCTTATACCTATATGAATGTAATCACCATTGTCAATAGTTTTTATATTAATTGTACTTCTCCTAGGTGTTGTGAAAAACGTTCGAGCATCACATGGAAGATCTGAACAAGATCCAACATTAACGAGAGTTTTCAATAACTTCGATAAAGTCGCGAGTTTAATATTCTCTGTAATGTACCATCTCCACAATTCAAGCATTAAGTGCCGGTTTCCGAGGTCTTTTTAACGGTAGTTTATCTATTCGATAATTTTGACGGATGGCATAACTGCTGATTTATGTTTCTGGACACCCCTCCTAAAGTTATCCATTCGATAAACTCAGTTTATTTTAACTGAATGATTTTGAGAGTTTATCGGTTCCATAACTAACTGGCGCATGGGCAAATATACTTTCGTAATGTTATTGGATTTCCAACCTCACTTTTGCCCTAGTTTAAAATCTTGTGTTTTTTTTTGCCTTGCTGTGTTATATGTGAATCTAAACTCTTGAAATACTGTGCACAAATGGAATTAAGAAGATTATTATCTGGTTCGAGCACTTCATCAGATGAAGAGGCATTAGAGTTCATAAACAATATTTCTGTATCCAGGTTTATGCGCTTTCATAGATCCCCGTTGGAAATGTATACAGATGATGAATTCAAAATGAGGTACAGATTCAACAAGCAAACAGTTCTACACCTTTGTGATGAACTGAATTCTGTATTACGCCCATTAGCCCGAAGGAATTTCACTTTAACTGTCCTTGAGCAAGTGCTTATATCACTACGCTTTTATGCAACAGGAACTTTTCTAATCGTCATTGGTGATGATCTCAATATACATAAGACAACTGTGTCTAGAATTGTGTATAAAGTGAGTAAAGAAATAGCCAAACTGTCCCATAGACACATCTTAATGCAAAGAAGTGAAGTGGAAATGGGACGAACAAAGTCCCTTTTTTATGATATATCAGGATTTCCTAATGTTATAGGTTGCATTGATGGAACTCACATACCTATACAGTCTCCATGAGGAAACAACGCTGAGCTTTATAGGAATAGAAAAGCCTTTTTTTCCTTGAATGTGCAAGCTGTGTGTGATGCCAACCTTGTCATAAGAGACATTGATGCACGGTGGTATGGTTCCACGCATGATAGCACAATATTTCATAACTCCTTTTTAAGGGCTCGATTGGAGAACAATGAATTCTCAAATGGGCACCTCTTGGGAGATAGTGCTTATCCATGCAACAGGCATGTGCTAACACCATTTTTGAATACTGTTGGTATAGCAGAAGAAAGATACAACAAAGCTCACATCAAAACAAGGAGTACTATTGAAAGGACATTTGGTGTATGGAAAAGAAGATTTCCCTGTCTTTCCCAGAAACTACGTGTGAAAATGGACTGTGTACTTGCGGTAATTGTAGCCACAGCAGTACTTCACAACATAGCCCTGGAAAATTCAGATTATCTTGAGGTTGAGGAAGTTCAAGATTTATCGCCAGAAACCTCGGATGATGAAATTCCTGGTTCTGTCCAAGGAAATTCATTGCGAAGATTAATTGTTGCCCAGTATTTCAGGTATGTAATAGGTAGAATACAATTAAGAACTACAGTTTATAAAATTAATTGTTTATTACATTTGAAGACATTTCTGACTTCAGTTTTCCGACATTTAATTTTTTCGACTCCAAATCTGCCTGCTTCATTTCAACTTCAATTTTTGTCAACGTTACCTCCAATTGCACCATTTCTTTATTAGCTTCCAATTTAATTTTTTCATTTTCAATTTGAATGTTCATTAACTCTATTTTTTTGCTTGTTAAAATGTCCTCATTATGTTGTTTCTCATTTTTCCTTTTCACAATGGCATCTGCAACCTTTTTGATGGGTTTTTTTTTCAGTTAACGACCTGCCTCTTGTTGATTGAGGTTGGAGATGTGAAGGACCAGGTTGAGACACCTCATCTATAACATCTTCAAATATTTCCACTTCACGTTGGTCCCCAACATTTTCTCCAACAATATTCATCTCATTTCTCTCTACGCCTTCAACATTCACTCGTACGTGCGAAGCAGATGGCTCAACTGGTACTTCTATGGCCACATTACCTGTAATTTGAGATTGTTAAGATTTTTTATTGGCCTTTTATATTATATTCAAATTTGACAATTTTTTTAGAAAATTTCATTTCATTTACCTGTTTGATAAAAAGATGCAGATGAATCGTATGGATTCGAAAGTGGCTCGAAATGGTTCCCCAACATCGACACCACTTTTTGGTCCACTGCTGTCGATTTTGACTGGAAAGTACCTCCACCTGTTTTGTACATTTCACACTGGAATATAACAAATTTAATTAAACTTACATGTAGCTATACAGGGTCTTTCACGAGGAACCTCACCCATATTTATACGGGAAACTACTGAACGTATTTTCATGAAATTCAGCACTTATAAGTATTTCACGATGCTGATGAAATCTAAAATATTTTCAAGGCATGAGCATCTCCGGTTTTTCCGGAAATGACGTCAACTTCCGTTTTTCAAATTAGAACACCATTTTTTTATTGCAGAAATAGATTCCTTAGAAAATTTCAAGTTATTTTGATGTAACATTTTTCAGTTTTGGTTGGAAAATTCTCTCTGAGCGGGAAAATTCGAAAAAAAAATCGAAAATAGAGCTCCGCTGAAACAAGAATAACTTCAAGGTTTTTGGATGGAAAATTTTCATTTTTAGGATTTTTCAAGATGTAAGATTGATGTATCCACTTTAAAAATCGAAATCGCGATTCATGATACAGGGGGTGAAAAAATCGCTTTCAAAGTTAGGAATGACAAAATCGTGAAAAATCAATTTTTTAAAATTAGAACCCCATTTTTTTATGGCAGATATTGAATCTACGTTAAAAAATAATGTGAGTGTATGCATCACACCTTTGCCCTAAAATGGATATTTTCTGAGTTATTCACAAAAAACTGTTTTTCGTCTTGAATTTTTAGCTATTTCTTTTCCCTTCACGCCAAAAAGATGAAATTTTCTGGAACTGTTATTTGAACCATGCTGTAGATTTTTCACCCCTTCTTCGCAAAACTCTGTTCTCCTGACGAAATCAGTTTCCTTCAAATGCTGTACCCTATTGAATTTATATGGGTGCATTTTATGTTTTTTTAATATTCTCCAAACACTCGATTGAGATAATCCCAGATCAATCTCGGCATCTTTGAGAGAATTTTGAGGATTCACACGAAAATATGCAAGAACTGTAATTTCGTTGTTCTCATCTTCTACTACACTTTTTTCTCTGTGTATAGTTTTCTTAACGAAAGATCCGACATTTCTCAAGTTTGTCATGGTTCTGTTAATGGTATCTCTCGTTGGTCTGGGTCGGTCAGGAAACCTCTCAATGAACAGTCGAATCGTTCTATCTACAACTTTATTACCTTCTCCATGAAGTAGAATGAGATTTAAATAATCTTCATTGGTAAAATTAGGCATAGTGATCGATTTTATAACTTAATACGAATTATCACCAAATTAATAGTAAACACAAAATGCTACTGAATAAAGAGGAATTTGGCAGATGTAATTAATGATATCTATCATTAAAAAAAAAGAATGTAAAACATGGTAAGTTTTTGCATATGGTTCATAAGGAATTATTTATTTATCACTGGAGAGAAAACCGATGGCCGATTAGTTGAAATAAAGAGGTTTCCGATACAAATTCGACTCAAAATTCGCCATCTATTTAGGAACAACCTGTAACTTTTTTCTCTTGCATATTAGGGTAGTAAAATCTAAAACATGGTTTAAGTAACAGTTCCTGAAAATTTCATCTTTTTGGCGTGAAGGGAAAAGGAATAGCTGAAAATTCAAGACGAAAAACAGTTTTTTGTGAATAACTCAGAAAATATCCACTTTAGGGCAAGGGTGTGATGCATACACTCACATTATTTTCTAACGTAGATTCAATATCTGCCATAAAAAAATGGGGTTCTAATTTGAAAAAATTGATTTTTCACGATTTTGTCATCCCTAACTTCGAAAGCGATTTTTTCACCCCCTGTATCATGAATCGCGATTTCGATTTTCAAAGTGGATACATCAATATTACATCTTGGAAAATCCCAAAAATGAAAATTTTCCATCCAAAAACCTCGAAGTTATTCTTGTTTCAGCGGAGCTCTATTTTCGATTTTTTTTTCGAATTTTCCCGCTCAGAGAGAATTTTCCAACCAAAACTGAAAAATGTTACATCAAAATAACTTGAAATTTTCTAAGGAATCTATTTCTGCAATAAAAAAATGGTGTTCTAATTTGAAAAACGGAAGTTGACGTCATTTCCGGAAAAACCGGAAGTGCTCATGCCTTGAAAATATTTTAGATTTCATCAGCATCGTGAAATACTTATAAGTGCTGAATTTCATGAAAATACGTTCAGTAGTTTCCCGTATAAATATGGGTGAGGTTCCTCGTGAAAGACCCTGTATAGCCTTTGAAAATGCAAATCTGTGTTTAATGGTCTATACTCAATTTAACATAGATTTATATACCTATCTATACATTATATTTTGTTCGAAAAATTCATTACGTGCTTCATAAATTGGAATTACTTTCATTTGGATCTGTCAGGTCTAGTATTGGTATAAATATGAATTATTTTATCAACCAACGGAGTTAACACAAGGAAGCCAGATGACTTTGGTTGTAAGACCCTGCATTCCAGATATAGATATTTATATACATACATATTGGTACAATTCTGTCACTCTATAATTAAAAAAATATCTTATTCGTGGTTACTCACCCTATCATCGCTCATGTTCCTCATCGCCTTCTTCTTTAAATTGTCATACAAAGCATGCAGTTGCTTTGTTGTCCTCAACCCATTATCGCAACTGGCATTAAATAGTTTGGTAATCTCCAACCATGCCTCTTGTTTCTGGTTACTTCTTGATCCTTCCGTTTTCTTATTTTCAATTATTCTAGAAAACGAGTTCACAATGTCCAGAATCAACATTTTTTCACGTTCAGAAAAATTTTTGCTGCGTTTTGGAATCTCCATGTCACACATCACTTATTTTTCTATTTCAATAACACTTTACTGGGCACTATTTCAGCTCAAAAGATGAGAGAAAACAGGTAATAGAGCTAGAGAAATCTCAAAATTTCGAATTCAACATGAAAGAAGAAGAGCATGTACTCTGATTTGAGAGAGCACAGAGTGGAGCAATCCTCGTCATATTTTTCAAAGTAATGGGTCTTACACTTTGAGAAAATCAAATCTAACTGTAATTCAATATGGACTGCCTCCTCAATTTGAATTTCAGGAGTAGAGTTTCGAATAATGTTAGCAAAATTTATCGTTAAAATATAAATGTGCATGTGGCGACATCTACTGACCCAGAAACAAACTTGTGATCCAGTCGATAATCATTAGTTATCTATTCGATAGTTAACAGTCGACAGAAATATACTTCAGAAACGCAGTTAGGTTTAAACAGAGGTTATCGGTTGGTTAAGGTTATCGAATCGATTACTATTGGAAGGTTAACTGAAGGACCTCGGAAACCGGCCATAAATCAGGTTTTTCATAAATGTCTGGTGTCACATTAGCAGGTGACTCACTTTTTGGTATTGATGTTTCACAGTAAGAGTTAGTACTGGAGGGACAATCATTACTTATGCCTTCAATACCTTTTATCAAAAATGAATTGAAATCTATCAGCTATAGCGTTCAATTGAAAGATGCAAAATTGAACGATGAAGTACTTACACTAATATTCCTCCATCGCATCATTATTAAGGTTATTCGAATTATCATAATTTTCATGAACTTCATTATGCGGAACTTTTATTTTACGTTTTTTTTTCTAATATTAAATCTTGAAGTTTCATCCCCCTTTCACAATTATATACAGTCTTGTTTTTATTTGGATCCATTACTTCGATGTAGTTGAATGTTCAATTGAACAAAGTTGTAAAATTCTTCTAACAAGGTTGATAGCCGAATTGGTAGCTTGCAGGTTAGATCATTCAACTGCCGGATACCGAACCGAGTAGACGTACGCTGTTTACGGTCACCCCCAGTGTCGACTGTGATTTGCTATTATATAACATTATAAAGTGAAATAGTAAAAGTGCAAAACTAAATTCGAAAGTGATTCGAGTGATCTTAGTGAGTTTCCCTGGGGTGGAACCCCTCACATCTTATTGAAAATGGACGGAATCGTAGATGCCGAGATGGAAGTATCCACACAGCAAAAAGTGTGGAAGAGAACAATAGCGAACACAACAGAAGGAAGAAACCCCGTGTCAGATGAAGAAACCAAATATACAAAACGCTCGCGTATAACCTCATTTCACTCATCCAAGCACAAGTGCACCGCATCAAATAAAACCACACGAGGTAAGAATTAATAACAAATTTACCCCGTTGAACAGTGAAGAAGTAGAAGAAGAGGAGGAGGAAGACAATCACAACCCAGTAGTTAAAAAGCCGAGAGGCCCCCACCAATCGTGGTAAAAAGCACTTTTACCAATCACAAAGAAACAATCGTCCTTATAAAAAAACAAAATTTCTGGAAATTTCCACATAAAATATGGAAAACATACATCAAGCATACAATGCGAACGCATAGATGACTACAAAAAGCTAGTGACATATTTCAGCCAGTGTGGTCAAGAATCTCACACATTCACACTGAAAGAAAATAAAACCCAAGCCTTCGTTTTGAGAGGACTCGATAATAACCCAAAACCAGACGAAATTATAGCCGAAATGAATGACATCAACAATATCACGGTAAAAACTGTATACAAAATGAAAGGCACTAAATCCCCAACATTTCTTGTGATAACAGACGCAAGCATAACTTTGAAGGAAATAGAAAAAGTTCGTGTGCTGAACTATACCTGTATAAAGTGGCATAGATACACATCGAACAAGCAGGTAATCCAATGTCATCGGTGTCAACTATGGGGACAAGCAACCTCGAACTGCAACAGGAGCTTAGTATGCCTCAAATGCGCCGAAGGACATCATACCCAAGAAAGCCCAAAACCAAAGACAACTCCAGCCAAGTGTGCGAATTGCAACAGTGATCATCCCGCGAATAGCGTGACATGCAATGCTTACATCAGGATAATTGAGAGAAGAGCAACGAAGGCCAAACCCACACCTCAAAAGAAGTATATAGAAGCTCCCAAACCAAAGGACAACTTATGGGAACTAAGACGGAAAAGCGCTGAGAGAGCTGGTACAGCTGCAAATCATCTCCAAGTCGCGAGTGTAAATGCACCAGTGAACTCGGTTAATAATACCGCTAGAATAAATAACCCTATTATATCCCCTAGTGCAACATACGGTAACACACCTTTCAATCCCTTCTTAGAAATGCAAAACCAATTCTCAATCCTCAATGAACACATAAATATAACAAAGTTTATCGAATGAAGTATTTACCCTGTGTGACTTATGAAAGAATAACAGTATTTGATATTCAGGGTTTAAATTATTCAAAATATAATAGTAATAGGCGACGTTTCGGGTAGTACCCTTTTTCTAGCCTGTAAAAAACAATAATCACAATGTAAAAACAACAAGAACAAACAAACAATTTATACAACACCGAAAATTCAACAGATAAAAAAGAAGAACCAATCACATTCAATACCATACGTACCTTCTCCATCTGAAAAAATAGAAAACATCTTGAAACCTTACAGCAACGTAAAAATTGCGCACAAACCACACATTCAAATTAAACAACTATATAGCAAATTAAAATCACAAACACCATTAACAGAAACATCTCATGTGGTATATAAGATCAATTGCAATAATTGCGAGGGTGTATACATAGGACAAACGGAACAAAAACTGAAAGACAGACTAAAAGGACACAAGTACTCCAAAACACAGACAGCACTTTACAAGCACAAAACCGAGAATGGACATACATTCAATTATGACGAGACTGTGACAACTCCAGAATCATTCAAAATCATAACCCCAATGACAACCAACAAATAAGTTGGGAAATAACTTAAAATAAATTATTTCGAAGGTAATAAAAGTATTAGATCTCTATCCAACAAAGTGTTTAGAATTTTATAATACCTATAAATTGTTTGTTTGTTCTTGTTGTTTTTTACATTGTGTATTGTTTTTTTCAGGCTAGAAAAAGGGTACTGCCCGAAACGTCGCCTATTACTATTATATTCTGAATAATATTAAACCCTGAATATCAAATACTGTTATTCTTTCATTGAAAATAGTAATCATCGAAATGAATATCATCTTCTGTTTATAGGCTCACAGATTTTGTCATTGAGAAGGCAGGAATAGAAGTTTTTAGAGGAGGGGGCATTCTGAGGTGACCACCCCCGAGGTAAAGTAGGTTCGATAAAATTTTGTAATTCAGTGATTTTTATAGAATTTTGAGGCGTTCTGAAATTTATTTCAGTAAAATAACAATTCCACGTTTCTTCAATTTGAGAGAAAATCTGAAACCTCACTGCAAAAATAATTATTTTGTTAATTCGAGACATATGACATTACCTTCTTCTTTACATGAGTTCTTTCTTTTCGATAATAACTTATTCATGGTAAATTGCATCCATCGCATTCGTTCACCAAAAAAAACCGTTTAATGATGAATTTTGGTGGTGACACACTGTATCGTATGGAAATTCGAAAGCGGTACTGCACCATAAAAATATAAAAAAAATAATATCACATTTCCGTAATTTGTAGAATCATTCAAGACAGTACGATATCATTTTCAATTTTATTATCCGAACACATTATTTCCCAGAGAAGCGCAAGATACAACAAACTTTTCATATCATTTTTCATTCTTCAGAAATATACGAGGGGTCCATATTTTATCTTGGAGATTCAAATTAATGGGTACATGAATTAATAAAGAATGATTTTATCATAATGCGAAATCTATTTCTCAAATATGATTCATGAAAGACACGTCCATGTGGCGGGGGCACCATGAAACTCTAGGGGGGCACACCCTCCCCCAGGCCTCCCACTATTTTAATAAAAGTGGAAAATTATGAATACATAAATTTGAATATCCAAGATGTAATATGGGTCACTCGTATATTTCTAGGGAATGAATAGCAATATGAAAAGTTTGTTGTTGTTTACTGAGAACAAAAGCCTATTTCTTTCATTCAGATATCGATTGAAATTTCATTCTGAAAGCATTCTGGATTTTCTGATACGATTTTTGGTTTCTGAAGCAAACCCAATTAAAAAATTTTTAATTTCTAAAAAGTTTCAAAAAAATTAATAGCATATTTTAGATCGCTTCCGATCAAATGAGAACTGTTAAGAAGTTCCTTCGTAGCGGTGAACCAAAAGACGTCACACAAATAACCAACAGTCCTTGTATATCCCAGAAAGATTTTCCGGTCGATATAAGTAGAATAACTGATATATAAATAAATTTTCAGAGTGCATTGAAAGCTTGAAAGACCAGACAGAGCAATCGGACACACTGAGTGATTGTGAGTCAGTGATGAACGAAATAATGAGTCTAGAATTTATCATCTCACTATAAGTTTGTAACTGGATAAAAGAATATCGACGGACTGGATTCGAAGAATGCTTATCTGAAGCCCGTAAATTTATTGAGAAGAGCACTTTTGAACTTCCAATAGAGTTCAGATATAAAAGGATGGCCAAGAAAAAAACGAATATTCCACTATGAAAGCAGCGATGAACCTGTTCAGTCTCTCAGGAGTCGATATGAAATAAGTTTTTTCAACTGCATGGTTGACTCCATAATTAGTAATATCGATTCAAGATTCATATCTCTAAATCAACACTTCGAAACTTTTGGTTTTCTTCATGATTTGAAAAAATTGAAAAATATGCCTACTCAGCATATTCCAAATCACTGCCAAAATTTAGATATAGCCCTGAGAGCAGGTGAGAGTAGCGAAATACAGCCGTATGAGTTATACGAAGAATTAAAAACAATGGTACCAGATATACCAAACTTCATTGAAGATGTGAGACAGCTGTTCGAATATATAGCAGAAAACAACTTGCAAGAAGTTTATCCAAATACATATATAATGATTCGAATTTTATTGACTATACCGGTGAGTACAGCCTCTGCTGAAAGAAGCTTCTCAAAATTAAAACTGATTAAAAATTATCTACGAAATACAATGTGTCAGGAAAGGCTTTCTGCTTTGGCAACCCGATCTATTGAAGCAGATTTAGCATCCCAATTGGATTATGAAAGAATTATTAAGCAGTTCAGTGAGGCTAAGGGCAGACAATTTTTATTTATTTGATATTTCACTTCATTATTCGTCTCATATTTTTTATCAAAAGTTAGACCATTTCTCAAAACTCTTGAGATTATTGGGTTGCTCAGTTAGAAACATTCTTAACAAACTTGTCTGCGCCAAAGATGATTTCTTCACTCATTTGCATAAAATAATGTAACTTGACTTAATGGTTTTAATGAATGCTTCAAATCTGTAGCAACTCACTTCTTCTAAAGGTCCTAAATGTTTTGCATCAGCTTCTAAATGTATTAATCCATTAATATTATAGCTTAATTCTTGAATGTTGTTCAACTTTGCAAAGTGTTTCACAAAGAGTACAAGCTAATTTTCAGCACAAGTATTCGCCAGCTGATTTCTTTTTGTATTTTTTCACTGACGAGTTGATAACAATGATAGTATAACAATCGAATTTGAAAGTTATTCAACATAACGTCAACAAGTCTGCCCATATCTCGAAAGAAGAGATGGAACAATTTATCGGTACAGTCATTTTCATGTCATTGGTAAAACTACCGGCATCAAGTTTCTACTGGAATTAGGACATAGGGCAACCACAAGTGAATGAAATAATGACATGCAACAGATGAGGTACAATAAAGCGCTTCTTACATTTTAACTACAATACAAAATTTATTCCAATAGGTAAAGAAGGACACGATAAATTATTCATAGTTCGTCCTCTGATAGAGAAAATTCGACAGCGCCTATTGCTAAGTCTAAGGAGGAATATTTAGCGGTAGATGAGCAGATGATCCCTACCAAAGGCAGGCACGAACTCAAACAGTATAATCCAGCGAAGCCGGATAAATGGGGTTATAAAAACCAAGTTTTGAGTGGAGTCGCAGGATTCAGACTTTGAGTCTATATCAAAATACAAGAATCACAATTTTTTTATAATTGGTACTATAGTCCTAAATAACAGGTATATCTAACTCAGAGTTTGTTGCCTTCAGGAACGGTACGAATGAACCGAGTGCCAAATGCCTTCCGAAAAAGAGTTGAAGGAGAAGGTCATATTATTGAAAAAACTGCTACAATGGATGGAATAAAACTAAGTTTAGTAACTTGGTACGACAATAAACCTGTAAATATGCTTCCTGCAAAGACCATCAATACAAAGAAATAGACTGCCCCCAAGTTGTTGGGATCTATAATTGTCATATCTGAGGCGTAGACTCACTTGATTCAATGTCGGGCTTTTACAGGATTCATTTGAGATAAAAAAAATGGTATAAAAGGATTTTTTCCACATGATAGAGTTATGCACTGTCAATGCGTGGATATTGGACACTTGCCGGAGTGGCAAAAAAACGTCAAATTTGCCAAGTTTCTGCAATGAAAACCAATACCAAATGTCCAAAATGTAAGGTGTTCTGTTACAACGATAAAAGGAATTGTTTAGTTCAGTTTCATTTATAAATTTTAGAAACTCCTTCATTGCCTGATTTTCTTCGAAAATCATGATGTTTTGATAAAATATAAAACTCATCATAATTGCTCAGTATGCATACGGAACCAAACATATCCACGAGGTTTGAAGCTTTGTTGCATACGAACCCATATATGGTTTCTGAAAAAAAAAAAAAATCAATGACCGTACTTTTTGACCATAAAAAAGTAAATTTTCATATTGAAGCCTCAATAAAATCATTCATACGTGAAACTTTTTTTACTTATTTAATATATCATATATTATTCCTTTCTTGCATGCAGTATTAGGATAATATACACTCCTAGTCAATAAATTCCGGACAGAAAAAATTTTTGGCAAATTCAAAAGTCTGTATCTTTTTTCATGGTGCTGCGATTGAGTTGAAATTTTCAATAGGTATAGTATTGGGTCTTGTAATATAAACCTGAAATTTACTTTGAAAATATCCATAATTTATCCGTTATACAGGGAGGAAGAAAACCTTGTTTTATACCGACCATTTCTAAGCACCCTGTGCTGAATTTGAGGCGGAAAATTTGATATCATTAAGTTTTAATTTGAAGTGTGACTCTTTCTAAACAAAATGTTTTTCGATCCCCGTCAGTATCTGCTTTTAAAAAAAAATACACATTTTCAAAGAAAATGTAGCATTTTTTCAATTTTAATAACAATTTAAAACATAACAAAATACCTTATCGACTAGCAAACATAAACAAACATCTGAAAATTAATAGCATGTATTGCTCGCTTTCTCATCACTTCTACCATACTACGTGGCATACTTTCAATGCATTTCCGAATTGCTTCTGGGGGAATATTTTCCCGTTCTTCAAGAATCGGGCAAGGTGTTGGGCTGCCGATTTCGAACACGTCTACCTAGCATATCCCATACAATTGGATTTGAATCCGGACTCGAGCTGGCCACACCAATCGTTGAATATTCGCTTCTTCTAAGTATTCTGTTACAACCCGTGCATCGTGAGGCCTAGCATTGTTCTGCATTAACAGAAATTGTTGGGAAAAAATTCTCCCAAAAGAAATTCGGAACTGCATTAGCTTTATTCGGGTTCACACAATTACTGTTCTAGGACTGTCAGGAGTTTGCGCAGGAAATTTGTTCGCGATAGTTACCGTTCGGGTTTTTTGGGGACTGTTTCAGGACTGACTTGTTCTGCGTTCTGGTTTTTACGGATAATCCTGGGATAGTTCTAGGACAGTCCGAAAACTGTCCCCGCTCTTGAGTAAGAACTCTTTTAGGATTTTTCTAGGCGCATGCTTTTTAGCATTTCAGGTAAAACTAGTTGCCGGCAACTCCAAAAATTTTACAATCTGCTAACCAGATGTTGCTAACTGCTTTTTCCATCTTGTCCTTAGTTTATTTATTGTTCACGGCAAGTTTGCAACAAAAAGACATATATTTGCTTCTGTGCTACAGATATACCTATAAATTCATTTTAAGTTAATTTTATTTTTTAAATAATGTCGAGTGAAGGTGAGTAATTTGATGTTTTTAAAAAAACGAAATGAACATATTTTTTATAGGTTTCGGTATGGATGAATTCCTTGTTGTTCAAAAAGAGAACGAGATTCCCTCATCTCTCCAATCAGAAGAAAAATTTTTTAATCGAGAGAGAAACTTGAAGCTGCTCGAATTGTATAAAAAATACAAAAATAGAGTGGGGACATTTGAAATGAGATCAATGAAGAAATTGTGGGAACTCATAGCTAATGAGATGTCCAACATATATAAAATAAATGCCTCGCCAAACAAATGTGAGAACAAATTCGAAGTTCTGGAGAGGTCATATAAAAAATTAATTGATAACAACAATAGAACTGGAAGAGCAAGGATGAAAAATTTTGAATTCGAGAGCGAGATGGATGAAATATTCGCAAAACAAAAATATTCATCCCACTATTTTATTGTCGAGTGAATCCATTTTGAAAGAAAGAACTTCCAGTTCTATTGAGGTTCCATGTATATCAATAATTGAGGAGCAACCCCACCAGATGAATACTAATATCGATCCAAACCTCACTAGAGAATGTACGAGTGATACTCCATCAAACCCGATTAGAAGACGCAATCAAAGCCTGTCATATAGAGGAACGACATTCTAATCGAAATGAAAAATGACCACAAGGCATATTATGAGAGGAGAGATAAAAGATAGGAAGAAAAATTGGAAATTTCGAAACAGCGGCTCGAGGAAAAGAAGAGGAAAAATGATATATTAAAGGAATATGTTGATTTCATGAAATCAAATAGAGATTCTTCCTCTTCTTCCACTTAATTAAGGGCTTGGCCTGTATTTGCCAATGTCTTCAGTCCCGGTTTTGAGATGCTGATGCCCATGATTCGGCCCATCTCTTCGAAGGTCTGTCTACTGGACGTTTGGTAAATGGCTTCTCCTCGAGTGCTGACTTTGCTAGTCGACTCTCTCCCATTCTATCGACATGTGCTTTCCATTCTCGTCTTCTCCTCCACACCGTTTTCTGTCCCAAAGATTAACGCTGTGAAAAAGTGCAATGTGTTCCAAGTGTGATAAAAGTTCTTTTGAAAGACTGAATTAGTATAGGATTTTTTTCTGTAAATACTCATGTTCGTTATTTTGATTAATGGGAAGCGTTTTCTTTCGAAAGACTGAATTAGTATAGGATTTTTTTTTGTAAATATTCATTTTCGTTATTTTGTTAAATGTTTTCTTTTAAAATACTGAATAATAGTGTAGGTTTTTTTTGTGTTAATATTTATTTATGTTTTTTTATTAATGCAAGGCCTGTTTTTCATTCTTTTAAAAGACTGAGTTCATGTATATTTATTTACTTATGATATTTTTATCAGAGCCACAGCTGTTTTTTTCATTTGAAAGATGATTTTTTTGCAGACCTTTTTATATATATATTTTTCAACATGAACGTGTTATTTTTCTAGTACGAGTACTTTGTTTTTGTTGGATCAAATGATATTATTTATATTGATTTATATATATATATATATATTATATATATATATATATATATATATATTGGAAATACGATTGTTTGCCGGGGAAAACAGGGGAAATGGTTATTTTGGGTTCTTGGCAATTATTGGTTGGGCAATTATCAACAAACAAGTGTCTTTACATCTATATTTCGAACCTTTAGTGGTCCATCCTGGGGACAGTAAATATTGTGCGACATGTTGTCTTCCCGCATTAACGTTTATATCGGGTTAACCTTGGCGCTAACCAATACATTCATTCAGAACATAATTGAATAAACCCTTAGACTAGAGAAGAAACTTCTCTGATCTAAGAAGGAACCATTTTGTAGTTTTTGAATATTGCGCTTTGTCGGAACGTCCGAATAGGTAATTGAGGCACCAGATGTCCGATCCACCAGATCAGTAGGTAGACAAAAAATGCACAGAACACAATTAGGGTGAAAATTATCTAAGTATTTAGGTACAATGTTTACTTAGATGTTGGAACTTCATAAAATATTTATAGTCTTGTTGACCGTACTTTGGCGGTTGACGGTCCCTTTGAAATATTCGTTGAATTATCGTCTTATGAATGAATTCATTCCATTGTAGAAAAATACAGAAGGAGGAGAGCGATATCCAAGTTGCACAACACTACCACGAACTGCTCTGAGCTTTAGGACTTGATACAACTGGGACTTCACGCCCTCAATCAAAATCATAATTAGTGGCTCCTCTATCGCTCGGACAATCCCATGAAAAGTCATATACGGTGGATTTTGCAGAGAAATTTTCGATAAAAATATCGTAAAAAACCACTGTTTCCAATAGAAATATGCAAACAAGATGGCGCTTTTTCTCAAGAAACTTTCCATTCTGTTCATCTGGATCATAAAAATAAACAGTTTTATTTTTATGGTCTTCTCTTGGAAACCGAAAATTTCTTTTCAAATCACCTAATAGTACTTTCATCATTTATTGTCACTATCTGAGGGAATTCCGCTACCCGTCTCTTTTTCAACCCCGCTGTAGCTCCAAAGTCTAAGACATGT
>CM076610.1:45843562-46069135 GCA_038502775.1 Hippodamia convergens
GAAGGATATTCAGCTCGCCAGGCGTATCAGAGGAGACGTGCTTAATTCAGGTTATTACCGGTTCATATTTTTATGAATACTCAAAAAAACGGTTCTTATCAGAACCACAATCTACTAATCTGTTATTTTCTAATCTCCACTTATCCGAGGTCTTCGATAATATCATACATGGATAAAAAAAAAAATTTTTTAATTAGAACATGATTTCTGTGTATCTTTTGTCATGTGCTCGACAAATGTAAAATAAATCCATGAAATATTCTGGAATTATTTTGTTCTACGAGATGTGGCAGAATGAACAGATTTGAAACAGAAAGAGAGAAAATAGTTTTGTGTTGGGATTTTCATTTCTTATGATCAGAGACCGTATCGTATGCAACATGTGAAAAGCTCATATGCTTGAAAAATGCTGGATTTATTCATGAAAATTGGCAGAATATGCAATATTAGATGATCATTTTAGGAATAAAAAAAAAGAAGAAAGGTAGTTCTTCATTTCCCCAACTTTATCGTTGCTAGATATTTTGGTGTGCAATTCTGCAGCCATGATTTTTGGGTCATGAATTGAGACCTCGAGAAAGCGAGTCGCTGTTTCCTTCGAAATTTATTCAAGTCCAATAATTTTTTTTTCAAATGAAAACTCGGATAATAGATGTAGGTAATTGAGAGACGTACATTAGAAATATGTATTTAGATTTTTCGTGAAGAAAATATATAACTTGGGGAAATTTGGGCAACTGATGCTGATTCTTCTGCATTTGAGAATGAAATAGTGAAATTTCATGGTCCTAGCGCAACAACTCCATGAATTTTTTCGCTTAGGTCCATTATCTTGGATTTTTCATCGCTTATAATTTGAAAACTATAAGTTAAACTAGTAGCGGGAGGGAAAAATGCACTGATTCATTCAGAGAAGAATCAATCTATCTGTAAAAAAATCAGCATTAGTAGGTGTACAGAAACTGAAAAATTACCAAAATTTCGAGAAGTTTCTTTTTTTTACAAAATACCCTTTGCAGGAAAAGTTTAATTACATATTTTTTATGTACGTACTCTAATAATACAAATATATGACCTGTATTTCAATAGATCCAAAAATGTACAATCGAGAAAACAGTGCAATTCGAAATATATGTGAATAGAAAGAATAAGCTGACCTCCGACAACTATTATGGTATGATACCTTGAAAGTGGACATAAAATTGTCCTGTACAATATGTGTCCTGGTTTCACCCAGAAACGTCTGTTTTGATAATGGTCACTTCATCGCCACCGTCCCACTGAGGAATGAGGTGGAATTCGCGAAACCAACAGATCCACAGAAGCGGGACCCACAATCAACATTGGTTGTTTCTTCAAACATTTAGATTTATTTTCTTATAGGCATAGGAAGTGAGGAATGCTATATTCTCCTTCGAAGTAGCTGTCTGTCTTGCTCTGACGTAAAGAATATAATTTTTTTGGATAATTATATTCAAGGGAAACAAATGTTCCAAAGAAGCACAGCTACCTTCTGTCAAACTTTTTCATAGACTTCGTAGAACACTCCGTATAAGTAATGTGTCGCAGCGCCCTCTATTAACAAATGGAACCATGACGTCAGAGCAAACAGATTGATTTATTGGTTTTCTGGTGTAGTTAACTGTGACGTCATGGTTCTATTAGTTAATAGAGGGCGCTGCGAACACACAATATAACTACACCAGGAAAGCAATAAATGGATCTGGTTTGTTTTGTTATTACTTCAAAAGGAAGAGAGAGCGACTGACACTTTCCTTTGCACTCATCTGCCATAACTTACCACAAAGAGCATAAAGATAACCGCATGACGTCATTAAGCTGACAAACTACACCGTTGTAGTTAGGTAGGTGAAGGAAAAATCCCTTAGTTGTTTTGTTGAAATGTCCCATGATCCGATCTGCACGTGCGCAACCTAAAACTTTGACAGATTTCGAAAAAGTAGGGTTAGGATGAATCATTTGAATTATTGAATAATAATAATATATACTTCGTACTGTTACGTAATTTGGTATAAGTTTTTGTAAATCGTACATCGTTAGGTAACAATTAGTTTGAATTGAGATGCTCTAATGTAGAAAACTTGCGGTATCGGAAGATTTCTATTATGGGTTATAAATTGCATTTGCTTTGGAAAATGGTTATGGCTACCCAAAAAACATTAAGAAAATTCACAATCGTACTAAAAATGCAGTATCTAGCTACCTATCCTTCTGATAGTCCAAAGATAATGAGATATTTGAAACAAACATAATGTTCTTATTTTGTTCTTTGCAGCAGAAAAATGCTAGATCGGAATAGTGAAATGAAAAAATTTGTAAATCATCAGGAAATACCCTTCCTCGAATTGAATTAAATGCAGTGTGGAGTATAAATGTTGAACAAATTGGATATGGAACATCATAATGTTCCATATTGACTAGGTGTAATAAATTATTTTATTATGAATCAGAAAGTTAGAAATTTTCTTCTGAATAGTTTGTTTTAACTCGAATTGAGTGAAGGCATAAATTTGAACAAACAGTTATAAAAGTAAAATCAGATTTATTTATTCTTTGTTGACAACAATTTCATTTGTCGGATAACTCAGAAATACATATTTAATTCTCAAGGAATTTCTAAAAAATCATGAATAAAGTTTTCTTTGAGTAAAATAGGATCTAGAAACCGAGGTAAGGGCTATAATACTCCTGAAATTACTCCTGTAATATTATCTGACAATGTATGCAACTCGAGGCATTCTATTGAATGAGTGAATTATAATTGAGGAATTAACTCTTCAGAAAATTGATTGTGAAACCCTGACAAAGGAACATATTATCCAGTAATATACAACAATGATTCAATAGTAGTATACTACCAACAAAATTCCAACTTAAACTGACATGGTCGAAGAACAGTCAACGTACTCTGACACATTATGAGCTTTCACTATTATTTCACTTATTTTCCAGTGTCTTTATTCTGCTTATGTTCCTGAAAAATGTAGCCTTTCAGTAGATCATTGATTAATTTAGTTGACAATAGCAGAGAAGTTATAATTAATCAGGAATGGTTACACGAAGAAGCTGACAATCAAGATCAGCAATTCCATTTAATTTTTAATCCACTGCAAAATTGTTGTAATAGTGGGAGTAGCTCGTAAACTTTAGTTTATAATGTCCTTAAGTTTTTGACTGAAAGAAACCCACCTTTCCAAGATTCCATAACGAAAGGAAATTGGGTGGATTATACCTTTACGTGTAAATGTGCAAGAAATTAGAGGTTTTCTCATTGATATATACTCTTAGGTGTCCTTATGCAGTTCCTTTTCATGTGGTTGCTTAAACGTTCATGAAGTTGATGGAGAATCCCTGTAAGCTTGAATAAAAGTTTAGTAATTCTCTGTGTTTGGACCTTTCATAATTCAAGTAATCTCAAGGTATCATGCTAAAAAGTATTGATCAAAAGTTGTTGGTAAACGGCAGACCAATATTATATTATTATTAGATTATAGAGATGTGAGAGTATAATCTTAGCACCAGAGACCAGACAGAAGTCGTTGAGGTTAAGTATTTTGTGTTTTTGTTATGACAAACAGCTGACAGGAATGGCGTTCCGAACTGTCATTGCTGGTCAGAGTAATAATGAAGAAAGAGGCCCGGTTAGATGTGAACAGAAGCTAAAACAGGAAATATATAAAAAGGGTTATAGAGTATGAATATGGAAAAAGCATAGAGAACTAAACGAAAAAGAGTAACGACTCAGTGCTAAAGGAAAGGAAGCGTGATCGCAGCGCCCTCGCGAGCGGTGAATCGAAGAAACATATGTGAATCTGCATAAATAGTTGTCGAAATATGTTGAAACTTTGAGAATCTGAATTATTGATAACAGAATGTATGAATTAAAAATGAAAGAAATATTCCAATCATTTCA
Source organism: Hippodamia convergens (assembly GCA_038502775.1). Taxonomy (NCBI): domain Eukaryota; kingdom Metazoa; phylum Arthropoda; class Insecta; order Coleoptera; family Coccinellidae; genus Hippodamia; species Hippodamia convergens. The sequence goes on from CM076610.1 coordinate 45,847,497, forward strand.
TTATGAAAAAGAATACATATATGTTTGAATGATGAATGAGTAATATCAGTTATATTGTATCAGTAAATTGAATTATTCTGAAACAGATAACATCAATTGGAAATACACAATGAAGGAGAAGCAACGATTGTCTCTAAAATGAGTTCTTCCATTTATTGCCAACAACTGAAAATGAATGAATCAGATGACCTGCAAGGAAGTGGAATATGAAGGATGTATAAAAAACAGAGAGTAATTCATTTTCATTTTCTCTTTCAGAAATTCATTTATGAGTTTAGGATTCATTATATTAAAAATTCCTGATATTCTTTTAACAAAAGATGAAGCAGTGAGTAATGCACTTGGTGAATTTGCTAAAACTGCCTGTGAAAGAAGTAGATACATTATCAATATAAATTTGAAAAATCTAATCTTCTCCAATCACTATGAGATGTTTTCAAACCTCCAACTTCGAAATCAAGTTCATCATCATTATTAATATTCTGAACTTGCATTCCGACATACAGTTTTTTTGTACATTTCTGAAATATTAATGTTTTGCTGGTTCCAAACATTGCATTATCAATATGAAAATAAAATCCTGAAATGGAGTTTCATTTTAAATTGTTATAATAATTTAAAATGTCATCCTGATAAAAAGCAGAGCCCTCTTTTCGTTTTATCGATCAGGATGTTTTTTCTTAGCTCGACAAAGTTTATTTGAATTAATGCTAATGGGATATATAGTTCGAAATTCGCGCCTATCATAGTAGTTATCTGTAGTGACAAATGTTTTGAGAGGCCCCTCCCTAGGTGTCAGCAGTAAGAAAGTATCCAAAATTCGTTGTCGGTTTTTAGTACTACAAGGGGCGTTTCCTATTTTTTTAACACAATAATATTTGATCTCTATGTTTATGCGCTGTTTATAAACATTATGCTGTCCTGTAATTTTCGAAATATATGCGGTAGTAATGGTGATCCGAAGTTTTATTGTGCCTTGTAGTTATATTGAAGTAGATTTACTTCACTGATTAGAACACAGTCGTCAGGCTGACCCCTGAAACTCATTTGCAGCCGGTAGAAGCTGTAAAAGGTTTCTGGGCAATAAAAATTACCGGAATGAAAGGGAAAAAGGGATAACCAGATATTTTGGTACTTGTAAAAAGCGATAAAGGTAATAGTGCCATTACAGTTAGAGTATTTAACGTTTTGTACATTTTGTGAGTAAAACCGTTTTCGGTTTTGTCGCATTCACATATATGTTCAAAAGTTATGAAATATAGAAAATCGAGAAACTGCTGGATATATTGAAAATATAGAATAGCCAGTACTCTGTATCGAAAACTGGACCTATCTCTTGATCCCGCCTTTTTATAGACGTATTCTCTGCGATCGCTGATTGGCTGTAGGAGGGGCCAACTTAGGTCAGGCTCGAAAGAGTTTTCTGCAACTTATATTATCGTTCGTGTAAGTGAGAACATTCCTTATTAAATATCATGTCTGGTCGTGGAAAAGGTGGAAAAGTTAAGGGCAAGGCGAAGTCCCGTTCCAATAGAGCTGGATTACAGTTTCCAGTGGGACGTATCCATCGTTTATTGCGTAAGGGAAATTACGCTGAGCGAGTAGGAGCCGGTGCCCCCGTGTACCTCGCCGCTGTAATGGAATATCTAGCCGCGGAAGTGTTGGAATTGGCCGGTAATGCGGCACGAGACAACAAAAAGACCAGGATTATTCCCCGTCATCTTCAGCTGGCTATCCGTAACGACGAAGAATTGAACAAATTGCTGTCTGGAGTAACAATCGCTCAAGGAGGTGTTTTACCGAATATCCAAGCAGTCCTTTTGCCGAAAAAGACAGAGAAGAAATCGTAATTTTATTCATAATTGCGTTAACTCAAAAGGCCCTTATCAGGGCCACCGAAATCAACACTCTTAAAAGTTTTACCAATGTCAAAATAAGCGTACTTAAAATTACCCTTCGTGTCTATATCATTTCGACGCAATTTCACTTGTATAACATAACAGCAGTCATCTGAATATGTTGAAAATAAATAGTATAATAGAGTAACGTTACCAATATGAATAAGCAGTCATTTTGTGGTATGTATTGGTTAAATGTTATATTTTTGTGGTGGTTCAAAAAAGTAGTGACTCATGAAATTCTTCGTAATACATACAAAGCACTGAGTAGATGGATGTTGCTCACAAGATACGGTAAAGGTCGTCTCAAATATATTGGCAAATTATTATTAATATCAATAATAATTATAATTAATAGCATCAATAATTATTCGGGATCGTTTCAGAAAGCGGAAAGTGAATAGCACGATGACGCAAATAAATGAAAATATGATTGTGATATACAGGGTTTATATCAGATCTGGCGTAGCATCTAGTGCTATGAGGAAAAAGAAGTTGAATGTACTTGAAAAATACAAAGGCTTTGAGGGGTGTTCTGTAAATAGGATTATATGTATTGTAAAATCGTGAATGATCGATATACAAAAAGTAGAAACTTTCAGAACAGTTTCCGAAGACATGTTATTATGATAAGGGTTCAACTCGTATCGAATAATATTTGTGGAGGCCCTGAGAAGGGCCGATTTTAGTAGGTTGGACACATTATCCATTCCAAAATGTCAATGTTTCTCTCTACTTCTTCTTCTTGGAAGGAGCGGTCTTTTTGGCAGCCGCTACCGATTTAACAGTTTTAGGTTTTGGCGCTTTCGGTTTTTTTGTCGGCGATTTGACAGTTTTCTTAGCTTTCGAAGGCGATTTCGTCACTTTCGTAATTTTTTTCTCGATCGCGGTTGCCGCCTTTTTGGTCCTACTGGCAGTTGAATTGGTTTTGGCAGCAGGAGTCTTCTTCTTCTTCTTATCGACTGCTGTCACGTTCGAATTTTTAACGGAGACATCTCCGGATTTAACAACCTTCTTACTAGTAACCTTTTTTTGAGTTCCCTGTGCGGAAGCACTAGCTGCCAGCTTGAACGATCCAGACGCACCTTTTCCCTTCGTCTGCACCAAGGAACCGGATTGCACTGCAGATTTGAGATATTTCCTTATGAAAGGAGCCAGTTTTTCCGAATCGACTTTATAGTTGGAACCGATGTACTTCTTTATAGCTTGCAATGAAGATCCACTCTTCTCTTTGAGACCCTTGATGGCGGTGTTGACCATTTCGGAAGTCGGAGGATGATTGGATTTGCTCTTGCTTTGTTTCGCGGTTGTCGTCTTCTTTTCCGTTTTCTTTGAAGCTTTCGACCCAACCGATGCCGCTGTCGTCATCTGTGGAATTTCAGTTTCGGAAGTCGACATTGTAGCAACTTGTTCTATGCGTATCGTAAATATGAAATAAACCCAGAAATGGGGAGCCGTCCATTGGTTTTTAACTATATCAATCGCAGTAGACGGTTTATTGAACGTTCACCGATAGTTTGTTTCATCTTCGTTAGCAAGGTATGAATGATCATCTGTGCAACCATATTTCATCGAAAAATTGATTGAATTCCCCATAAGTCTTAAGCGTTTGTCATGAAATTTCAAAGATAGATCTTCGACGATCCCGAATCGTCAAATTACGGCCGACAAGGATTCCATTCCGCAAAAGATATAATGGTTTAACGAGTGCGAGAGCTGGCGTTCAATTGACTCTGTCGTTTTTCCGATGCGATTCTTTTGCTATCGAATATTTTGTATCGTTTTTCATTACTTATCGAAACGTGCGAATATCAATTCTTCATATTGTCATTCTCTTCAGTCTAAATAAAGGAGGGTTTTCATCCTTCGTCAAGTGCAAATCCGACAAGCCGGTAAACATCTGACAGGGAGCAGATAATATAGGTTGCCTGAATTGTTGGCCATTGTTCAATTTAAGATTATAAAGTATATTTGCTATCGTTAATTATCGTTTTCCCTAAAAGATCCAAGAGATAGATACCACGCTGCTGATTAGATAAGATAAAAGAAATGTGTCCGAAAGAAGTTTCCGATGCAGGTAGGTACCAAACCCGAGGAAAGACTACATTGTACCAATATTTTCAATCGATTTATTACTCGTGTTAACTAGTTCCAGAGGGTCATAAAAGTAAATAATAAACCTACCTGTGGATTATATACCGTTCTGAATAAAATGCTGTAATAATTTGAGAGCGATTAAAAGGAAACTCGATATCACACGAATGTGTTGGCACCTCGGATGAATAGTGAAGAATCGAAATTTGGATTATTTTTGGATCGGAGGACTAAAGTACGAAAGGAAGCAAGCGTTCAGAGATGAAAGTAGTTGTTCTGGGTCATTCGCAGATTACAAAAGTGAGAAGAAAAATGTTTTGCAGAGCTTACTCCTGGCGACTTCTCTCTTCGTGAGAATTATTTTTTCTCGAATGTTTCGCTATGTCCAGGAGCAAGAACGTTTTACTTTGAATCTGAAGATTATTGTATGAGAGCGAACGGATTTTTTTCCGAGAAGGTAAGAAAAAGAATAAAGAACCGCATTCAATTATCGAAGGTATCGAGTAAAAGTCAGTACTGTCAGGCGTTAATGTTCCTATTGTAGGACGGAGTGAGTGAGTGAGACGTGATTTATAAGGATATTTTCGTCGTTCAACGGAACCCTCTAAGCAGTGATTCAAGTTTGAAGATATTGTCATCATAGAGAAGCAGATGGCATGTGGTATTTATCCTGCGAAATCGAAATATGGGAAAATGGTTATTCGTAATTATTGCATATCGTGGCAATGGAACCGAAAAAAATTCCATTCTATACGAAGGATTCTAGTTTAGTATCGGAGTTTTTTGTGAAAAATTATTCCGATGTCCTACTTTTCGCTACCGTTTGGATTGTCCAAATGACTCGCCCTCTTGTGAGGCATGTAAAATCGTAATTTATTTCGAAAAAATTGAAATTTCTAAACTTCTTATACGCGTGCTACGGTCTAGTCGTCAGAATTGAAACTTAATTCGTCGCGATTCTTTTTCGAAAAGAAAAAACTACGTGGTGACGATATATCAGTGAGTAATGCACCAGGCGATTTTCTGAAAAGTAGATAACTTTTTGCACGAATGCAGTTTGATATGAAAATCAGTCTGAAAATCATGAAAAATTGTCGGAAATTGACAAACTTCATTCGTGGCTGAGGTACAGCATGCGTGAACTGAAATGGGCGGAGTCAACGAATCGAATAGTTCTAATATAAAAGCGAAATTCGGAAGATGGCGTTTTTCAGTTTCCAGTCATCATCGACTCAGTGATAACGTGTATAGTTATTAAACGAGATGCCACCAAAAACTAGCGGAAAAGCTGCGAAAAAAGCCGGAAAGGCTCAGAAAAATATTTCTAAGAGCGACAAGAAGAAGAAACGCAAGAGGAAGGAAAGTTATGCCATCTATATCTACAAGGTATTGAAACAAGTTCATCCTGATACCGGTATTTCAAGTAAGGCCATGAGCATCATGAACAGCTTCGTAAACGACATTTTCGAACGCATCGCCGCTGAAGCGAGCAGACTCGCCCATTACAACAAACGTTCCACCATAACTAGCAGGGAAATACAGACGGCAGTAAGGCTTCTTTTGCCTGGAGAATTGGCCAAGCACGCCGTAAGCGAAGGAACTAAAGCTGTGACCAAATACACCAGTTCCAAATAGAGCGACATACTTTCCTGACAAAATCGGTTCTTTTCAGAACCATAAAATTCTAAATGTACCATTATCGACTTGCCTAATCCTTGTTCGAAGATTTTGGTTTGAAAATTTATGTGAGGATGTGCAATTTATGCACGGAAATAAATACGAAATTTGAAAATTCAGCGTGAATTGAAAATTTTGAATGATAGTGACATTATTACAGTAAAATCGATGGTTTTTTATCATTATGCTTACAATAGGAGTGAGTGGAAGTAAATGGTGGCCGAAATAATTGAAGAAAAGCTTGTGTTTCGATAAAAATTATATTAACCGCATATCATTGATGTGATCTCAATCCAGATTACTCTAATGAAACCGAATTGTAGCTTTCATAACATAATGAACATAGGCCGTTCTTAAATTTTTTTTCCTATCATTCAGTTCTCTTTGACATTTTCCCTCTAAAATATTAAGTGGTTATTTTGGAATAAGCTTTTGATTCAATGTCCCCTTGTGTGAAGATGATGTCAGTCACTAGTTTTAACGTTTTTTTTTGTGGGTTTTTTGATGAATAGACGTAGGTTTCATGAATTATTGGTAGTAAACAATCAGCTCGAAGAAATATTCGCTAGACAAAGGACGAACTTGTACCAAATTAGTAAAAATAAGAAACGTTTCCGACCACATAATTTATTGTTAAAATGGTAGTTGTGCTTTATCAATTTACATTCCTCGACCTACTTGATTGAAATAATTTAAGAAGTTAAGTTAGTGTAGCTTTGGAATCATGAAATCGGTTCCAATCCATAGACTAAAAGTGTTATCAAATGTTATCGCGATTGCGTTGATTAATTATTATCAATAATAAGGTAATACATGATAGGGAGTGTAATTTTGGTAAGGAACTTCTAATTTAACGTCTTGAAAAATGAAGTATAATTGGGTTTAGCATCTTAAAATAAAAGGTAGATTCAAAAGTAATGCATGTACGAACGTTGTGGTCCTGAAAAGGACCGTTATCAAATCTGTGTAGGCAAATTCGTGGTATTTAACCTCCGAATCCGTACAAAGTACGTCCTTGGCGTTTCAACGCATAGACGACGTCCATAGCGGTAACAGTTTTCCTTTTAGCGTGTTCGGTATAGGTGACAGCGTCCCTAATAACGTTTTCGAGGAACACTTTGAGTACTCCACGGGTTTCTTCGTAAATCAGACCTGATATACGTTTGACACCGCCACGACGAGCTAATCTTCTTATAGCGGGCTTGGTGATACCTTGGATGTTATCACGCAACACTTTCCTGTGACGTTTAGCGCCACCCTTTCCCAAACCTTTGCCACCTTTTCCTCTTCCAGTCATATTTGTACTGAGTTTAGATTCGTCACCTACCAAAGTTACAATATATCTGACGGTGGAACGCTTCCAACCAATATTTATAACTTCAATGCACCCCCCACCACCGAATCCATTCGTGCCAATGAGATTTCAAGAAATGTGAAACCGAAACGAGAGAGGTTATATATATGACCTGTCGGGCCGGCCTGGAATAATATCGAATTGTCTTCTTAGCCGTAAACAACGAGGTTTTCGTTTCAAACGATTTAGACATGGCACGTACCAAGCAAACTGCCAGGAAATCCACCGGTGGAAAAGCTCCCCGTAAACAACTCGCAACTAAGGCAGCCCGTAAAAGTGCGCCTGCTACCGGCGGTGTGAAAAAACCTCATCGTTACCGTCCAGGTACCGTAGCTCTTCGTGAGATCCGTCGTTACCAAAAGAGTACCGAATTGCTCATCAGGAAACTGCCGTTCCAAAGATTGGTTCGTGAAATAGCTCAAGATTTCAAGACTGACTTGCGTTTCCAGAGTTCTGCGGTGATGGCGCTTCAAGAAGCAAGCGAAGCGTATCTGGTTGGTCTTTTCGAAGACACAAACTTGTGCGCCATTCACGCCAAAAGAGTCACTATTATGCCGAAGGATATTCAGCTCGCCAGGCGTATCAGAGGAGAACGTGCTTAATTCAGGTTATTACCGGTTCATATTTATATGAATACTCAAAAAACGGTTCTTATCAGAACCACAAATCTACTAATCTGTTATTTTCTAATCTCCACTTATCCGAGGTCTTCGATAATATCATACATGGATAAAAAAAAAATTTTTTAATTAGAACATGATTTCTGTGTATCTTTTGTCATGTGCTCGACAAATGTAAAATAAATCCATGAAATATTCTGGAATTATTTTGTTCTACGAGATGTGGCAGAATGAACAGATTTGAAACAGAAAGAGAGAAAATAGTTTTGTGTTGGGATTTTCATTTCTTATGATCAGAGACCGTATCGTATGCAACATGTGAAAAGCTCATATGCTTGAAAAATGCTGGATTTATTCATGAAAATTGGCAGAATATGCAATATTAGATGATCAATTTTAGGAATAAAAAAAAAGAAGAAAGGTAGTTCTTCATTTCCCCAACTTTATCGTTGCTAGATATTTTGGTGTGCAATTCTGCAGCCATGATTTTTGGGTCATGAATTGAGACCTCGAGAAAGCGAGTCGCTGTTTCCTTCGAAATTTATTCAAGTCCAATAATTTTTTTTTCAAATGAAAACTCGGATAATAGATGTAGGTAATTGAGAGACGTACATTAGAAATATGTATTTAGATTTTTCGTGAAGAAAATATATAACTTGGGGAAATTTGGGCAACTGATGCTGATTCTTCTGCATTTGAGAATGAAATAGTGAAATTTCATGGTCCTAGCGCAACAACTCCATGAATTTTTTCGCTTAGGTCCATTATCTTGGATTTTTCATCGCTTATAATTTGAAAACTATAAGTTAAACTAGTAGCGGGAGGGAAAAATGCACTGATTCATTCAGAGAAGAATCAATCTATCTGTAAAAAAATCAGCATTAGTAGGTGGTACAGAAACTGAAAAATTACCAAAATTTCGAGAAGTTTCTTTTTTTTACAAAATACCCTTTGCAGGAAAAGTTTAATTACATATTTTTTATGTACGTACTCTAATAATACAAATATATGACCTGTATTTCAATAGATCCAAAAATGTACAATCGAGAAAACAGTGCAATTCGAAATATATGTGAATAGAAAGAATAAGCTGACCTCCGACAACTATTATGGTATGATACCTTGAAAGTGGACATAAAATTGTCCTGTACAATATGTGTCCTGGTTTCACCCAGAAACGTCTGTTTTGATAATGGTCACTTCATCGCCACCGTCCCACTGAGGAATGAGGTGGAATTCGCGAAACCAACAGATCCACAGAAGCGGGACCCACAATCAACATTGGTTGTTTCTTCAAACATTTAGATTTATTTTCTTATAGGCATAGGAAGTGAGGAATGCTATATTCTCCTTCGAAGTAGCTGTCTGTCTTGCTCTGACGTAAAGAAATATAATTTTTTTGGATAATTATATTCAAGGGAAACAAATGTTCCAAAGAAGCACAGCTACCTTCTGTCAAACTTTTTCATAGACTTCGTAGAACACTCCGTATAAGTAATGTGTCGCAGCGCCCTCTATTAACAAATGGAACCATGACGTCAGAGCAAACCAGATTGATTTATTGGTTTTCTGGTGTAGTTAACTGTGACGTCATGGTTCTATTAGTTAATAGAGGGCGCTGCGAACACACAATATAACTACACCAGGAAAGCAATAAATGGATCTGGTTTGTTTTGTTATTACTTCAAAAGGAAGAGAGAGCGACTGACACTTTCCTTTGCACTCATCTGCCATAACTTACCACAAAGAGCATAAAGATAACCGCATGACGTCATTAAGCTGACAAACTACACCGTTGTAGTTAGGTAGGTGAAGGAAAAATCCCTTAGTTGTTTTGTTGAAATGTCCCATGATCCGATCTGCACGTGCGCAACCTAAAACTTTGACAGATTTCGAAAAAGTAGGGTTAGGATGAATCATTTGAATTATTGAATAATAATAATATATACTTCGTACTGTTACGTAATTTGGTATAAGTTTTTGTAAATCGTACATCGTTAGGTAACAATTAGTTTGAATTGAGATGCTCTAATGTAGAAAACTTGCGGTATCGGAAGATTTCTATTATGGGTTATAAATTGCATTTGCTTTGGAAAATGGTTATGGCTACCCCAAAAACATTAAGAAAATTCACAATCGTACTAAAAATGCAGTATCTAGCTACCTATCCTTCTGATAGTCCAAAGATAATGAGATATTTGAAACAAACATAATGTTCTTATTTTGTTCTTTGCAGCAGAAAAATGCTAGATCGGAATAGTGAAATGAAAAAATTTGTAAATCATCAGGAAATACCCTTCCTCGAATTGAATTAAATGCAGTGTGGAGTATAAATGTTGAACAAATTGGATATGGAACATCATAATGTTCCATATTGACTAGGTGTAATAAATTATTTTATTATGAATCAGAAAGTTAGAAATTTTCTTCTGAATAGTTTGTTTTAACTCGAATTGAGTGAAGGCATAAATTTGAACAAACAGTTATAAAAGTAAAATCAGATTTATTTATTCTTTGTTGACAACAATTTCATTTGTCGGATAACTCAGAAATACATATTTAATTCTCAAGGAATTTTCTAAAAAATCATGAATAAAGTTTTCTTTGAGTAAAATAGGATCTAGAAACCGAGGTAAGGGCTATAATACTCCTGAAATTACTCCTGTAATATTATCTGACAATGTATGCAACTCGAGGCATTCTATTGAATGAGTGAATTATAATTGAGGAATTAACTCTTCAGAAAATTGATTGTGAAACCCTGACAAAGGAACATATTATCCAGTAATATACAACAATGATTCAATAGTAGTATACTACCAACAAAATTCCAACTTAAACTGACATGGTCGAAGAACAGTCAACGTACTCTGACACATTATGAGCTTTCACTATTATTTCACTTATTTTCCAGTGTCTTTATTCTGCTTATGTTCCTGAAAAATGTAGCCTTTCAGTAGATCATTGATTAATTTAGTTGACAATAGCAGAGAAGTTATAATTAATCAGGAATGGTTACACGAAGAAGCTGACAATCAAGATCAGCAATTCCATTTAATTTTTAATCCACTGCAAAATTGTTGTAATAGTGGGAGTAGCTCGTAAACTTTAGTTTATAATGTCCTTAAGTTTTTGACTGAAAGAAACCCACCTTTCCAAGATTCCATAACGAAAGGAAATTGGGTGGATTATACCTTTACGTGTAAATGTGCAAGAAATTAGAGGTTTTCTCATTGATATATACTCTTAGGTGTCCTTATGCAGTTCCTTTTCATGTGGTTGCTTAAACGTTCATGAAGTTGATGGAGAATCCCTGTAAGCTTGAATAAAAGTTTAGTAATTCTCTGTGTTTGGACCTTTCATAATTCAAGTAATCTCAAGGTATCATGCTAAAAAGTATTGATCAAAAGTTGTTGGTAAACGGCAGACCAATATTATATTATTATTAGATTATAGAGATGTGAGAGTATAATCTTAGCACCAGAGACCAGACAGAAGTCGTTGAGGTTAAGTATTTTGTGTTTTTGTTATGACAAACAGCTGACAGGAATGGCGTTCCGAACTGTCATTGCTGGTCAGAGTAATAATGAAGAAAGAGGCCCGGTTAGATGTGAACAGAAGCTAAAACAGGAAATATATAAAAAGGGTTATAGAGTATGAATATGGAAAAAGCATAGAGAACTAAACGAAAAAGAGTAACGACTCAGTGCTAAAGGAAAGGAAGCGTGATCGCAGCGCCCTCGCGAGCGGTGAATCGAAGAAACATATGTGAATCTGCATAAATAGTTGTCGAAATATGTTGAAACTTTGAGAATCTGAATTATTGATAACAGAATGTATGAATTAAAAATGAAAGAAATATTCCAATCATTTCATTATGAAAAAGAATACATATATGTTTGAATGATGAATGAGTAATATCAGTTATATTGTATCAGTAAATTGAATTATTCTGAAACAGATAACATCAATTGGAAATACACAATGAAGGAGAAGCAACGATTGTCTCTAAAATGAGTTCTTCCATTTATTGCCAACAACTGAAAATGAATGAATCAGATGACCTGCAAGGAAGTGGAATATGAAGGATGTATAAAAAACAGAGAGTAATTCATTTTCATTTTCTCTTTCAGAAATTCATTTATGAGTTTAGGATTCATTATATTAAAAATTCCTGATATTCTTTTAACAAAAGATGAAGCAGTGAGTAATGCACTTGGTGAATTTGCTAAAACTGCCTGTGAAAGAAGTAGATACATTATCAATATAAATTTGAAAAATCTAATCTTCTCCAATCACTATGAGATGTTTTCAAACCTCCAACTTCGAAATCAAGTTCATCATCATTATTAATATTCTGAACTTGCATTCCGACATACAGTTTTTTTGTACATTTCTGAAATATTAATGTTTTGCTGGTTCCAAACATTGCATTATCAATATGAAAATAAAATCCTGAAATGGAGTTTCATTTTAAATTGTTATAATAATTTAAAATGTCATCCTGATAAAAAGCAGAGCCCTCTTTTCGTTTTATCGATCAGGATGTTTTTTCTTAGCTCGACAAAGTTTATTTGAATTAATGCTAATGGGATATATAGTTCGAAATTCGCGCCTATCATAGTAGTTATCTGTAGTGACAAATGTTTTGAGAGGCCCCTCCCTAGGTGTCAGCAGTAAGAAAGTATCCAAAATTCGTTGTCGGTTTTTAGTACTACAAGGGGCGTTTCCTATTTTTTTAACACAATAATATTTGATCTCTATGTTTATGCGCTGTTTATAAACATTATGCTGTCCTGTAATTTTCGAAATATATGCGGTAGTAATGGTGATCCGAAGTTTTATTGTGCCTTGTAGTTATATTGAAGTAGATTTACTTCACTGATTAGAACACAGTCGTCAGGCTGACCCCTGAAACTCATTTGCAGCCGGTAGAAGCTGTAAAAGGTTTCTGGGCAATAAAAATTACCGGAATGAAAGGGAAAAAGGGATAACCAGATATTTTGGTACTTGTAAAAAGCGATAAAGGTAATAGTGCCATTACAGTTAGAGTATTTAACGTTTTGTACATTTTGTGAGTAAAACCGTTTTCGGTTTTGTCGCATTCACATATATGTTCAAAAGTTATGAAATATAGAAAATCGAGAAACTGCTGGATATATTGAAAATATAGAATAGCCAGTACTCTGTATCGAAAACTGGACCTATCTCTTGATCCCGCCTTTTTATAGACGTATTCTCTGCGATCGCTGATTGGCTGTAGGAGGGGCCAACTTAGGTCAGGCTCGAAAGAGTTTTCTGCAACTTATATTATCGTTCGTGTAAGTGAGAACATTCCTTATTAAATATCATGTCTGGTCGTGGAAAAGGTGGAAAAGTTAAGGGCAAGGCGAAGTCCCGTTCCAATAGAGCTGGATTACAGTTTCCAGTGGGACGTATCCATCGTTTATTGCGTAAGGGAAATTACGCTGAGCGAGTAGGAGCCGGTGCCCCCGTGTACCTCGCCGCTGTAATGGAATATCTAGCCGCGGAAGTGTTGGAATTGGCCGGTAATGCGGCACGAGACAACAAAAAGACCAGGATTATTCCCCGTCATCTTCAGCTGGCTATCCGTAACGACGAAGAATTGAACAAATTGCTGTCTGGAGTAACAATCGCTCAAGGAGGTGTTTTACCGAATATCCAAGCAGTCCTTTTGCCGAAAAAGACAGAGAAGAAATCGTAATTTTATTCATAATTGCGTTAACTCAAAAGGCCCTTATCAGGGCCACCGAAATCAACACTCTTAAAAGTTTTACCAATGTCAAAATAAGCGTACTTAAAATTACCCTTCGTGTCTATATCATTTCGACGCAATTTCACTTGTATAACATAACAGCAGTCATCTGAATATGTTGAAAATAAATAGTATAATAGAGTAACGTTACCAATATGAATAAGCAGTCATTTTGTGGTATGTATTGGTTAAATGTTATATTTTTGTGGTGGTTCAAAAAAGTAGTGACTCATGAAATTCTTCGTAATACATACAAAGCACTGAGTAGATGGATGTTGCTCACAAGATACGGTAAAGGTCGTCTCAAATATATTGGCAAATTATTATTAATATCAATAATAATTATAATTAATAGCATCAATAATTATTCGGGATCGTTTCAGAAAGCGGAAAGTGAATAGCACGATGACGCAAATAAATGAAAATATGATTGTGATATACAGGGTTTATATCAGATCTGGCGTAGCATCTAGTGCTATGAGGAAAAAGAAGTTGAATGTACTTGAAAAATACAAAGGCTTTGAGGGGTGTTCTGTAAATAGGATTATATGTATTGTAAAATCGTGAATGATCGATATACAAAAAGTAGAAACTTTCAGAACAGTTTCCGAAGACATGTTATTATGATAAGGGTTCAACTCGTATCGAATAATATTTGTGGAGGCCCTGAGAAGGGCCGATTTTAGTAGGTTGGACACATTATCCATTCCAAAATGTCAATGTTTCTCTCTACTTCTTCTTCTTGGAAGGAGCGGTCTTTTTGGCAGCCGCTACCGATTTAACAGTTTTAGGTTTTGGCGCTTTCGGTTTTTTTGTCGGCGATTTGACAGTTTTCTTAGCTTTCGAAGGCGATTTCGTCACTTTCGTAATTTTTTTCTCGATCGCGGTTGCCGCCTTTTTGGTCCTACTGGCAGTTGAATTGGTTTTGGCAGCAGGAGTCTTCTTCTTCTTCTTATCGACTGCTGTCACGTTCGAATTTTTAACGGAGACATCTCCGGATTTAACAACCTTCTTACTAGTAACCTTTTTTTGAGTTCCCTGTGCGGAAGCACTAGCTGCCAGCTTGAACGATCCAGACGCACCTTTTCCCTTCGTCTGCACCAAGGAACCGGATTGCACTGCAGATTTGAGATATTTCCTTATGAAAGGAGCCAGTTTTTCCGAATCGACTTTATAGTTGGAACCGATGTACTTCTTTATAGCTTGCAATGAAGATCCACTCTTCTCTTTGAGACCCTTGATGGCGGTGTTGACCATTTCGGAAGTCGGAGGATGATTGGATTTGCTCTTGCTTTGTTTCGCGGTTGTCGTCTTCTTTTCCGTTTTCTTTGAAGCTTTCGACCCAACCGATGCCGCTGTCGTCATCTGTGGAATTTCAGTTTCGGAAGTCGACATTGTAGCAACTTGTTCTATGCGTATCGTAAATATGAAATAAACCCAGAAATGGGGAGCCGTCCATTGGTTTTTAACTATATCAATCGCAGTAGACGGTTTATTGAACGTTCACCGATAGTTTGTTTCATCTTCGTTAGCAAGGTATGAATGATCATCTGTGCAACCATATTTCATCGAAAAATTGATTGAATTCCCCATAAGTCTTAAGCGTTTGTCATGAAATTTCAAAGATAGATCTTCGACGATCCCGAATCGTCAAATTACGGCCGACAAGGATTCCATTCCGCAAAAGATATAATGGTTTAACGAGTGCGAGAGCTGGCGTTCAATTGACTCTGTCGTTTTTCCGATGCGATTCTTTTGCTATCGAATATTTTGTATCGTTTTTCATTACTTATCGAAACGTGCGAATATCAATTCTTCATATTGTCATTCTCTTCAGTCTAAATAAAGGAGGGTTTTCATCCTTCGTCAAGTGCAAATCCGACAAGCCGGTAAACATCTGACAGGGAGCAGATAATATAGGTTGCCTGAATTGTTGGCCATTGTTCAATTTAAGATTATAAAGTATATTTGCTATCGTTAATTATCGTTTTCCCTAAAAGATCCAAGAGATAGATACCACGCTGCTGATTAGATAAGATAAAAGAAATGTGTCCGAAAGAAGTTTCCGATGCAGGTAGGTACCAAACCCGAGGAAAGACTACATTGTACCAATATTTTCAATCGATTTATTACTCGTGTTAACTAGTTCCAGAGGGTCATAAAAGTAAATAATAAACCTACCTGTGGATTATATACCGTTCTGAATAAAATGCTGTAATAATTTGAGAGCGATTAAAAGGAAACTCGATATCACACGAATGTGTTGGCACCTCGGATGAATAGTGAAGAATCGAAATTTGGATTATTTTTGGATCGGAGGACTAAAGTACGAAAGGAAGCAAGCGTTCAGAGATGAAAGTAGTTGTTCTGGGTCATTCGCAGATTACAAAAGTGAGAAGAAAAATGTTTTGCAGAGCTTACTCCTGGCGACTTCTCTCTTCGTGAGAATTATTTTTTCTCGAATGTTTCGCTATGTCCAGGAGCAAGAACGTTTTACTTTGAATCTGAAGATTATTGTATGAGAGCGAACGGATTTTTTTCCGAGAAGGTAAGAAAAAGAATAAAGAACCGCATTCAATTATCGAAGGTATCGAGTAAAAGTCAGTACTGTCAGGCGTTAATGTTCCTATTGTAGGACGGAGTGAGTGAGTGAGACGTGATTTATAAGGATATTTTCGTCGTTCAACGGAACCCTCTAAGCAGTGATTCAAGTTTGAAGATATTGTCATCATAGAGAAGCAGATGGCATGTGGTATTTATCCTGCGAAATCGAAATATGGGAAAATGGTTATTCGTAATTATTGCATATCGTGGCAATGGAACCGAAAAAAATTCCATTCTATACGAAGGATTCTAGTTTAGTATCGGAGTTTTTTGTGAAAAATTATTCCGATGTCCTACTTTTCGCTACCGTTTGGATTGTCCAAATGACTCGCCCTCTTGTGAGGCATGTAAAATCGTAATTTATTTCGAAAAAATTGAAATTTCTAAACTTCTTATACGCGTGCTACGGTCTAGTCGTCAGAATTGAAACTTAATTCGTCGCGATTCTTTTTCGAAAAGAAAAAACTACGTGGTGACGATATATCAGTGAGTAATGCACCAGGCGATTTTCTGAAAAGTAGATAACTTTTTGCACGAATGCAGTTTGATATGAAAATCAGTCTGAAAATCATGAAAAATTGTCGGAAATTGACAAACTTCATTCGTGGCTGAGGTACAGCATGCGTGAACTGAAATGGGCGGAGTCAACGAATCGAATAGTTCTAATATAAAAGCGAAATTCGGAAGATGGCGTTTTTCAGTTTCCAGTCATCATCGACTCAGTGATAACGTGTATAGTTATTAAACGAGATGCCACCAAAAACTAGCGGAAAAGCTGCGAAAAAAGCCGGAAAGGCTCAGAAAAATATTTCTAAGAGCGACAAGAAGAAGAAACGCAAGAGGAAGGAAAGTTATGCCATCTATATCTACAAGGTATTGAAACAAGTTCATCCTGATACCGGTATTTCAAGTAAGGCCATGAGCATCATGAACAGCTTCGTAAACGACATTTTCGAACGCATCGCCGCTGAAGCGAGCAGACTCGCCCATTACAACAAACGTTCCACCATAACTAGCAGGGAAATACAGACGGCAGTAAGGCTTCTTTTGCCTGGAGAATTGGCCAAGCACGCCGTAAGCGAAGGAACTAAAGCTGTGACCAAATACACCAGTTCCAAATAGAGCGACATACTTTCCTGACAAAATCGGTTCTTTTCAGAACCATAAAATTCTAAATGTACCATTATCGACTTGCCTAATCCTTGTTCGAAGATTTTGGTTTGAAAATTTATGTGAGGATGTGCAATTTATGCACGGAAATAAATACGAAATTTGAAAATTCAGCGTGAATTGAAAATTTTGAATGATAGTGACATTATTACAGTAAAATCGATGGTTTTTTATCATTATGCTTACAATAGGAGTGAGTGGAAGTAAATGGTGGCCGAAATAATTGAAGAAAAGCTTGTGTTTCGATAAAAATTATATTAACCGCATATCATTGATGTGATCTCAATCCAGATTACTCTAATGAAACCGAATTGTAGCTTTCATAACATAATGAACATAGGCCGTTCTTAAATTTTTTTTCCTATCATTCAGTTCTCTTTGACATTTTCCCTCTAAAATATTAAGTGGTTATTTTGGAATAAGCTTTTGATTCAATGTCCCCTTGTGTGAAGATGATGTCAGTCACTAGTTTTAACGTTTTTTTTTGTGGGTTTTTTGATGAATAGACGTAGGTTTCATGAATTATTGGTAGTAAACAATCAGCTCGAAGAAATATTCGCTAGACAAAGGACGAACTTGTACCAAATTAGTAAAAATAAGAAACGTTTCCGACCACATAATTTATTGTTAAAATGGTAGTTGTGCTTTATCAATTTACATTCCTCGACCTACTTGATTGAAATAATTTAAGAAGTTAAGTTAGTGTAGCTTTGGAATCATGAAATCGGTTCCAATCCATAGACTAAAAGTGTTATCAAATGTTATCGCGATTGCGTTGATTAATTATTATCAATAATAAGGTAATACATGATAGGGAGTGTAATTTTGGTAAGGAACTTCTAATTTAACGTCTTGAAAAATGAAGTATAATTGGGTTTAGCATCTTAAAATAAAAGGTAGATTCAAAAGTAATGCATGTACGAACGTTGTGGTCCTGAAAAGGACCGTTATCAAATCTGTGTAGGCAAATTCGTGGTATTTAACCTCCGAATCCGTACAAAGTACGTCCTTGGCGTTTCAACGCATAGACGACGTCCATAGCGGTAACAGTTTTCCTTTTAGCGTGTTCGGTATAGGTGACAGCGTCCCTAATAACGTTTTCGAGGAACACTTTGAGTACTCCACGGGTTTCTTCGTAAATCAGACCTGATATACGTTTGACACCGCCACGACGAGCTAATCTTCTTATAGCGGGCTTGGTGATACCTTGGATGTTATCACGCAACACTTTCCTGTGACGTTTAGCGCCACCCTTTCCCAAACCTTTGCCACCTTTTCCTCTTCCAGTCATATTTGTACTGAGTTTAGATTCGTCACCTACCAAAGTTACAATATATCTGACGGTGGAACGCTTCCAACCAATATTTATAACTTCAATGCACCCCCCACCACCGAATCCATTCGTGCCAATGAGATTTCAAGAAATGTGAAACCGAAACGAGAGAGGTTATATATATGACCTGTCGGGCCGGCCTGGAATAATATCGAATTGTCTTCTTAGCCGTAAACAACGAGGTTTTCGTTTCAAACGATTTAGACATGGCACGTACCAAGCAAACTGCCAGGAAATCCACCGGTGGAAAAGCTCCCCGTAAACAACTCGCAACTAAGGCAGCCCGTAAAAGTGCGCCTGCTACCGGCGGTGTGAAAAAACCTCATCGTTACCGTCCAGGTACCGTAGCTCTTCGTGAGATCCGTCGTTACCAAAAGAGTACCGAATTGCTCATCAGGAAACTGCCGTTCCAAAGATTGGTTCGTGAAATAGCTCAAGATTTCAAGACTGACTTGCGTTTCCAGAGTTCTGCGGTGATGGCGCTTCAAGAAGCAAGCGAAGCGTATCTGGTTGGTCTTTTCGAAGACACAAACTTGTGCGCCATTCACGCCAAAAGAGTCACTATTATGCCGAAGGATATTCAGCTCGCCAGGCGTATCAGAGGAGAACGTGCTTAATTCAGGTTATTACCGGTTCATATTTATATGAATACTCAAAAAACGGTTCTTATCAGAACCACAAATCTACTAATCTGTTATTTTCTAATCTCCACTTATCCGAGGTCTTCGATAATATCATACATGGATAAAAAAAAAATTTTTTAATTAGAACATGATTTCTGTGTATCTTTTGTCATGTGCTCGACAAATGTAAAATAAATCCATGAAATATTCTGGAATTATTTTGTTCTACGAGATGTGGCAGAATGAACAGATTTGAAACAGAAAGAGAGAAAATAGTTTTGTGTTGGGATTTTCATTTCTTATGATCAGAGACCGTATCGTATGCAACATGTGAAAAGCTCATATGCTTGAAAAATGCTGGATTTATTCATGAAAATTGGCAGAATATGCAATATTAGATGATCAATTTTAGGAATAAAAAAAAAGAAGAAAGGTAGTTCTTCATTTCCCCAACTTTATCGTTGCTAGATATTTTGGTGTGCAATTCTGCAGCCATGATTTTTGGGTCATGAATTGAGACCTCGAGAAAGCGAGTCGCTGTTTCCTTCGAAATTTATTCAAGTCCAATAATTTTTTTTTCAAATGAAAACTCGGATAATAGATGTAGGTAATTGAGAGACGTACATTAGAAATATGTATTTAGATTTTTCGTGAAGAAAATATATAACTTGGGGAAATTTGGGCAACTGATGCTGATTCTTCTGCATTTGAGAATGAAATAGTGAAATTTCATGGTCCTAGCGCAACAACTCCATGAATTTTTTCGCTTAGGTCCATTATCTTGGATTTTTCATCGCTTATAATTTGAAAACTATAAGTTAAACTAGTAGCGGGAGGGAAAAATGCACTGATTCATTCAGAGAAGAATCAATCTATCTGTAAAAAAATCAGCATTAGTAGGTGGTACAGAAACTGAAAAATTACCAAAATTTCGAGAAGTTTCTTTTTTTTACAAAATACCCTTTGCAGGAAAAGTTTAATTACATATTTTTTATGTACGTACTCTAATAATACAAATATATGACCTGTATTTCAATAGATCCAAAAATGTACAATCGAGAAAACAGTGCAATTCGAAATATATGTGAATAGAAAGAATAAGCTGACCTCCGACAACTATTATGGTATGATACCTTGAAAGTGGACATAAAATTGTCCTGTACAATATGTGTCCTGGTTTCACCCAGAAACGTCTGTTTTGATAATGGTCACTTCATCGCCACCGTCCCACTGAGGAATGAGGTGGAATTCGCGAAACCAACAGATCCACAGAAGCGGGACCCACAATCAACATTGGTTGTTTCTTCAAACATTTAGATTTATTTTCTTATAGGCATAGGAAGTGAGGAATGCTATATTCTCCTTCGAAGTAGCTGTCTGTCTTGCTCTGACGTAAAGAAATATAATTTTTTTGGATAATTATATTCAAGGGAAACAAATGTTCCAAAGAAGCACAGCTACCTTCTGTCAAACTTTTTCATAGACTTCGTAGAACACTCCGTATAAGTAATGTGTCGCAGCGCCCTCTATTAACAAATGGAACCATGACGTCAGAGCAAACCAGATTGATTTATTGGTTTTCTGGTGTAGTTAACTGTGACGTCATGGTTCTATTAGTTAATAGAGGGCGCTGCGAACACACAATATAACTACACCAGGAAAGCAATAAATGGATCTGGTTTGTTTTGTTATTACTTCAAAAGGAAGAGAGAGCGACTGACACTTTCCTTTGCACTCATCTGCCATAACTTACCACAAAGAGCATAAAGATAACCGCATGACGTCATTAAGCTGACAAACTACACCGTTGTAGTTAGGTAGGTGAAGGAAAAATCCCTTAGTTGTTTTGTTGAAATGTCCCATGATCCGATCTGCACGTGCGCAACCTAAAACTTTGACAGATTTCGAAAAAGTAGGGTTAGGATGAATCATTTGAATTATTGAATAATAATAATATATACTTCGTACTGTTACGTAATTTGGTATAAGTTTTTGTAAATCGTACATCGTTAGGTAACAATTAGTTTGAATTGAGATGCTCTAATGTAGAAAACTTGCGGTATCGGAAGATTTCTATTATGGGTTATAAATTGCATTTGCTTTGGAAAATGGTTATGGCTACCCCAAAAACATTAAGAAAATTCACAATCGTACTAAAAATGCAGTATCTAGCTACCTATCCTTCTGATAGTCCAAAGATAATGAGATATTTGAAACAAACATAATGTTCTTATTTTGTTCTTTGCAGCAGAAAAATGCTAGATCGGAATAGTGAAATGAAAAAATTTGTAAATCATCAGGAAATACCCTTCCTCGAATTGAATTAAATGCAGTGTGGAGTATAAATGTTGAACAAATTGGATATGGAACATCATAATGTTCCATATTGACTAGGTGTAATAAATTATTTTATTATGAATCAGAAAGTTAGAAATTTTCTTCTGAATAGTTTGTTTTAACTCGAATTGAGTGAAGGCATAAATTTGAACAAACAGTTATAAAAGTAAAATCAGATTTATTTATTCTTTGTTGACAACAATTTCATTTGTCGGATAACTCAGAAATACATATTTAATTCTCAAGGAATTTTCTAAAAAATCATGAATAAAGTTTTCTTTGAGTAAAATAGGATCTAGAAACCGAGGTAAGGGCTATAATACTCCTGAAATTACTCCTGTAATATTATCTGACAATGTATGCAACTCGAGGCATTCTATTGAATGAGTGAATTATAATTGAGGAATTAACTCTTCAGAAAATTGATTGTGAAACCCTGACAAAGGAACATATTATCCAGTAATATACAACAATGATTCAATAGTAGTATACTACCAACAAAATTCCAACTTAAACTGACATGGTCGAAGAACAGTCAACGTACTCTGACACATTATGAGCTTTCACTATTATTTCACTTATTTTCCAGTGTCTTTATTCTGCTTATGTTCCTGAAAAATGTAGCCTTTCAGTAGATCATTGATTAATTTAGTTGACAATAGCAGAGAAGTTATAATTAATCAGGAATGGTTACACGAAGAAGCTGACAATCAAGATCAGCAATTCCATTTAATTTTTAATCCACTGCAAAATTGTTGTAATAGTGGGAGTAGCTCGTAAACTTTAGTTTATAATGTCCTTAAGTTTTTGACTGAAAGAAACCCACCTTTCCAAGATTCCATAACGAAAGGAAATTGGGTGGATTATACCTTTACGTGTAAATGTGCAAGAAATTAGAGGTTTTCTCATTGATATATACTCTTAGGTGTCCTTATGCAGTTCCTTTTCATGTGGTTGCTTAAACGTTCATGAAGTTGATGGAGAATCCCTGTAAGCTTGAATAAAAGTTTAGTAATTCTCTGTGTTTGGACCTTTCATAATTCAAGTAATCTCAAGGTATCATGCTAAAAAGTATTGATCAAAAGTTGTTGGTAAACGGCAGACCAATATTATATTATTATTAGATTATAGAGATGTGAGAGTATAATCTTAGCACCAGAGACCAGACAGAAGTCGTTGAGGTTAAGTATTTTGTGTTTTTGTTATGACAAACAGCTGACAGGAATGGCGTTCCGAACTGTCATTGCTGGTCAGAGTAATAATGAAGAAAGAGGCCCGGTTAGATGTGAACAGAAGCTAAAACAGGAAATATATAAAAAGGGTTATAGAGTATGAATATGGAAAAAGCATAGAGAACTAAACGAAAAAGAGTAACGACTCAGTGCTAAAGGAAAGGAAGCGTGATCGCAGCGCCCTCGCGAGCGGTGAATCGAAGAAACATATGTGAATCTGCATAAATAGTTGTCGAAATATGTTGAAACTTTGAGAATCTGAATTATTGATAACAGAATGTATGAATTAAAAATGAAAGAAATATTCCAATCATTTCATTATGAAAAAGAATACATATATGTTTGAATGATGAATGAGTAATATCAGTTATATTGTATCAGTAAATTGAATTATTCTGAAACAGATAACATCAATTGGAAATACACAATGAAGGAGAAGCAACGATTGTCTCTAAAATGAGTTCTTCCATTTATTGCCAACAACTGAAAATGAATGAATCAGATGACCTGCAAGGAAGTGGAATATGAAGGATGTATAAAAAACAGAGAGTAATTCATTTTCATTTTCTCTTTCAGAAATTCATTTATGAGTTTAGGATTCATTATATTAAAAATTCCTGATATTCTTTTAACAAAAGATGAAGCAGTGAGTAATGCACTTGGTGAATTTGCTAAAACTGCCTGTGAAAGAAGTAGATACATTATCAATATAAATTTGAAAAATCTAATCTTCTCCAATCACTATGAGATGTTTTCAAACCTCCAACTTCGAAATCAAGTTCATCATCATTATTAAT
The DNA here is from genome assembly GCA_038502775.1 of Hippodamia convergens. NCBI lineage: Eukaryota > Metazoa > Arthropoda > Insecta > Coleoptera > Coccinellidae > Hippodamia > Hippodamia convergens. The sequence continues at coordinate 45,871,012 of CM076610.1, forward strand.
ATTCTGAACTTGCATTCCGACATACAGTTTTTTTGTACATTTCTGAAATATTAATGTTTTGCTGGTTCCAAACATTGCATTATCAATATGAAAATAAAATCCTGAAATGGAGTTTCATTTTAAATTGTTATAATAATTTAAAATGTCATCCTGATAAAAAGCAGAGCCCTCTTTTCGTTTTATCGATCAGGATGTTTTTTCTTAGCTCGACAAAGTTTATTTGAATTAATGCTAATGGGATATATAGTTCGAAATTCGCGCCTATCATAGTAGTTATCTGTAGTGACAAATGTTTTGAGAGGCCCCTCCCTAGGTGTCAGCAGTAAGAAAGTATCCAAAATTCGTTGTCGGTTTTTAGTACTACAAGGGGCGTTTCCTATTTTTTTAACACAATAATATTTGATCTCTATGTTTATGCGCTGTTTATAAACATTATGCTGTCCTGTAATTTTCGAAATATATGCGGTAGTAATGGTGATCCGAAGTTTTATTGTGCCTTGTAGTTATATTGAAGTAGATTTACTTCACTGATTAGAACACAGTCGTCAGGCTGACCCCTGAAACTCATTTGCAGCCGGTAGAAGCTGTAAAAGGTTTCTGGGCAATAAAAATTACCGGAATGAAAGGGAAAAAGGGATAACCAGATATTTTGGTACTTGTAAAAAGCGATAAAGGTAATAGTGCCATTACAGTTAGAGTATTTAACGTTTTGTACATTTTGTGAGTAAAACCGTTTTCGGTTTTGTCGCATTCACATATATGTTCAAAAGTTATGAAATATAGAAAATCGAGAAACTGCTGGATATATTGAAAATATAGAATAGCCAGTACTCTGTATCGAAAACTGGACCTATCTCTTGATCCCGCCTTTTTATAGACGTATTCTCTGCGATCGCTGATTGGCTGTAGGAGGGGCCAACTTAGGTCAGGCTCGAAAGAGTTTTCTGCAACTTATATTATCGTTCGTGTAAGTGAGAACATTCCTTATTAAATATCATGTCTGGTCGTGGAAAAGGTGGAAAAGTTAAGGGCAAGGCGAAGTCCCGTTCCAATAGAGCTGGATTACAGTTTCCAGTGGGACGTATCCATCGTTTATTGCGTAAGGGAAATTACGCTGAGCGAGTAGGAGCCGGTGCCCCCGTGTACCTCGCCGCTGTAATGGAATATCTAGCCGCGGAAGTGTTGGAATTGGCCGGTAATGCGGCACGAGACAACAAAAAGACCAGGATTATTCCCCGTCATCTTCAGCTGGCTATCCGTAACGACGAAGAATTGAACAAATTGCTGTCTGGAGTAACAATCGCTCAAGGAGGTGTTTTACCGAATATCCAAGCAGTCCTTTTGCCGAAAAAGACAGAGAAGAAATCGTAATTTTATTCATAATTGCGTTAACTCAAAAGGCCCTTATCAGGGCCACCGAAATCAACACTCTTAAAAGTTTTACCAATGTCAAAATAAGCGTACTTAAAATTACCCTTCGTGTCTATATCATTTCGACGCAATTTCACTTGTATAACATAACAGCAGTCATCTGAATATGTTGAAAATAAATAGTATAATAGAGTAACGTTACCAATATGAATAAGCAGTCATTTTGTGGTATGTATTGGTTAAATGTTATATTTTTGTGGTGGTTCAAAAAAGTAGTGACTCATGAAATTCTTCGTAATACATACAAAGCACTGAGTAGATGGATGTTGCTCACAAGATACGGTAAAGGTCGTCTCAAATATATTGGCAAATTATTATTAATATCAATAATAATTATAATTAATAGCATCAATAATTATTCGGGATCGTTTCAGAAAGCGGAAAGTGAATAGCACGATGACGCAAATAAATGAAAATATGATTGTGATATACAGGGTTTATATCAGATCTGGCGTAGCATCTAGTGCTATGAGGAAAAAGAAGTTGAATGTACTTGAAAAATACAAAGGCTTTGAGGGGTGTTCTGTAAATAGGATTATATGTATTGTAAAATCGTGAATGATCGATATACAAAAAGTAGAAACTTTCAGAACAGTTTCCGAAGACATGTTATTATGATAAGGGTTCAACTCGTATCGAATAATATTTGTGGAGGCCCTGAGAAGGGCCGATTTTAGTAGGTTGGACACATTATCCATTCCAAAATGTCAATGTTTCTCTCTACTTCTTCTTCTTGGAAGGAGCGGTCTTTTTGGCAGCCGCTACCGATTTAACAGTTTTAGGTTTTGGCGCTTTCGGTTTTTTTGTCGGCGATTTGACAGTTTTCTTAGCTTTCGAAGGCGATTTCGTCACTTTCGTAATTTTTTTCTCGATCGCGGTTGCCGCCTTTTTGGTCCTACTGGCAGTTGAATTGGTTTTGGCAGCAGGAGTCTTCTTCTTCTTCTTATCGACTGCTGTCACGTTCGAATTTTTAACGGAGACATCTCCGGATTTAACAACCTTCTTACTAGTAACCTTTTTTTGAGTTCCCTGTGCGGAAGCACTAGCTGCCAGCTTGAACGATCCAGACGCACCTTTTCCCTTCGTCTGCACCAAGGAACCGGATTGCACTGCAGATTTGAGATATTTCCTTATGAAAGGAGCCAGTTTTTCCGAATCGACTTTATAGTTGGAACCGATGTACTTCTTTATAGCTTGCAATGAAGATCCACTCTTCTCTTTGAGACCCTTGATGGCGGTGTTGACCATTTCGGAAGTCGGAGGATGATTGGATTTGCTCTTGCTTTGTTTCGCGGTTGTCGTCTTCTTTTCCGTTTTCTTTGAAGCTTTCGACCCAACCGATGCCGCTGTCGTCATCTGTGGAATTTCAGTTTCGGAAGTCGACATTGTAGCAACTTGTTCTATGCGTATCGTAAATATGAAATAAACCCAGAAATGGGGAGCCGTCCATTGGTTTTTAACTATATCAATCGCAGTAGACGGTTTATTGAACGTTCACCGATAGTTTGTTTCATCTTCGTTAGCAAGGTATGAATGATCATCTGTGCAACCATATTTCATCGAAAAATTGATTGAATTCCCCATAAGTCTTAAGCGTTTGTCATGAAATTTCAAAGATAGATCTTCGACGATCCCGAATCGTCAAATTACGGCCGACAAGGATTCCATTCCGCAAAAGATATAATGGTTTAACGAGTGCGAGAGCTGGCGTTCAATTGACTCTGTCGTTTTTCCGATGCGATTCTTTTGCTATCGAATATTTTGTATCGTTTTTCATTACTTATCGAAACGTGCGAATATCAATTCTTCATATTGTCATTCTCTTCAGTCTAAATAAAGGAGGGTTTTCATCCTTCGTCAAGTGCAAATCCGACAAGCCGGTAAACATCTGACAGGGAGCAGATAATATAGGTTGCCTGAATTGTTGGCCATTGTTCAATTTAAGATTATAAAGTATATTTGCTATCGTTAATTATCGTTTTCCCTAAAAGATCCAAGAGATAGATACCACGCTGCTGATTAGATAAGATAAAAGAAATGTGTCCGAAAGAAGTTTCCGATGCAGGTAGGTACCAAACCCGAGGAAAGACTACATTGTACCAATATTTTCAATCGATTTATTACTCGTGTTAACTAGTTCCAGAGGGTCATAAAAGTAAATAATAAACCTACCTGTGGATTATATACCGTTCTGAATAAAATGCTGTAATAATTTGAGAGCGATTAAAAGGAAACTCGATATCACACGAATGTGTTGGCACCTCGGATGAATAGTGAAGAATCGAAATTTGGATTATTTTTGGATCGGAGGACTAAAGTACGAAAGGAAGCAAGCGTTCAGAGATGAAAGTAGTTGTTCTGGGTCATTCGCAGATTACAAAAGTGAGAAGAAAAATGTTTTGCAGAGCTTACTCCTGGCGACTTCTCTCTTCGTGAGAATTATTTTTTCTCGAATGTTTCGCTATGTCCAGGAGCAAGAACGTTTTACTTTGAATCTGAAGATTATTGTATGAGAGCGAACGGATTTTTTTCCGAGAAGGTAAGAAAAAGAATAAAGAACCGCATTCAATTATCGAAGGTATCGAGTAAAAGTCAGTACTGTCAGGCGTTAATGTTCCTATTGTAGGACGGAGTGAGTGAGTGAGACGTGATTTATAAGGATATTTTCGTCGTTCAACGGAACCCTCTAAGCAGTGATTCAAGTTTGAAGATATTGTCATCATAGAGAAGCAGATGGCATGTGGTATTTATCCTGCGAAATCGAAATATGGGAAAATGGTTATTCGTAATTATTGCATATCGTGGCAATGGAACCGAAAAAAATTCCATTCTATACGAAGGATTCTAGTTTAGTATCGGAGTTTTTTGTGAAAAATTATTCCGATGTCCTACTTTTCGCTACCGTTTGGATTGTCCAAATGACTCGCCCTCTTGTGAGGCATGTAAAATCGTAATTTATTTCGAAAAAATTGAAATTTCTAAACTTCTTATACGCGTGCTACGGTCTAGTCGTCAGAATTGAAACTTAATTCGTCGCGATTCTTTTTCGAAAAGAAAAAACTACGTGGTGACGATATATCAGTGAGTAATGCACCAGGCGATTTTCTGAAAAGTAGATAACTTTTTGCACGAATGCAGTTTGATATGAAAATCAGTCTGAAAATCATGAAAAATTGTCGGAAATTGACAAACTTCATTCGTGGCTGAGGTACAGCATGCGTGAACTGAAATGGGCGGAGTCAACGAATCGAATAGTTCTAATATAAAAGCGAAATTCGGAAGATGGCGTTTTTCAGTTTCCAGTCATCATCGACTCAGTGATAACGTGTATAGTTATTAAACGAGATGCCACCAAAAACTAGCGGAAAAGCTGCGAAAAAAGCCGGAAAGGCTCAGAAAAATATTTCTAAGAGCGACAAGAAGAAGAAACGCAAGAGGAAGGAAAGTTATGCCATCTATATCTACAAGGTATTGAAACAAGTTCATCCTGATACCGGTATTTCAAGTAAGGCCATGAGCATCATGAACAGCTTCGTAAACGACATTTTCGAACGCATCGCCGCTGAAGCGAGCAGACTCGCCCATTACAACAAACGTTCCACCATAACTAGCAGGGAAATACAGACGGCAGTAAGGCTTCTTTTGCCTGGAGAATTGGCCAAGCACGCCGTAAGCGAAGGAACTAAAGCTGTGACCAAATACACCAGTTCCAAATAGAGCGACATACTTTCCTGACAAAATCGGTTCTTTTCAGAACCATAAAATTCTAAATGTACCATTATCGACTTGCCTAATCCTTGTTCGAAGATTTTGGTTTGAAAATTTATGTGAGGATGTGCAATTTATGCACGGAAATAAATACGAAATTTGAAAATTCAGCGTGAATTGAAAATTTTGAATGATAGTGACATTATTACAGTAAAATCGATGGTTTTTTATCATTATGCTTACAATAGGAGTGAGTGGAAGTAAATGGTGGCCGAAATAATTGAAGAAAAGCTTGTGTTTCGATAAAAATTATATTAACCGCATATCATTGATGTGATCTCAATCCAGATTACTCTAATGAAACCGAATTGTAGCTTTCATAACATAATGAACATAGGCCGTTCTTAAATTTTTTTTCCTATCATTCAGTTCTCTTTGACATTTTCCCTCTAAAATATTAAGTGGTTATTTTGGAATAAGCTTTTGATTCAATGTCCCCTTGTGTGAAGATGATGTCAGTCACTAGTTTTAACGTTTTTTTTTGTGGGTTTTTTGATGAATAGACGTAGGTTTCATGAATTATTGGTAGTAAACAATCAGCTCGAAGAAATATTCGCTAGACAAAGGACGAACTTGTACCAAATTAGTAAAAATAAGAAACGTTTCCGACCACATAATTTATTGTTAAAATGGTAGTTGTGCTTTATCAATTTACATTCCTCGACCTACTTGATTGAAATAATTTAAGAAGTTAAGTTAGTGTAGCTTTGGAATCATGAAATCGGTTCCAATCCATAGACTAAAAGTGTTATCAAATGTTATCGCGATTGCGTTGATTAATTATTATCAATAATAAGGTAATACATGATAGGGAGTGTAATTTTGGTAAGGAACTTCTAATTTAACGTCTTGAAAAATGAAGTATAATTGGGTTTAGCATCTTAAAATAAAAGGTAGATTCAAAAGTAATGCATGTACGAACGTTGTGGTCCTGAAAAGGACCGTTATCAAATCTGTGTAGGCAAATTCGTGGTATTTAACCTCCGAATCCGTACAAAGTACGTCCTTGGCGTTTCAACGCATAGACGACGTCCATAGCGGTAACAGTTTTCCTTTTAGCGTGTTCGGTATAGGTGACAGCGTCCCTAATAACGTTTTCGAGGAACACTTTGAGTACTCCACGGGTTTCTTCGTAAATCAGACCTGATATACGTTTGACACCGCCACGACGAGCTAATCTTCTTATAGCGGGCTTGGTGATACCTTGGATGTTATCACGCAACACTTTCCTGTGACGTTTAGCGCCACCCTTTCCCAAACCTTTGCCACCTTTTCCTCTTCCAGTCATATTTGTACTGAGTTTAGATTCGTCACCTACCAAAGTTACAATATATCTGACGGTGGAACGCTTCCAACCAATATTTATAACTTCAATGCACCCCCCACCACCGAATCCATTCGTGCCAATGAGATTTCAAGAAATGTGAAACCGAAACGAGAGAGGTTATATATATGACCTGTCGGGCCGGCCTGGAATAATATCGAATTGTCTTCTTAGCCGTAAACAACGAGGTTTTCGTTTCAAACGATTTAGACATGGCACGTACCAAGCAAACTGCCAGGAAATCCACCGGTGGAAAAGCTCCCCGTAAACAACTCGCAACTAAGGCAGCCCGTAAAAGTGCGCCTGCTACCGGCGGTGTGAAAAAACCTCATCGTTACCGTCCAGGTACCGTAGCTCTTCGTGAGATCCGTCGTTACCAAAAGAGTACCGAATTGCTCATCAGGAAACTGCCGTTCCAAAGATTGGTTCGTGAAATAGCTCAAGATTTCAAGACTGACTTGCGTTTCCAGAGTTCTGCGGTGATGGCGCTTCAAGAAGCAAGCGAAGCGTATCTGGTTGGTCTTTTCGAAGACACAAACTTGTGCGCCATTCACGCCAAAAGAGTCACTATTATGCCGAAGGATATTCAGCTCGCCAGGCGTATCAGAGGAGAACGTGCTTAATTCAGGTTATTACCGGTTCATATTTATATGAATACTCAAAAAACGGTTCTTATCAGAACCACAAATCTACTAATCTGTTATTTTCTAATCTCCACTTATCCGAGGTCTTCGATAATATCATACATGGATAAAAAAAAAATTTTTTAATTAGAACATGATTTCTGTGTATCTTTTGTCATGTGCTCGACAAATGTAAAATAAATCCATGAAATATTCTGGAATTATTTTGTTCTACGAGATGTGGCAGAATGAACAGATTTGAAACAGAAAGAGAGAAAATAGTTTTGTGTTGGGATTTTCATTTCTTATGATCAGAGACCGTATCGTATGCAACATGTGAAAAGCTCATATGCTTGAAAAATGCTGGATTTATTCATGAAAATTGGCAGAATATGCAATATTAGATGATCAATTTTAGGAATAAAAAAAAAGAAGAAAGGTAGTTCTTCATTTCCCCAACTTTATCGTTGCTAGATATTTTGGTGTGCAATTCTGCAGCCATGATTTTTGGGTCATGAATTGAGACCTCGAGAAAGCGAGTCGCTGTTTCCTTCGAAATTTATTCAAGTCCAATAATTTTTTTTTCAAATGAAAACTCGGATAATAGATGTAGGTAATTGAGAGACGTACATTAGAAATATGTATTTAGATTTTTCGTGAAGAAAATATATAACTTGGGGAAATTTGGGCAACTGATGCTGATTCTTCTGCATTTGAGAATGAAATAGTGAAATTTCATGGTCCTAGCGCAACAACTCCATGAATTTTTTCGCTTAGGTCCATTATCTTGGATTTTTCATCGCTTATAATTTGAAAACTATAAGTTAAACTAGTAGCGGGAGGGAAAAATGCACTGATTCATTCAGAGAAGAATCAATCTATCTGTAAAAAAATCAGCATTAGTAGGTGGTACAGAAACTGAAAAATTACCAAAATTTCGAGAAGTTTCTTTTTTTTACAAAATACCCTTTGCAGGAAAAGTTTAATTACATATTTTTTATGTACGTACTCTAATAATACAAATATATGACCTGTATTTCAATAGATCCAAAAATGTACAATCGAGAAAACAGTGCAATTCGAAATATATGTGAATAGAAAGAATAAGCTGACCTCCGACAACTATTATGGTATGATACCTTGAAAGTGGACATAAAATTGTCCTGTACAATATGTGTCCTGGTTTCACCCAGAAACGTCTGTTTTGATAATGGTCACTTCATCGCCACCGTCCCACTGAGGAATGAGGTGGAATTCGCGAAACCAACAGATCCACAGAAGCGGGACCCACAATCAACATTGGTTGTTTCTTCAAACATTTAGATTTATTTTCTTATAGGCATAGGAAGTGAGGAATGCTATATTCTCCTTCGAAGTAGCTGTCTGTCTTGCTCTGACGTAAAGAAATATAATTTTTTTGGATAATTATATTCAAGGGAAACAAATGTTCCAAAGAAGCACAGCTACCTTCTGTCAAACTTTTTCATAGACTTCGTAGAACACTCCGTATAAGTAATGTGTCGCAGCGCCCTCTATTAACAAATGGAACCATGACGTCAGAGCAAACCAGATTGATTTATTGGTTTTCTGGTGTAGTTAACTGTGACGTCATGGTTCTATTAGTTAATAGAGGGCGCTGCGAACACACAATATAACTACACCAGGAAAGCAATAAATGGATCTGGTTTGTTTTGTTATTACTTCAAAAGGAAGAGAGAGCGACTGACACTTTCCTTTGCACTCATCTGCCATAACTTACCACAAAGAGCATAAAGATAACCGCATGACGTCATTAAGCTGACAAACTACACCGTTGTAGTTAGGTAGGTGAAGGAAAAATCCCTTAGTTGTTTTGTTGAAATGTCCCATGATCCGATCTGCACGTGCGCAACCTAAAACTTTGACAGATTTCGAAAAAGTAGGGTTAGGATGAATCATTTGAATTATTGAATAATAATAATATATACTTCGTACTGTTACGTAATTTGGTATAAGTTTTTGTAAATCGTACATCGTTAGGTAACAATTAGTTTGAATTGAGATGCTCTAATGTAGAAAACTTGCGGTATCGGAAGATTTCTATTATGGGTTATAAATTGCATTTGCTTTGGAAAATGGTTATGGCTACCCCAAAAACATTAAGAAAATTCACAATCGTACTAAAAATGCAGTATCTAGCTACCTATCCTTCTGATAGTCCAAAGATAATGAGATATTTGAAACAAACATAATGTTCTTATTTTGTTCTTTGCAGCAGAAAAATGCTAGATCGGAATAGTGAAATGAAAAAATTTGTAAATCATCAGGAAATACCCTTCCTCGAATTGAATTAAATGCAGTGTGGAGTATAAATGTTGAACAAATTGGATATGGAACATCATAATGTTCCATATTGACTAGGTGTAATAAATTATTTTATTATGAATCAGAAAGTTAGAAATTTTCTTCTGAATAGTTTGTTTTAACTCGAATTGAGTGAAGGCATAAATTTGAACAAACAGTTATAAAAGTAAAATCAGATTTATTTATTCTTTGTTGACAACAATTTCATTTGTCGGATAACTCAGAAATACATATTTAATTCTCAAGGAATTTTCTAAAAAATCATGAATAAAGTTTTCTTTGAGTAAAATAGGATCTAGAAACCGAGGTAAGGGCTATAATACTCCTGAAATTACTCCTGTAATATTATCTGACAATGTATGCAACTCGAGGCATTCTATTGAATGAGTGAATTATAATTGAGGAATTAACTCTTCAGAAAATTGATTGTGAAACCCTGACAAAGGAACATATTATCCAGTAATATACAACAATGATTCAATAGTAGTATACTACCAACAAAATTCCAACTTAAACTGACATGGTCGAAGAACAGTCAACGTACTCTGACACATTATGAGCTTTCACTATTATTTCACTTATTTTCCAGTGTCTTTATTCTGCTTATGTTCCTGAAAAATGTAGCCTTTCAGTAGATCATTGATTAATTTAGTTGACAATAGCAGAGAAGTTATAATTAATCAGGAATGGTTACACGAAGAAGCTGACAATCAAGATCAGCAATTCCATTTAATTTTTAATCCACTGCAAAATTGTTGTAATAGTGGGAGTAGCTCGTAAACTTTAGTTTATAATGTCCTTAAGTTTTTGACTGAAAGAAACCCACCTTTCCAAGATTCCATAACGAAAGGAAATTGGGTGGATTATACCTTTACGTGTAAATGTGCAAGAAATTAGAGGTTTTCTCATTGATATATACTCTTAGGTGTCCTTATGCAGTTCCTTTTCATGTGGTTGCTTAAACGTTCATGAAGTTGATGGAGAATCCCTGTAAGCTTGAATAAAAGTTTAGTAATTCTCTGTGTTTGGACCTTTCATAATTCAAGTAATCTCAAGGTATCATGCTAAAAAGTATTGATCAAAAGTTGTTGGTAAACGGCAGACCAATATTATATTATTATTAGATTATAGAGATGTGAGAGTATAATCTTAGCACCAGAGACCAGACAGAAGTCGTTGAGGTTAAGTATTTTGTGTTTTTGTTATGACAAACAGCTGACAGGAATGGCGTTCCGAACTGTCATTGCTGGTCAGAGTAATAATGAAGAAAGAGGCCCGGTTAGATGTGAACAGAAGCTAAAACAGGAAATATATAAAAAGGGTTATAGAGTATGAATATGGAAAAAGCATAGAGAACTAAACGAAAAAGAGTAACGACTCAGTGCTAAAGGAAAGGAAGCGTGATCGCAGCGCCCTCGCGAGCGGTGAATCGAAGAAACATATGTGAATCTGCATAAATAGTTGTCGAAATATGTTGAAACTTTGAGAATCTGAATTATTGATAACAGAATGTATGAATTAAAAATGAAAGAAATATTCCAATCATTTCATTATGAAAAAGAATACATATATGTTTGAATGATGAATGAGTAATATCAGTTATATTGTATCAGTAAATTGAATTATTCTGAAACAGATAACATCAATTGGAAATACACAATGAAGGAGAAGCAACGATTGTCTCTAAAATGAGTTCTTCCATTTATTGCCAACAACTGAAAATGAATGAATCAGATGACCTGCAAGGAAGTGGAATATGAAGGATGTATAAAAAACAGAGAGTAATTCATTTTCATTTTCTCTTTCAGAAATTCATTTATGAGTTTAGGATTCATTATATTAAAAATTCCTGATATTCTTTTAACAAAAGATGAAGCAGTGAGTAATGCACTTGGTGAATTTGCTAAAACTGCCTGTGAAAGAAGTAGATACATTATCAATATAAATTTGAAAAATCTAATCTTCTCCAATCACTATGAGATGTTTTCAAACCTCCAACTTCGAAATCAAGTTCATCATCATTATTAATATTCTGAACTTGCATTCCGACATACAGTTTTTTTGTACATTTCTGAAATATTAATGTTTTGCTGGTTCCAAACATTGCATTATCAATATGAAAATAAAATCCTGAAATGGAGTTTCATTTTAAATTGTTATAATAATTTAAAATGTCATCCTGATAAAAAGCAGAGCCCTCTTTTCGTTTTATCGATCAGGATGTTTTTTCTTAGCTCGACAAAGTTTATTTGAATTAATGCTAATGGGATATATAGTTCGAAATTCGCGCCTATCATAGTAGTTATCTGTAGTGACAAATGTTTTGAGAGGCCCCTCCCTAGGTGTCAGCAGTAAGAAAGTATCCAAAATTCGTTGTCGGTTTTTAGTACTACAAGGGGCGTTTCCTATTTTTTTAACACAATAATATTTGATCTCTATGTTTATGCGCTGTTTATAAACATTATGCTGTCCTGTAATTTTCGAAATATATGCGGTAGTAATGGTGATCCGAAGTTTTATTGTGCCTTGTAGTTATATTGAAGTAGATTTACTTCACTGATTAGAACACAGTCGTCAGGCTGACCCCTGAAACTCATTTGCAGCCGGTAGAAGCTGTAAAAGGTTTCTGGGCAATAAAAATTACCGGAATGAAAGGGAAAAAGGGATAACCAGATATTTTGGTACTTGTAAAAAGCGATAAAGGTAATAGTGCCATTACAGTTAGAGTATTTAACGTTTTGTACATTTTGTGAGTAAAACCGTTTTCGGTTTTGTCGCATTCACATATATGTTCAAAAGTTATGAAATATAGAAAATCGAGAAACTGCTGGATATATTGAAAATATAGAATAGCCAGTACTCTGTATCGAAAACTGGACCTATCTCTTGATCCCGCCTTTTTATAGACGTATTCTCTGCGATCGCTGATTGGCTGTAGGAGGGGCCAACTTAGGTCAGGCTCGAAAGAGTTTTCTGCAACTTATATTATCGTTCGTGTAAGTGAGAACATTCCTTATTAAATATCATGTCTGGTCGTGGAAAAGGTGGAAAAGTTAAGGGCAAGGCGAAGTCCCGTTCCAATAGAGCTGGATTACAGTTTCCAGTGGGACGTATCCATCGTTTATTGCGTAAGGGAAATTACGCTGAGCGAGTAGGAGCCGGTGCCCCCGTGTACCTCGCCGCTGTAATGGAATATCTAGCCGCGGAAGTGTTGGAATTGGCCGGTAATGCGGCACGAGACAACAAAAAGACCAGGATTATTCCCCGTCATCTTCAGCTGGCTATCCGTAACGACGAAGAATTGAACAAATTGCTGTCTGGAGTAACAATCGCTCAAGGAGGTGTTTTACCGAATATCCAAGCAGTCCTTTTGCCGAAAAAGACAGAGAAGAAATCGTAATTTTATTCATAATTGCGTTAACTCAAAAGGCCCTTATCAGGGCCACCGAAATCAACACTCTTAAAAGTTTTACCAATGTCAAAATAAGCGTACTTAAAATTACCCTTCGTGTCTATATCATTTCGACGCAATTTCACTTGTATAACATAACAGCAGTCATCTGAATATGTTGAAAATAAATAGTATAATAGAGTAACGTTACCAATATGAATAAGCAGTCATTTTGTGGTATGTATTGGTTAAATGTTATATTTTTGTGGTGGTTCAAAAAAGTAGTGACTCATGAAATTCTTCGTAATACATACAAAGCACTGAGTAGATGGATGTTGCTCACAAGATACGGTAAAGGTCGTCTCAAATATATTGGCAAATTATTATTAATATCAATAATAATTATAATTAATAGCATCAATAATTATTCGGGATCGTTTCAGAAAGCGGAAAGTGAATAGCACGATGACGCAAATAAATGAAAATATGATTGTGATATACAGGGTTTATATCAGATCTGGCGTAGCATCTAGTGCTATGAGGAAAAAGAAGTTGAATGTACTTGAAAAATACAAAGGCTTTGAGGGGTGTTCTGTAAATAGGATTATATGTATTGTAAAATCGTGAATGATCGATATACAAAAAGTAGAAACTTTCAGAACAGTTTCCGAAGACATGTTATTATGATAAGGGTTCAACTCGTATCGAATAATATTTGTGGAGGCCCTGAGAAGGGCCGATTTTAGTAGGTTGGACACATTATCCATTCCAAAATGTCAATGTTTCTCTCTACTTCTTCTTCTTGGAAGGAGCGGTCTTTTTGGCAGCCGCTACCGATTTAACAGTTTTAGGTTTTGGCGCTTTCGGTTTTTTTGTCGGCGATTTGACAGTTTTCTTAGCTTTCGAAGGCGATTTCGTCACTTTCGTAATTTTTTTCTCGATCGCGGTTGCCGCCTTTTTGGTCCTACTGGCAGTTGAATTGGTTTTGGCAGCAGGAGTCTTCTTCTTCTTCTTATCGACTGCTGTCACGTTCGAATTTTTAACGGAGACATCTCCGGATTTAACAACCTTCTTACTAGTAACCTTTTTTTGAGTTCCCTGTGCGGAAGCACTAGCTGCCAGCTTGAACGATCCAGACGCACCTTTTCCCTTCGTCTGCACCAAGGAACCGGATTGCACTGCAGATTTGAGATATTTCCTTATGAAAGGAGCCAGTTTTTCCGAATCGACTTTATAGTTGGAACCGATGTACTTCTTTATAGCTTGCAATGAAGATCCACTCTTCTCTTTGAGACCCTTGATGGCGGTGTTGACCATTTCGGAAGTCGGAGGATGATTGGATTTGCTCTTGCTTTGTTTCGCGGTTGTCGTCTTCTTTTCCGTTTTCTTTGAAGCTTTCGACCCAACCGATGCCGCTGTCGTCATCTGTGGAATTTCAGTTTCGGAAGTCGACATTGTAGCAACTTGTTCTATGCGTATCGTAAATATGAAATAAACCCAGAAATGGGGAGCCGTCCATTGGTTTTTAACTATATCAATCGCAGTAGACGGTTTATTGAACGTTCACCGATAGTTTGTTTCATCTTCGTTAGCAAGGTATGAATGATCATCTGTGCAACCATATTTCATCGAAAAATTGATTGAATTCCCCATAAGTCTTAAGCGTTTGTCATGAAATTTCAAAGATAGATCTTCGACGATCCCGAATCGTCAAATTACGGCCGACAAGGATTCCATTCCGCAAAAGATATAATGGTTTAACGAGTGCGAGAGCTGGCGTTCAATTGACTCTGTCGTTTTTCCGATGCGATTCTTTTGCTATCGAATATTTTGTATCGTTTTTCATTACTTATCGAAACGTGCGAATATCAATTCTTCATATTGTCATTCTCTTCAGTCTAAATAAAGGAGGGTTTTCATCCTTCGTCAAGTGCAAATCCGACAAGCCGGTAAACATCTGACAGGGAGCAGATAATATAGGTTGCCTGAATTGTTGGCCATTGTTCAATTTAAGATTATAAAGTATATTTGCTATCGTTAATTATCGTTTTCCCTAAAAGATCCAAGAGATAGATACCACGCTGCTGATTAGATAAGATAAAAGAAATGTGTCCGAAAGAAGTTTCCGATGCAGGTAGGTACCAAACCCGAGGAAAGACTACATTGTACCAATATTTTCAATCGATTTATTACTCGTGTTAACTAGTTCCAGAGGGTCATAAAAGTAAATAATAAACCTACCTGTGGATTATATACCGTTCTGAATAAAATGCTGTAATAATTTGAGAGCGATTAAAAGGAAACTCGATATCACACGAATGTGTTGGCACCTCGGATGAATAGTGAAGAATCGAAATTTGGATTATTTTTGGATCGGAGGACTAAAGTACGAAAGGAAGCAAGCGTTCAGAGATGAAAGTAGTTGTTCTGGGTCATTCGCAGATTACAAAAGTGAGAAGAAAAATGTTTTGCAGAGCTTACTCCTGGCGACTTCTCTCTTCGTGAGAATTATTTTTTCTCGAATGTTTCGCTATGTCCAGGAGCAAGAACGTTTTACTTTGAATCTGAAGATTATTGTATGAGAGCGAACGGATTTTTTTCCGAGAAGGTAAGAAAAAGAATAAAGAACCGCATTCAATTATCGAAGGTATCGAGTAAAAGTCAGTACTGTCAGGCGTTAATGTTCCTATTGTAGGACGGAGTGAGTGAGTGAGACGTGATTTATAAGGATATTTTCGTCGTTCAACGGAACCCTCTAAGCAGTGATTCAAGTTTGAAGATATTGTCATCATAGAGAAGCAGATGGCATGTGGTATTTATCCTGCGAAATCGAAATATGGGAAAATGGTTATTCGTAATTATTGCATATCGTGGCAATGGAACCGAAAAAAATTCCATTCTATACGAAGGATTCTAGTTTAGTATCGGAGTTTTTTGTGAAAAATTATTCCGATGTCCTACTTTTCGCTACCGTTTGGATTGTCCAAATGACTCGCCCTCTTGTGAGGCATGTAAAATCGTAATTTATTTCGAAAAAATTGAAATTTCTAAACTTCTTATACGCGTGCTACGGTCTAGTCGTCAGAATTGAAACTTAATTCGTCGCGATTCTTTTTCGAAAAGAAAAAACTACGTGGTGACGATATATCAGTGAGTAATGCACCAGGCGATTTTCTGAAAAGTAGATAACTTTTTGCACGAATGCAGTTTGATATGAAAATCAGTCTGAAAATCATGAAAAATTGTCGGAAATTGACAAACTTCATTCGTGGCTGAGGTACAGCATGCGTGAACTGAAATGGGCGGAGTCAACGAATCGAATAGTTCTAATATAAAAGCGAAATTCGGAAGATGGCGTTTTTCAGTTTCCAGTCATCATCGACTCAGTGATAACGTGTATAGTTATTAAACGAGATGCCACCAAAAACTAGCGGAAAAGCTGCGAAAAAAGCCGGAAAGGCTCAGAAAAATATTTCTAAGAGCGACAAGAAGAAGAAACGCAAGAGGAAGGAAAGTTATGCCATCTATATCTACAAGGTATTGAAACAAGTTCATCCTGATACCGGTATTTCAAGTAAGGCCATGAGCATCATGAACAGCTTCGTAAACGACATTTTCGAACGCATCGCCGCTGAAGCGAGCAGACTCGCCCATTACAACAAACGTTCCACCATAACTAGCAGGGAAATACAGACGGCAGTAAGGCTTCTTTTGCCTGGAGAATTGGCCAAGCACGCCGTAAGCGAAGGAACTAAAGCTGTGACCAAATACACCAGTTCCAAATAGAGCGACATACTTTCCTGACAAAATCGGTTCTTTTCAGAACCATAAAATTCTAAATGTACCATTATCGACTTGCCTAATCCTTGTTCGAAGATTTTGGTTTGAAAATTTATGTGAGGATGTGCAATTTATGCACGGAAATAAATACGAAATTTGAAAATTCAGCGTGAATTGAAAATTTTGAATGATAGTGACATTATTACAGTAAAATCGATGGTTTTTTATCATTATGCTTACAATAGGAGTGAGTGGAAGTAAATGGTGGCCGAAATAATTGAAGAAAAGCTTGTGTTTCGATAAAAATTATATTAACCGCATATCATTGATGTGATCTCAATCCAGATTACTCTAATGAAACCGAATTGTAGCTTTCATAACATAATGAACATAGGCCGTTCTTAAATTTTTTTTCCTATCATTCAGTTCTCTTTGACATTTTCCCTCTAAAATATTAAGTGGTTATTTTGGAATAAGCTTTTGATTCAATGTCCCCTTGTGTGAAGATGATGTCAGTCACTAGTTTTAACGTTTTTTTTTGTGGGTTTTTTGATGAATAGACGTAGGTTTCATGAATTATTGGTAGTAAACAATCAGCTCGAAGAAATATTCGCTAGACAAAGGACGAACTTGTACCAAATTAGTAAAAATAAGAAACGTTTCCGACCACATAATTTATTGTTAAAATGGTAGTTGTGCTTTATCAATTTACATTCCTCGACCTACTTGATTGAAATAATTTAAGAAGTTAAGTTAGTGTAGCTTTGGAATCATGAAATCGGTTCCAATCCATAGACTAAAAGTGTTATCAAATGTTATCGCGATTGCGTTGATTAATTATTATCAATAATAAGGTAATACATGATAGGGAGTGTAATTTTGGTAAGGAACTTCTAATTTAACGTCTTGAAAAATGAAGTATAATTGGGTTTAGCATCTTAAAATAAAAGGTAGATTCAAAAGTAATGCATGTACGAACGTTGTGGTCCTGAAAAGGACCGTTATCAAATCTGTGTAGGCAAATTCGTGGTATTTAACCTCCGAATCCGTACAAAGTACGTCCTTGGCGTTTCAACGCATAGACGACGTCCATAGCGGTAACAGTTTTCCTTTTAGCGTGTTCGGTATAGGTGACAGCGTCCCTAATAACGTTTTCGAGGAACACTTTGAGTACTCCACGGGTTTCTTCGTAAATCAGACCTGATATACGTTTGACACCGCCACGACGAGCTAATCTTCTTATAGCGGGCTTGGTGATACCTTGGATGTTATCACGCAACACTTTCCTGTGACGTTTAGCGCCACCCTTTCCCAAACCTTTGCCACCTTTTCCTCTTCCAGTCATATTTGTACTGAGTTTAGATTCGTCACCTACCAAAGTTACAATATATCTGACGGTGGAACGCTTCCAACCAATATTTATAACTTCAATGCACCCCCCACCACCGAATCCATTCGTGCCAATGAGATTTCAAGAAATGTGAAACCGAAACGAGAGAGGTTATATATATGACCTGTCGGGCCGGCCTGGAATAATATCGAATTGTCTTCTTAGCCGTAAACAACGAGGTTTTCGTTTCAAACGATTTAGACATGGCACGTACCAAGCAAACTGCCAGGAAATCCACCGGTGGAAAAGCTCCCCGTAAACAACTCGCAACTAAGGCAGCCCGTAAAAGTGCGCCTGCTACCGGCGGTGTGAAAAAACCTCATCGTTACCGTCCAGGTACCGTAGCTCTTCGTGAGATCCGTCGTTACCAAAAGAGTACCGAATTGCTCATCAGGAAACTGCCGTTCCAAAGATTGGTTCGTGAAATAGCTCAAGATTTCAAGACTGACTTGCGTTTCCAGAGTTCTGCGGTGATGGCGCTTCAAGAAGCAAGCGAAGCGTATCTGGTTGGTCTTTTCGAAGACACAAACTTGTGCGCCATTCACGCCAAAAGAGTCACTATTATGCCGAAGGATATTCAGCTCGCCAGGCGTATCAGAGGAGAACGTGCTTAATTCAGGTTATTACCGGTTCATATTTATATGAATACTCAAAAAACGGTTCTTATCAGAACCACAAATCTACTAATCTGTTATTTTCTAATCTCCACTTATCCGAGGTCTTCGATAATATCATACATGGATAAAAAAAAAATTTTTTAATTAGAACATGATTTCTGTGTATCTTTTGTCATGTGCTCGACAAATGTAAAATAAATCCATGAAATATTCTGGAATTATTTTGTTCTACGAGATGTGGCAGAATGAACAGATTTGAAACAGAAAGAGAGAAAATAGTTTTGTGTTGGGATTTTCATTTCTTATGATCAGAGACCGTATCGTATGCAACATGTGAAAAGCTCATATGCTTGAAAAATGCTGGATTTATTCATGAAAATTGGCAGAATATGCAATATTAGATGATCAATTTTAGGAATAAAAAAAAAGAAGAAAGGTAGTTCTTCATTTCCCCAACTTTATCGTTGCTAGATATTTTGGTGTGCAATTCTGCAGCCATGATTTTTGGGTCATGAATTGAGACCTCGAGAAAGCGAGTCGCTGTTTCCTTCGAAATTTATTCAAGTCCAATAATTTTTTTTTCAAATGAAAACTCGGATAATAGATGTAGGTAATTGAGAGACGTACATTAGAAATATGTATTTAGATTTTTCGTGAAGAAAATATATAACTTGGGGAAATTTGGGCAACTGATGCTGATTCTTCTGCATTTGAGAATGAAATAGTGAAATTTCATGGTCCTAGCGCAACAACTCCATGAATTTTTTCGCTTAGGTCCATTATCTTGGATTTTTCATCGCTTATAATTTGAAAACTATAAGTTAAACTAGTAGCGGGAGGGAAAAATGCACTGATTCATTCAGAGAAGAATCAATCTATCTGTAAAAAAATCAGCATTAGTAGGTGGTACAGAAACTGAAAAATTACCAAAATTTCGAGAAGTTTCTTTTTTTTACAAAATACCCTTTGCAGGAAAAGTTTAATTACATATTTTTTATGTACGTACTCTAATAATACAAATATATGACCTGTATTTCAATAGATCCAAAAATGTACAATCGAGAAAACAGTGCAATTCGAAATATATGTGAATAGAAAGAATAAGCTGACCTCCGACAACTATTATGGTATGATACCTTGAAAGTGGACATAAAATTGTCCTGTACAATATGTGTCCTGGTTTCACCCAGAAACGTCTGTTTTGATAATGGTCACTTCATCGCCACCGTCCCACTGAGGAATGAGGTGGAATTCGCGAAACCAACAGATCCACAGAAGCGGGACCCACAATCAACATTGGTTGTTTCTTCAAACATTTAGATTTATTTTCTTATAGGCATAGGAAGTGAGGAATGCTATATTCTCCTTCGAAGTAGCTGTCTGTCTTGCTCTGACGTAAAGAAATATAATTTTTTTGGATAATTATATTCAAGGGAAACAAATGTTCCAAAGAA
The DNA here is from genome assembly GCA_038502775.1 of Hippodamia convergens. NCBI lineage: Eukaryota > Metazoa > Arthropoda > Insecta > Coleoptera > Coccinellidae > Hippodamia > Hippodamia convergens. Next base: position 45,891,133 of record CM076610.1, read on the forward strand.
GCACAGCTACCTTCTGTCAAACTTTTTCATAGACTTCGTAGAACACTCCGTATAAGTAATGTGTCGCAGCGCCCTCTATTAACAAATGGAACCATGACGTCAGAGCAAACCAGATTGATTTATTGGTTTTCTGGTGTAGTTAACTGTGACGTCATGGTTCTATTAGTTAATAGAGGGCGCTGCGAACACACAATATAACTACACCAGGAAAGCAATAAATGGATCTGGTTTGTTTTGTTATTACTTCAAAAGGAAGAGAGAGCGACTGACACTTTCCTTTGCACTCATCTGCCATAACTTACCACAAAGAGCATAAAGATAACCGCATGACGTCATTAAGCTGACAAACTACACCGTTGTAGTTAGGTAGGTGAAGGAAAAATCCCTTAGTTGTTTTGTTGAAATGTCCCATGATCCGATCTGCACGTGCGCAACCTAAAACTTTGACAGATTTCGAAAAAGTAGGGTTAGGATGAATCATTTGAATTATTGAATAATAATAATATATACTTCGTACTGTTACGTAATTTGGTATAAGTTTTTGTAAATCGTACATCGTTAGGTAACAATTAGTTTGAATTGAGATGCTCTAATGTAGAAAACTTGCGGTATCGGAAGATTTCTATTATGGGTTATAAATTGCATTTGCTTTGGAAAATGGTTATGGCTACCCCAAAAACATTAAGAAAATTCACAATCGTACTAAAAATGCAGTATCTAGCTACCTATCCTTCTGATAGTCCAAAGATAATGAGATATTTGAAACAAACATAATGTTCTTATTTTGTTCTTTGCAGCAGAAAAATGCTAGATCGGAATAGTGAAATGAAAAAATTTGTAAATCATCAGGAAATACCCTTCCTCGAATTGAATTAAATGCAGTGTGGAGTATAAATGTTGAACAAATTGGATATGGAACATCATAATGTTCCATATTGACTAGGTGTAATAAATTATTTTATTATGAATCAGAAAGTTAGAAATTTTCTTCTGAATAGTTTGTTTTAACTCGAATTGAGTGAAGGCATAAATTTGAACAAACAGTTATAAAAGTAAAATCAGATTTATTTATTCTTTGTTGACAACAATTTCATTTGTCGGATAACTCAGAAATACATATTTAATTCTCAAGGAATTTTCTAAAAAATCATGAATAAAGTTTTCTTTGAGTAAAATAGGATCTAGAAACCGAGGTAAGGGCTATAATACTCCTGAAATTACTCCTGTAATATTATCTGACAATGTATGCAACTCGAGGCATTCTATTGAATGAGTGAATTATAATTGAGGAATTAACTCTTCAGAAAATTGATTGTGAAACCCTGACAAAGGAACATATTATCCAGTAATATACAACAATGATTCAATAGTAGTATACTACCAACAAAATTCCAACTTAAACTGACATGGTCGAAGAACAGTCAACGTACTCTGACACATTATGAGCTTTCACTATTATTTCACTTATTTTCCAGTGTCTTTATTCTGCTTATGTTCCTGAAAAATGTAGCCTTTCAGTAGATCATTGATTAATTTAGTTGACAATAGCAGAGAAGTTATAATTAATCAGGAATGGTTACACGAAGAAGCTGACAATCAAGATCAGCAATTCCATTTAATTTTTAATCCACTGCAAAATTGTTGTAATAGTGGGAGTAGCTCGTAAACTTTAGTTTATAATGTCCTTAAGTTTTTGACTGAAAGAAACCCACCTTTCCAAGATTCCATAACGAAAGGAAATTGGGTGGATTATACCTTTACGTGTAAATGTGCAAGAAATTAGAGGTTTTCTCATTGATATATACTCTTAGGTGTCCTTATGCAGTTCCTTTTCATGTGGTTGCTTAAACGTTCATGAAGTTGATGGAGAATCCCTGTAAGCTTGAATAAAAGTTTAGTAATTCTCTGTGTTTGGACCTTTCATAATTCAAGTAATCTCAAGGTATCATGCTAAAAAGTATTGATCAAAAGTTGTTGGTAAACGGCAGACCAATATTATATTATTATTAGATTATAGAGATGTGAGAGTATAATCTTAGCACCAGAGACCAGACAGAAGTCGTTGAGGTTAAGTATTTTGTGTTTTTGTTATGACAAACAGCTGACAGGAATGGCGTTCCGAACTGTCATTGCTGGTCAGAGTAATAATGAAGAAAGAGGCCCGGTTAGATGTGAACAGAAGCTAAAACAGGAAATATATAAAAAGGGTTATAGAGTATGAATATGGAAAAAGCATAGAGAACTAAACGAAAAAGAGTAACGACTCAGTGCTAAAGGAAAGGAAGCGTGATCGCAGCGCCCTCGCGAGCGGTGAATCGAAGAAACATATGTGAATCTGCATAAATAGTTGTCGAAATATGTTGAAACTTTGAGAATCTGAATTATTGATAACAGAATGTATGAATTAAAAATGAAAGAAATATTCCAATCATTTCATTATGAAAAAGAATACATATATGTTTGAATGATGAATGAGTAATATCAGTTATATTGTATCAGTAAATTGAATTATTCTGAAACAGATAACATCAATTGGAAATACACAATGAAGGAGAAGCAACGATTGTCTCTAAAATGAGTTCTTCCATTTATTGCCAACAACTGAAAATGAATGAATCAGATGACCTGCAAGGAAGTGGAATATGAAGGATGTATAAAAAACAGAGAGTAATTCATTTTCATTTTCTCTTTCAGAAATTCATTTATGAGTTTAGGATTCATTATATTAAAAATTCCTGATATTCTTTTAACAAAAGATGAAGCAGTGAGTAATGCACTTGGTGAATTTGCTAAAACTGCCTGTGAAAGAAGTAGATACATTATCAATATAAATTTGAAAAATCTAATCTTCTCCAATCACTATGAGATGTTTTCAAACCTCCAACTTCGAAATCAAGTTCATCATCATTATTAATATTCTGAACTTGCATTCCGACATACAGTTTTTTTGTACATTTCTGAAATATTAATGTTTTGCTGGTTCCAAACATTGCATTATCAATATGAAAATAAAATCCTGAAATGGAGTTTCATTTTAAATTGTTATAATAATTTAAAATGTCATCCTGATAAAAAGCAGAGCCCTCTTTTCGTTTTATCGATCAGGATGTTTTTTCTTAGCTCGACAAAGTTTATTTGAATTAATGCTAATGGGATATATAGTTCGAAATTCGCGCCTATCATAGTAGTTATCTGTAGTGACAAATGTTTTGAGAGGCCCCTCCCTAGGTGTCAGCAGTAAGAAAGTATCCAAAATTCGTTGTCGGTTTTTAGTACTACAAGGGGCGTTTCCTATTTTTTTAACACAATAATATTTGATCTCTATGTTTATGCGCTGTTTATAAACATTATGCTGTCCTGTAATTTTCGAAATATATGCGGTAGTAATGGTGATCCGAAGTTTTATTGTGCCTTGTAGTTATATTGAAGTAGATTTACTTCACTGATTAGAACACAGTCGTCAGGCTGACCCCTGAAACTCATTTGCAGCCGGTAGAAGCTGTAAAAGGTTTCTGGGCAATAAAAATTACCGGAATGAAAGGGAAAAAGGGATAACCAGATATTTTGGTACTTGTAAAAAGCGATAAAGGTAATAGTGCCATTACAGTTAGAGTATTTAACGTTTTGTACATTTTGTGAGTAAAACCGTTTTCGGTTTTGTCGCATTCACATATATGTTCAAAAGTTATGAAATATAGAAAATCGAGAAACTGCTGGATATATTGAAAATATAGAATAGCCAGTACTCTGTATCGAAAACTGGACCTATCTCTTGATCCCGCCTTTTTATAGACGTATTCTCTGCGATCGCTGATTGGCTGTAGGAGGGGCCAACTTAGGTCAGGCTCGAAAGAGTTTTCTGCAACTTATATTATCGTTCGTGTAAGTGAGAACATTCCTTATTAAATATCATGTCTGGTCGTGGAAAAGGTGGAAAAGTTAAGGGCAAGGCGAAGTCCCGTTCCAATAGAGCTGGATTACAGTTTCCAGTGGGACGTATCCATCGTTTATTGCGTAAGGGAAATTACGCTGAGCGAGTAGGAGCCGGTGCCCCCGTGTACCTCGCCGCTGTAATGGAATATCTAGCCGCGGAAGTGTTGGAATTGGCCGGTAATGCGGCACGAGACAACAAAAAGACCAGGATTATTCCCCGTCATCTTCAGCTGGCTATCCGTAACGACGAAGAATTGAACAAATTGCTGTCTGGAGTAACAATCGCTCAAGGAGGTGTTTTACCGAATATCCAAGCAGTCCTTTTGCCGAAAAAGACAGAGAAGAAATCGTAATTTTATTCATAATTGCGTTAACTCAAAAGGCCCTTATCAGGGCCACCGAAATCAACACTCTTAAAAGTTTTACCAATGTCAAAATAAGCGTACTTAAAATTACCCTTCGTGTCTATATCATTTCGACGCAATTTCACTTGTATAACATAACAGCAGTCATCTGAATATGTTGAAAATAAATAGTATAATAGAGTAACGTTACCAATATGAATAAGCAGTCATTTTGTGGTATGTATTGGTTAAATGTTATATTTTTGTGGTGGTTCAAAAAAGTAGTGACTCATGAAATTCTTCGTAATACATACAAAGCACTGAGTAGATGGATGTTGCTCACAAGATACGGTAAAGGTCGTCTCAAATATATTGGCAAATTATTATTAATATCAATAATAATTATAATTAATAGCATCAATAATTATTCGGGATCGTTTCAGAAAGCGGAAAGTGAATAGCACGATGACGCAAATAAATGAAAATATGATTGTGATATACAGGGTTTATATCAGATCTGGCGTAGCATCTAGTGCTATGAGGAAAAAGAAGTTGAATGTACTTGAAAAATACAAAGGCTTTGAGGGGTGTTCTGTAAATAGGATTATATGTATTGTAAAATCGTGAATGATCGATATACAAAAAGTAGAAACTTTCAGAACAGTTTCCGAAGACATGTTATTATGATAAGGGTTCAACTCGTATCGAATAATATTTGTGGAGGCCCTGAGAAGGGCCGATTTTAGTAGGTTGGACACATTATCCATTCCAAAATGTCAATGTTTCTCTCTACTTCTTCTTCTTGGAAGGAGCGGTCTTTTTGGCAGCCGCTACCGATTTAACAGTTTTAGGTTTTGGCGCTTTCGGTTTTTTTGTCGGCGATTTGACAGTTTTCTTAGCTTTCGAAGGCGATTTCGTCACTTTCGTAATTTTTTTCTCGATCGCGGTTGCCGCCTTTTTGGTCCTACTGGCAGTTGAATTGGTTTTGGCAGCAGGAGTCTTCTTCTTCTTCTTATCGACTGCTGTCACGTTCGAATTTTTAACGGAGACATCTCCGGATTTAACAACCTTCTTACTAGTAACCTTTTTTTGAGTTCCCTGTGCGGAAGCACTAGCTGCCAGCTTGAACGATCCAGACGCACCTTTTCCCTTCGTCTGCACCAAGGAACCGGATTGCACTGCAGATTTGAGATATTTCCTTATGAAAGGAGCCAGTTTTTCCGAATCGACTTTATAGTTGGAACCGATGTACTTCTTTATAGCTTGCAATGAAGATCCACTCTTCTCTTTGAGACCCTTGATGGCGGTGTTGACCATTTCGGAAGTCGGAGGATGATTGGATTTGCTCTTGCTTTGTTTCGCGGTTGTCGTCTTCTTTTCCGTTTTCTTTGAAGCTTTCGACCCAACCGATGCCGCTGTCGTCATCTGTGGAATTTCAGTTTCGGAAGTCGACATTGTAGCAACTTGTTCTATGCGTATCGTAAATATGAAATAAACCCAGAAATGGGGAGCCGTCCATTGGTTTTTAACTATATCAATCGCAGTAGACGGTTTATTGAACGTTCACCGATAGTTTGTTTCATCTTCGTTAGCAAGGTATGAATGATCATCTGTGCAACCATATTTCATCGAAAAATTGATTGAATTCCCCATAAGTCTTAAGCGTTTGTCATGAAATTTCAAAGATAGATCTTCGACGATCCCGAATCGTCAAATTACGGCCGACAAGGATTCCATTCCGCAAAAGATATAATGGTTTAACGAGTGCGAGAGCTGGCGTTCAATTGACTCTGTCGTTTTTCCGATGCGATTCTTTTGCTATCGAATATTTTGTATCGTTTTTCATTACTTATCGAAACGTGCGAATATCAATTCTTCATATTGTCATTCTCTTCAGTCTAAATAAAGGAGGGTTTTCATCCTTCGTCAAGTGCAAATCCGACAAGCCGGTAAACATCTGACAGGGAGCAGATAATATAGGTTGCCTGAATTGTTGGCCATTGTTCAATTTAAGATTATAAAGTATATTTGCTATCGTTAATTATCGTTTTCCCTAAAAGATCCAAGAGATAGATACCACGCTGCTGATTAGATAAGATAAAAGAAATGTGTCCGAAAGAAGTTTCCGATGCAGGTAGGTACCAAACCCGAGGAAAGACTACATTGTACCAATATTTTCAATCGATTTATTACTCGTGTTAACTAGTTCCAGAGGGTCATAAAAGTAAATAATAAACCTACCTGTGGATTATATACCGTTCTGAATAAAATGCTGTAATAATTTGAGAGCGATTAAAAGGAAACTCGATATCACACGAATGTGTTGGCACCTCGGATGAATAGTGAAGAATCGAAATTTGGATTATTTTTGGATCGGAGGACTAAAGTACGAAAGGAAGCAAGCGTTCAGAGATGAAAGTAGTTGTTCTGGGTCATTCGCAGATTACAAAAGTGAGAAGAAAAATGTTTTGCAGAGCTTACTCCTGGCGACTTCTCTCTTCGTGAGAATTATTTTTTCTCGAATGTTTCGCTATGTCCAGGAGCAAGAACGTTTTACTTTGAATCTGAAGATTATTGTATGAGAGCGAACGGATTTTTTTCCGAGAAGGTAAGAAAAAGAATAAAGAACCGCATTCAATTATCGAAGGTATCGAGTAAAAGTCAGTACTGTCAGGCGTTAATGTTCCTATTGTAGGACGGAGTGAGTGAGTGAGACGTGATTTATAAGGATATTTTCGTCGTTCAACGGAACCCTCTAAGCAGTGATTCAAGTTTGAAGATATTGTCATCATAGAGAAGCAGATGGCATGTGGTATTTATCCTGCGAAATCGAAATATGGGAAAATGGTTATTCGTAATTATTGCATATCGTGGCAATGGAACCGAAAAAAATTCCATTCTATACGAAGGATTCTAGTTTAGTATCGGAGTTTTTTGTGAAAAATTATTCCGATGTCCTACTTTTCGCTACCGTTTGGATTGTCCAAATGACTCGCCCTCTTGTGAGGCATGTAAAATCGTAATTTATTTCGAAAAAATTGAAATTTCTAAACTTCTTATACGCGTGCTACGGTCTAGTCGTCAGAATTGAAACTTAATTCGTCGCGATTCTTTTTCGAAAAGAAAAAACTACGTGGTGACGATATATCAGTGAGTAATGCACCAGGCGATTTTCTGAAAAGTAGATAACTTTTTGCACGAATGCAGTTTGATATGAAAATCAGTCTGAAAATCATGAAAAATTGTCGGAAATTGACAAACTTCATTCGTGGCTGAGGTACAGCATGCGTGAACTGAAATGGGCGGAGTCAACGAATCGAATAGTTCTAATATAAAAGCGAAATTCGGAAGATGGCGTTTTTCAGTTTCCAGTCATCATCGACTCAGTGATAACGTGTATAGTTATTAAACGAGATGCCACCAAAAACTAGCGGAAAAGCTGCGAAAAAAGCCGGAAAGGCTCAGAAAAATATTTCTAAGAGCGACAAGAAGAAGAAACGCAAGAGGAAGGAAAGTTATGCCATCTATATCTACAAGGTATTGAAACAAGTTCATCCTGATACCGGTATTTCAAGTAAGGCCATGAGCATCATGAACAGCTTCGTAAACGACATTTTCGAACGCATCGCCGCTGAAGCGAGCAGACTCGCCCATTACAACAAACGTTCCACCATAACTAGCAGGGAAATACAGACGGCAGTAAGGCTTCTTTTGCCTGGAGAATTGGCCAAGCACGCCGTAAGCGAAGGAACTAAAGCTGTGACCAAATACACCAGTTCCAAATAGAGCGACATACTTTCCTGACAAAATCGGTTCTTTTCAGAACCATAAAATTCTAAATGTACCATTATCGACTTGCCTAATCCTTGTTCGAAGATTTTGGTTTGAAAATTTATGTGAGGATGTGCAATTTATGCACGGAAATAAATACGAAATTTGAAAATTCAGCGTGAATTGAAAATTTTGAATGATAGTGACATTATTACAGTAAAATCGATGGTTTTTTATCATTATGCTTACAATAGGAGTGAGTGGAAGTAAATGGTGGCCGAAATAATTGAAGAAAAGCTTGTGTTTCGATAAAAATTATATTAACCGCATATCATTGATGTGATCTCAATCCAGATTACTCTAATGAAACCGAATTGTAGCTTTCATAACATAATGAACATAGGCCGTTCTTAAATTTTTTTTCCTATCATTCAGTTCTCTTTGACATTTTCCCTCTAAAATATTAAGTGGTTATTTTGGAATAAGCTTTTGATTCAATGTCCCCTTGTGTGAAGATGATGTCAGTCACTAGTTTTAACGTTTTTTTTTGTGGGTTTTTTGATGAATAGACGTAGGTTTCATGAATTATTGGTAGTAAACAATCAGCTCGAAGAAATATTCGCTAGACAAAGGACGAACTTGTACCAAATTAGTAAAAATAAGAAACGTTTCCGACCACATAATTTATTGTTAAAATGGTAGTTGTGCTTTATCAATTTACATTCCTCGACCTACTTGATTGAAATAATTTAAGAAGTTAAGTTAGTGTAGCTTTGGAATCATGAAATCGGTTCCAATCCATAGACTAAAAGTGTTATCAAATGTTATCGCGATTGCGTTGATTAATTATTATCAATAATAAGGTAATACATGATAGGGAGTGTAATTTTGGTAAGGAACTTCTAATTTAACGTCTTGAAAAATGAAGTATAATTGGGTTTAGCATCTTAAAATAAAAGGTAGATTCAAAAGTAATGCATGTACGAACGTTGTGGTCCTGAAAAGGACCGTTATCAAATCTGTGTAGGCAAATTCGTGGTATTTAACCTCCGAATCCGTACAAAGTACGTCCTTGGCGTTTCAACGCATAGACGACGTCCATAGCGGTAACAGTTTTCCTTTTAGCGTGTTCGGTATAGGTGACAGCGTCCCTAATAACGTTTTCGAGGAACACTTTGAGTACTCCACGGGTTTCTTCGTAAATCAGACCTGATATACGTTTGACACCGCCACGACGAGCTAATCTTCTTATAGCGGGCTTGGTGATACCTTGGATGTTATCACGCAACACTTTCCTGTGACGTTTAGCGCCACCCTTTCCCAAACCTTTGCCACCTTTTCCTCTTCCAGTCATATTTGTACTGAGTTTAGATTCGTCACCTACCAAAGTTACAATATATCTGACGGTGGAACGCTTCCAACCAATATTTATAACTTCAATGCACCCCCCACCACCGAATCCATTCGTGCCAATGAGATTTCAAGAAATGTGAAACCGAAACGAGAGAGGTTATATATATGACCTGTCGGGCCGGCCTGGAATAATATCGAATTGTCTTCTTAGCCGTAAACAACGAGGTTTTCGTTTCAAACGATTTAGACATGGCACGTACCAAGCAAACTGCCAGGAAATCCACCGGTGGAAAAGCTCCCCGTAAACAACTCGCAACTAAGGCAGCCCGTAAAAGTGCGCCTGCTACCGGCGGTGTGAAAAAACCTCATCGTTACCGTCCAGGTACCGTAGCTCTTCGTGAGATCCGTCGTTACCAAAAGAGTACCGAATTGCTCATCAGGAAACTGCCGTTCCAAAGATTGGTTCGTGAAATAGCTCAAGATTTCAAGACTGACTTGCGTTTCCAGAGTTCTGCGGTGATGGCGCTTCAAGAAGCAAGCGAAGCGTATCTGGTTGGTCTTTTCGAAGACACAAACTTGTGCGCCATTCACGCCAAAAGAGTCACTATTATGCCGAAGGATATTCAGCTCGCCAGGCGTATCAGAGGAGAACGTGCTTAATTCAGGTTATTACCGGTTCATATTTATATGAATACTCAAAAAACGGTTCTTATCAGAACCACAAATCTACTAATCTGTTATTTTCTAATCTCCACTTATCCGAGGTCTTCGATAATATCATACATGGATAAAAAAAAAATTTTTTAATTAGAACATGATTTCTGTGTATCTTTTGTCATGTGCTCGACAAATGTAAAATAAATCCATGAAATATTCTGGAATTATTTTGTTCTACGAGATGTGGCAGAATGAACAGATTTGAAACAGAAAGAGAGAAAATAGTTTTGTGTTGGGATTTTCATTTCTTATGATCAGAGACCGTATCGTATGCAACATGTGAAAAGCTCATATGCTTGAAAAATGCTGGATTTATTCATGAAAATTGGCAGAATATGCAATATTAGATGATCAATTTTAGGAATAAAAAAAAAGAAGAAAGGTAGTTCTTCATTTCCCCAACTTTATCGTTGCTAGATATTTTGGTGTGCAATTCTGCAGCCATGATTTTTGGGTCATGAATTGAGACCTCGAGAAAGCGAGTCGCTGTTTCCTTCGAAATTTATTCAAGTCCAATAATTTTTTTTTCAAATGAAAACTCGGATAATAGATGTAGGTAATTGAGAGACGTACATTAGAAATATGTATTTAGATTTTTCGTGAAGAAAATATATAACTTGGGGAAATTTGGGCAACTGATGCTGATTCTTCTGCATTTGAGAATGAAATAGTGAAATTTCATGGTCCTAGCGCAACAACTCCATGAATTTTTTCGCTTAGGTCCATTATCTTGGATTTTTCATCGCTTATAATTTGAAAACTATAAGTTAAACTAGTAGCGGGAGGGAAAAATGCACTGATTCATTCAGAGAAGAATCAATCTATCTGTAAAAAAATCAGCATTAGTAGGTGGTACAGAAACTGAAAAATTACCAAAATTTCGAGAAGTTTCTTTTTTTTACAAAATACCCTTTGCAGGAAAAGTTTAATTACATATTTTTTATGTACGTACTCTAATAATACAAATATATGACCTGTATTTCAATAGATCCAAAAATGTACAATCGAGAAAACAGTGCAATTCGAAATATATGTGAATAGAAAGAATAAGCTGACCTCCGACAACTATTATGGTATGATACCTTGAAAGTGGACATAAAATTGTCCTGTACAATATGTGTCCTGGTTTCACCCAGAAACGTCTGTTTTGATAATGGTCACTTCATCGCCACCGTCCCACTGAGGAATGAGGTGGAATTCGCGAAACCAACAGATCCACAGAAGCGGGACCCCTTGGCCTCGCTAGGGCCCCTTGCGTAAATAGAATTGATAGATCAATAAAAAAAAATTAATATTTTCATTTTAATTGCATTTTCTCATTTTTGCTTCTCAGCTGCATAGGAAGTGAGGAATGCTATGTTCTCCTCTGAAGTAGCTGTTCGTGCTGCTGTTGCGTAATGTTATTCTCGATTAATCAATTGATCATTTGCATAAATTAAATATGTTATTTATGTTAATTATACTCATAACCAAAGGAAGTGAGGAATGCTTTATTCTCCTCTGAAGTAGCTGTCCGTGCTGCTCTAGCTTAATTGATGAGTTCATTAAATACCTATTAATAAGCATTAATTAACTTTCATTTGCGATTTAATATTTCACTACTTATTCACTTATATGAAAAGAAATGAGGAATGCTATATTCTACACTGAAGTAGCTGTCCGTGATGGTATTACGCAATAAATTTATTAATTAATTGACTAATTACTTGATTGTGAATAATTCAGGTAATAATTGATATATAAATAGGAAAGTTGCCAAACTTATAGATTGAAAATTAAGGTAACAATTGCGAAAAAATTTTTCAATATCATTAAGAAATCAAAAATTATGCAATTTGAAAATTCGTTAGCTGTACGTGTTACTCTAATTTCAAATCATCTATGGTTTTACAAGTAATCGAAATTAACATAAGAAAGTTCGTGAATCTTTAGACGAATTCTGTATGTGAGTATTACAAAAGAAATTGTTTTGTTATCATGGTTAATAGAAGAATTCTTTGACAATTAATGATAATTAGCAAAAAAGGGTTTTTGATTGTAATTATTTATTGAACCATGATTAGTTATGAATAAAGATAACCTGGTAATTGCTGGAATTCATTAACAAGTTGACGAACTATACAATGAAAATTGAAGGTACTTTATTCTTGTGTTCAGCGTGGATCGTTAGAAAAATATATAAGGATAGGAGCGACTCGATTTTTGTGCTCGTTTATGTTGAAACAAAAATTTGTAACATATTTTTCGAGGCTTTTTCTTGAAATAATGAGAAAAACGAAATATTCAACTCGGGGTGGAAAATTCTGGACGGTCGCAATTTTCCGAATTTTCTTTGATTTCCCAAGAATTACTGATCTATGAGTGATGAAATTGTTTTTTATTCTTATTTTCATTCGTTACTATGTATAGAATGAAATCGTTAACTTTCACATTTATAAATATCTGCTGTGAAATTCTACAGCGAATTATCGTTTTTTGGATAAGTTTTTCATTGCCAGAGAATTTTATTCTGCTTGATTTTCTCATGGAAATTTTATTTGGATTAACTTTGTAATGATATATACTTGAAAATCATCAACTCTCCTCAAGATAACACAAGCCAAAAATGAGATATATATCATTCAAGTATCTGCCCAATATAGGCAATTATTTAATTGAATTGAAGCGAAAAATCATTTTTCAGATATAGAATAGCAGTTTCCATATATGAATGAATATAATGAAGACGAGTAGATTAAGAGTCTGCAAAAAAACATTAAAAATATATAATTTTTTCCGAAAAATTTTGGAAAACTTGGTAAACTTTGAAGTTATGTAGCAGTCGGATAAATAGTAGTATGGAAGTGTTGTATTTTTTATGATGAAATGGTTAATCGAGAATGAGTGGTGAAAATTTCATGGTCCCATCGCGAGTGGTTCAGATTTTATTCTTTGCGAAGCTACATTTTTACATTATTAACGAAATTCATAAAATTATTTATTTGTTGAACTGTTGATTAAAACGAAATCTTAATTATAGATTGGTAATGGGCTTATCAAATTTATACGAATATATGACCCGATGTTACATAAAGATGAAGACTTTAATTTTTTTGTAAATTTGTTCTTGATGATAAGTTGTGTATGTAATCGGTAAGCATATTAAGATTATGTAATCCAACCAGAAACATGTTCATGTAAAAAATTTTCGAGACAAGACCGCATTTCTCACCTGTCAACAACTTATCAGTTCTCATGTGGAGCCAAGCTACTAACTCTACACACTTTAAATTTACTTCACAAACACTATATCTTGAAAAAAGTGACTTGCCTGTTTCTCTATCGTCACATGAGCTGTAATGCAATAAGTCTTATAGGAACGAAACGGCCAAGCCACTTATGGTATTTATTAGATACTAGCTGGCCCGGCGAACTTTGTTTCGCCTCAGAGATACATAAAGTTGTATCAACAAAACATAGGTATTTTGTCAAGTAGGGGGTATATAAGGCGAAATTAAAGTACAAAATATACAAAAAATTTAATTATGTTGAAGGAACATAGATTTCAAAATAGTAATCATCGAAATCAATACCATTTTCAATTCCCAGGCTCAGAGAATTGAAAATGGTATTCATTTCGATGATTACTATTTTGAATTAATCTATGTTTCAAAAATGTTTTCGGTGTGGCCTCCGTAAAGGCAAAGAATGTTTTTGTTTACCGTTTTATTTTTTTTCTTAAATACATTGAAATAGGTAGGTATGTACATTGTTATTTACATGAAAAGACTTCACTTTATTTAAGCGGTAACTTATTATTATTATTAAAAAAATGTCTCAGTGTAACCTTTTTTTTCCCGGGTGCTTAAGAAGAATTTGACTCGTGAACACGCATGAGAAAAACATGCCATGAGAAAAACAACTTTTTTCTAGAGTTATGCCACACACACTCAAGGATTGGCCTTGGGATTTGTTAATTGAACGGTCGGCTGGAACAACGTTGGATGTTACACTAAAAAATGATACACATCCAACGTTGTTCCAGCCGACCATACAATTGTCATAGCAAACGATAGACGAATTTGAAATTGAATTATCCTTAACTCAAATGGCATATCTGTTGGATCATCGGAATTATGGGAATAAGAACTTCCTCACCTTTATATGTTCTGGTCGAATTCTTTCTACTGACCAGATGAGAATGTATGCACGTGGCAGGCCTCGATTCATTGATTAATTGAGTTGACAGTATAGTTTCAGAGACATGTTAATAATTAATCAGTCGAATGGTTTGTCTCGAAGAAGCTGACGATCAAGATCAGCAATTCCATTTAATTTTCTAATCCAACTGCTTGTATTGTTTGTCAATTGTGGCCAAGTACCATACCAAGCATGATCTGTCTATAAATAACCTTAAAATCCCAATCTTTGTACTCTCTTCCCCTATTTCAAATCTCTCATATTCTTTCTCAAATGCTTCGAGCCATTGCCTTGCATTTGGGTGGTTACACTTGAATTTTTCTACCCTGAACCTCTCTGCGATGTTTTTGAGATTCAATTGATTTTTTTTCTTCTCCATGGACTCCAATAAATGTGATTGGATTACCTCTTCTTCTACCAACTGTTGCAAATAATTATCTTTGAAAATTACATTATCATCTTCATCAAAATAAACACTTATCATTTCCTCCGTTAATGTTATCCAAACTATTCTTTCTTGTCCTCTGTGGTTCAGACTTTTCTTCACTCTCTTGAAATGTTCTGTTTTCATCAATTCATCATGCTCACTCACGTATTTCTTCTGAGTTTCTTCTGAGAGTATATATTTTACCTTGTCTTCCGTTGTAATATAAGATATTGCATCTACATTTGTCTTTGTATCCCTTGGATATACTACTAATTTGAAAGTGAATTGGATTCTTTTTGCCATGATAACAAAATATTGTCGTTTTGTAAGACTATTTTTATCAGATGAAATTGAAACCAAATGTGTTTCTCTGTGAACAAAGTTTTCAATTTTATTCAACATTTCTACTTACAATATATAGAATCTTACCTGTTAACAAAGAAACGACAATATTAGTTTTTATACCATTTTAAATTGAACTAAATATCGAACACTTCTTCCAATATCTAAACATAAATTCTTCTAAAACAATACTCATGACAATCAGCGTCAGAACATTGACATTGACAATGGTTGTCAAACCGAAATTTCTCTTTGATTAGAGATTACAGAAGTCTTCATCTCGTCATCGTGGCGACATCTATTGGCGTTATTCGCAATAAGGAAAATTATTTCCTACTTTTTGTTTTTTTTCATCAAGTTTTTCATAGTTTTAATGTATTTTATGTAGAAGAATCCAACAAAAAAACTTTCATTAAAAACGGTTCATCCAATCTTGAGTTATAGATGGTGTAACAAACAATATGACCGACTGAGTTTTATATATTAAGATGTGCAACATTTTTTCTTTCAATCTGTGAATACTGTATTTGGGTGTTCAATCACCCGTTTGTATTCCTATTGATATAAATAAATGAATAAATAATGATGTGTGTTAATGAAACTACTATAAGTGATGCACAGATCTTCAAAAGTCGAACTGGTATTCCATCGATTCCAACCGAATTTTTATTTTTTAAGCTATTGCAAAGCTTTCATCCCAGGCTTTGAGCGCGGCGACCGAATGTAGAAATTTCGTAACGAAAAAACCTAACACAGCCGTGTATCGTCGGTTCAGTTCGGCAGACTTCGAGACGGTGTTTGGTTGCTTGCGACTTGACGGATGCGTGCAGCCACTCTAGCAGTGCAAAATAGAGTCGGCAATCTCGCTGTTCTTATACAGGGTGCGGCACGGAGCATGGATGGTTTTAAAAAAATAATAAAAGCGTTAATTTTTACTCAAAAACACATTTATTGACGGAATCAGATTTCAAGGAAATAGCATTTGAGACAGTCAAGTGTGGAAAATCACATCAGGCATGTGGTGGCCGAAATCGGTGATGCAGTGCTGGAGGCGCTCTTGGAAGTTCGCGTAGACACTCTCCAACATCGCTCTCTCAACTTGGGCAACTTCCACGCGAATAGCCCTCTTCAATTCGTCCAGAGTTCGGGGCTTGGTCTCGTATACTCTAGCCTTGAGCTGTCCCCATAACGAATTGAAAAGGGCTATTCGTGTGGAAGTTGCCCAAGTTGAGAGAGCGATGTTGGAGAGTGTCTACGCGAATTTCCAAGAGCGCCTCCAGCACTGCACCCTCCTTCTGAGGGTATCTCGAAAACTATAACTGCAAGAAAAAAAACTGATCAATTTCTAGCTCTTGTTTTCCCGAGTAATGGAAATCTGTCAACAGAAACAGCCCCTCATTTCTAAATTATGAGTTGTGAACTAAAATTCAGTGAATTCCATTTTCAATAATGCTTGATAATTAAGCAGTAATTATTACTCGGTTGACTTGACTCGTAATTGGAAATTATATTACATTCTACAAGCACTTTTCAGGAGTAATTTGAATATGATATATTTGAATTTTTGTATCCAGCCAATATCAAGATATAAAATATAGATTCCTGATTTTTTGAATGTGGATCATAATTGAAAGTTCTCTCATCTATACATTCAAAAATTAACTTTTTTTTTGTATCCAATTTACCTTCTGATCAATAAAGTGGGTAGGCGTTACCATAGGGACCGTTAAATATGGTTTTATTATTTATTTATTTGCTGTTCAGTCTTTTTCTAATGTCAGGTTGGAGTTTTTGTTTGGAAATCTTTCCTCAGAAGAGCCGTTTCGATAATCGTGATGTCATTCAATATAAAATATTCAGATACAACAAATTTATTTTATTTTTTTTTACGGGGAGTCAGGTTTTTTCGGCTGAGGTTTTTGCCCCTGGCTCTATAGTATCGTATGATAATAGTGATGATAGTATCGTATGATACTATAATATCATACGAAGAATGTTACCCCGAAGAACGGTACCCCGTTCTTTTTTTACTTCAGCTTAGGTACTTTTTGTTTCAACATTTATTGTATTATTTTAGCTCTCTAATTCATAAGAATTCATCATCTGCACTCGACAGATAAAATCAGATTTTGTCACTGGGAAGGGGGATAGACCAGTTGGACCACATTTGGCCTCGCTAGTATCGCATATCTCTCAGAAAAGAATTATTCATAAAATCCCCCAGCCTCAAATTTACTACAGAAGGTCTTTCGAGTAATTCGATACGATAGATAACATCTAGTAGCGTCCAAAGTGAGTTCTATCTTTCCAGTTCTCAAGCTGAAAAGAACTGCTTATATACTCTTTGAAATATCAGCAATGAACCTGAATCAGGGCTCTCATACAAGTTTGTCCGAGTGATGGAGACTCAAAATTTTTTTGCGAGAGCACCTATGTATAGGATTTTTTATATTTCAGGCCTTTGATAATAATGAACAAATGAGTATTACTCCTCGAGAACAACAGAAAAAAAATTTGCCACACATGAATTAAATCGGCAATAGGCGATTCTCATCTCAGGATATTGAGTTCACGAATAATTTGAATGCATTTTGAATGTGGCATCTACTAACTTATTATTTAAAAGTGAAATGAAAAGGAGGTATATCATATTCGAATTACTCCTGATAAAGTGCTCGTGAAATGTAACAATCGTTTTCAACTAAGAGGGGAAACGAATGATTGAAAATGACGATTACTGTATTTTTGTTCATAACTCAAAACCATAAATGAGAGTTTTTTCATTATCTATGTGGTTGGTTTTTTACCGACGTTTCGGCACGCATTCGCCTGCCGTCTTCAGGGTGTTGATCCTGAGAAGGACCGGTTTTTGCAAAACTTGTTCTGTCTGGACTTGTTCCATACTTCTTCAATTTCGCGATTATAGTTTGGGGATTCGAACACGAGATATCAGAGGTGCAATTTCCGAAATTCCACTCACTCTAACCACTAGTCTACCGAAGCAGGAACAAGTCCAGACATAACAAGTTTGGCAAAAACCGGTCCTTCTCAGGACCAACACCCTGAAAACGGTAGGCGAATGCGTGCCGAAACGTCGGTAAAAAACCAACCACATAGAATAGAATAGAATAGAAACAAATAGAATAAAATAGAATAGAATAGAATAGAATAGAAGAGAATAGAATAGAATGGAATAGAATAGAATAGAATGGAATAGAATGGAATAGAATAGAATAGAATAGAATAGAATAGAATAGAATAGAATAGATAGAATAGAATAGAATAGAATAGAATAGAATAGAATAGAATAGAATAGAATAGAATAGAATAGAATAGAATAGAATAGAATAGAATAGAATAGAATAGAATAGAATAGAATAGAATAGAATAGAATAGAATAGAATAGAATAGAATAGAATAGAATAGAATAGAATAGAATAGAATAGAATAGAATAGAATAGAATAGAATAGAATAGAATAGAATAGAATAGAATAGAATAGAATAGAATAGAATAGAATAGAATAGAATAGAATAGAATAGAATAGAATAGAATAGAATAGAATAGAATAGAATAGAATAGAATAGAATAGAATAGAATAGAATAGAATAGAATAGAATAGAATAGAATAGAATAGAATAGAATAGAATAGAATAGAATAGAATAGAATAGAATAGAATAGAATAGAATAGAATAGAATAGAATAGAATAGAATAGAATAGAATAGAATAGAATAGAATAGAATAGAATAGAATAGAATAGAATAGAATAGAATAGAATAGAATAGAATAGAATAGAATAGAATAGAATAGAATAGAATAGAATAGAATAGAATAGAATAGAATAGAATAGAATAGAATAAAATAGAATAGAATAGAATAGAATAGAATAGAATAGAGAAGAATAGAATAGAATAGATAGAATATGTTACGTAAACATCTCTTTTGTAGAATAAAAATGCGGTAGGCCTCTACTGAATTTCTCCAGAAAATAACACCGTATTTCATCCTGGAATACCCATACTCCTAGTACACGGAGAGAGCATTTGCCTCATCAACTAGTTGTGACAGAACTCTGGCAACATAACAACAACCTCCGAGTGATTTTGCGACTGAATCGACATGATTCCTCCAATCTAAACTGGAATCAGATAATAGAAACAGCCCAAATAATATTTCAACAAATACACCATTATCAAGAATATCTCGTTCACAGCATAAATGAGAAGGTGGTTCATCTGTTCAGAGATTTCGTTTATTCTGGAAAAAAGCTCGAGAATGAGTAATCAGTTTTCTTCAGTCTGCTAAGGTTCTCAGCCTCAGTAGACAACGAATTTTTCCCACCCATTACAAATTTTTTTTTTTCTGAAATATAATATATGCTGTTTATGGATTTCAATTCACTATTCGGAATCAGTACTAAGTTCTTATGAATTCGGACTTCCTAAACTGAATTTGAATTAGGTTTTTTTTTCCTGAATGTAAAGTAACTATTCACGAATCCCATTTCTCTTCCCTAAATACAGTTTTGCAGAAGTATCAGGTCATTCTGATGCGCTTGTGTAATAATTCAAGGGAATGTTTCCTCTATGGATACTATCGCAGGGATCTTTCCCTTTCTACAATGCAATAAATTGTAAATAATTGCACAAGTGCATCAATATTACCGATAATTTTTCATGACAGCGTGCTGTCTGAAAGCTGCAGGAGTTCATATGCTTCAAGAATGAAAACAACTGGATGCAGTTTTTCGAGAACAACTCCATGAAATGCAGAATTACCAGGTCATTTTGATGGAAGAGTATAATTCGGCGGAATATTTCCCGAAATCGCTATGGATACGAACAGTGCAGGGGATCTTCCGCTTTCCACAATGCAATTACCGCTGTAATGTTTCGAAAACTGCATTCTATTATACATTTGAACTTTTTGACAGGGGGGAAATATTCGAACATAGACACTTGGTCTGTGTTCTCAACCAATATGCGTCATTCTGTCGATCGGTCAAGCTAGCCGATGGTGGCTCAGGACCAAGCATGGACCAATGTGTACTGGCACCTGTACAAATTGGCGATGGCCGGCAGTGGGCCAGCATGGCCCAATGTGTACTGGAGCCATAAGAGATTGGGCATCATTTAGCAAGGAATTTACAGGAGCCTTTCCACCAAAACGAAATCTTCGTTGATTACTTGAAGAGGCTACTAAATTCAATAGCTCTTATGTAAACACTTACGAAACTTAATGAAAAGTTAGCATTACAAAAAAAAAAAATCTCCGAGGTTATTGGACTGAAAATGATTCAGTAGAATTAATTGTTTAGGGAATTTCTGAAATAGAAATTCGCAAAACTTCTGAACTGATATTTTTATCTTCATTCACAAAACAAGCGCGTAATGATGATTTACAACAGAAAGTGACTGGTACTGGGGGTCCGTTGTTTATGAAAAGAAAACAGTTGATGATGGACAAAAATGTTGCTAGTTCTAATAAGACACATCGAAGGTGTTTTTAATGTGGGAAGTTGGGCCATGTGCAAGCTAATTGCAGAGATAAAAAATTATCATCCGATGAAAAAAACGATTTCAAGGAAAAAAATCAGTAGAAATACGGAAATTAGCGCTTTTTCTGCTTAGAAAGGACGCAACAGTTCTAATTGCTTCACAAAGGCCGTTATTGAAAAACGCAAGATAAATTTCATACTTCGGGTGAAAATTTGGCGAGTTCAACCGAAGTTTTCGTGGATGGTCGATTTTTGGCTTTAGTGTACACAGGTGCAGATATGTCACTGTTTTTGGAGAGAATGCATACTTGTTTGAAGACAAAATTTCTCCAAGTCGTTTTGTGTTGAAATGAACTGCAAATAGTAATGTGACAACCAAGAACTTTCAGGGTAACACAAAAATTTTGGCTGTTAAGTCTTTTTCACATATTCAGTAGTTCCGAATGATTGCATTGATTATGATGTAAAATAGTTCGTGCTAACAATAACGAGTCATGAAGGTTAGCATGTTATACGCCTTTAATCAGTAGGAATCAACGTATCTCTAGCGAGCTAATTACTTGAAACTTGAAACTTCGAGGTAAATGTTTCAGGAAAATTCAGGGAAGCGCTTCTGAATGTACTTGAAAATTTTGTTCATATGATCACTACTGGAAAACATGTTGTCTCAATCAGAAAGGTCGATCTGAAAATCCGTCTAGAGGAAGACGACATTGTTCATCGTACACCATACCGTTTGTCTGTCAGAGAACGAGAATTAGTTTGCTAAATCATTGAAGATCTTAATACCAATGAGATTATCAGGTCTAGGGCTTTTTGCTAGCCCAATATTATTAGTGACGAAAAAAAATGGTTCCCCTCGAATGGTAGTTGATTCACTGCTATTGATTGATTATCAATTGGATCGACTAGGCGAAGGCGTCAGACTTTCACCAAATACCAATCCATGAAGAGTCGATTCAAAAGACTGTTTTTGTTACACCAGATGGACATTTCGAATACCTCAGAATGCCGTTTGGGTAAGCGAATTCTGCAGCTGTTTTTCAGAGAGCAATAAACTTGGCTTCAGGGAAATTGAAAGATTTAGTTGCCTCAGTTATATGTGGACGATATCTTGATCCCTAGTTTAACGGCTGAAGAGGGTCTAGCTCATTTACAAGAAGTCTTAAGTGCTCTCAGTTCAGCAGGGTTTTTCCCCAACATCAAGAAATGCCGTTTCCTTCAGAATAAGATTACCTTGGTAGAGCAATTTCAAGCGGAGGCATCAGGCCAGGTGAAGAAAATATACAGGCTCTGGTTGACTCTTCAGTTCCAATCAAAGTTAGACAGGTCAGACAGTTCATAGGACCTGCTGGGTATTTTCGTAAATATGTTCCCCAATTTGCCAACAAGACAGCTTGTATCACCAAAGTAACCAAACAAAATATGGTGTTCAAATGGGGTTATGAACAGGAAAATGCAAGAGGGTATGTCATAGATCACTTCACTACTAGGCCACTTTTGGTAGTATATGATTCTGAGCTGCCTACTGAATTGCACACAGATGCAAGTAGCATTGGTTATGGATCCTCTTACAAAAACTTGGAAGTGAGAATGAAGGAGTCGCGTGTTATAGTAGGTGTACCACCGATGTAGAGGCTAAGTATCACTCATACGAAATAGAGACTTTGGCGATAGTAGAAGCTTTGAAGCACTTTCGGACGTATCTGCTTGGAATCGAATTCGTAAAAGTGACTAACTGTACTGCGATCAAAGCAACATCCACACAAAAAAAAGATCTTGTTCCTCGCATTGCTCGATGGTGGGTGTACTTACACGACTTTAACTTCGACATATTTTACAGAAAGGGTAGCAGTCTACCACATGTCGATTATTTAAGTAATAATCCGATGCAACCTATCAAAAAGGTTTCAAATCAAAAGTAGTTTTACTTAGAACAAAAAGGAAATCAGAAAGTGCAGAATCTTCTTAGCGAATTGAGGGACCAATTTGATCTCTATTTGATATTTAGAAAAGAATTATTATGGACCCTGCAACTTCATTTGAGAATACGACATTTCCAAAATATTTGGAATATAAGGACTATCGGAAACCTCAGAATTGAAATCCAAAAAAAGTCAGAATGGCCATGCGGTTCGTGGAAAATTCAACTGGTTTTGAACAGCAAACAGTACTGTGCAGAAATAAACGCACTGTGCAGAAATAAAAACACTTATTGTTTGGAATTCAAAGTTCAGCTCCATTGATGCAAGTGCTGAAAAACGAATCAAAAGACATAACATAACTTTACGCAAGAGATCGCAATGGGATCATGAGCGGGTTGCTGAAAGATTATCATAATATAAATGGCGTTCAGGACAAAGTTGGTGATTCAGTGTTAATTCACAGAGACTCACAAATGCATTTGTCCAAAATCGATTACGAGTTTCTTGGTCCATATGAGATTATTGAATGTTTGCAGAACGATGTAGGTTGAAACCAAGGCTGCAAAAGAACAGCTCAAAATGTTGCCATTGCAGTGAGAGCCGTCGTGCATCATGGAGGAAATTCTTGAATTTCTGGATGATGAAATCAAGAATAAGGAGAAAAACGAAAGAGAGTCGTATTCGGTTTCTAGGTCCTGATAGAGGTAGAACCGAATTATTATCGATCTTAATTTGATTTTGCATTATATCGGTTTCTGATTGATTATTATTTTATTTTGCATTATCTCGGTTTCTAGGTCCTGTTGAAGGTAGAACCGAACCGAATAATGATTGATTTTTGATTTTATTTTGCATTATCTCGGTTGCTAGGTCCTGTTAGAGGTAGAACCGAATAATTGATTTTGATTGTATTTTGTATTATCTCGGTTTCTAGGTCCTGTTAGAGGTAGAACCGAATAATTGATTTTGATTGTATTTTGTATTATCTCGGTTTGTAGGTCCTGTTAGAAGTAGAACTTGATGGATGTGGTGTCGAGAATTGGAGCTCCTTTGCAGTCTCCGGTCGATCCTCTATCTATAGACTATGTAACAAGAGTTTCTACCCAAGTTAAGAATATGCCCAAAAATATAATTGTGCGTTTCGTGTCCAAGATAACCCGAGACAATTTTCTAGCTGCATACCGGTAAAAACGACTTTCTGAAAAATCATCCCAAGCAGGATTGTCTGTAATTGATGTAGCAGACAAACTTTACATCAATGAGCACTTGACACTTGCGAAAAAGAGAATATTCAAGGAAGCCCGTGCGATCGCGAGGAGCAAAGGATTCAAATTTGTTTGGACTCAGAATGGAAATGTTCTAATCCGGAAGAGTGAGACCTCTCGGATACTGCAAATTTCCCCTGAAGACGATTTGAAACGGCTGTGAGGAACTCGTTGCTTTTTTGTTTTTTTTTCACTTTTTATTAGCATATAAATTATTCTCACGATGGCCTCAATGAAAAGTGTTCACTATCAGAATGTGCGTGGTCTAAGAACTAAGCTGGACAACTTTAGGTTGAATTTGAGGGCAAATGACCACGATTTAGTTTTTATAACTGAACCCTGGTTGAATGGTGGAGTTTTCGATGAAGAGTTCGTAGACTCGATGCGATACTCGGTCTTTTCGCTCAACATCTAACTCAAAAGGAGATGGAGGCGGTGTTTTCATTGCAGTCAAAAAGGAACTGAAACCTTCACGGGTCAACGATTTTGAAAGTGAATCCGAGGATGTCTGGGTGAAAACTACCTTCAAACATATTAAAATTCTTTTATGCTGTGTATATATTCATCCTAACAATGCAAGTGCATTATTATATTTCACCAGTAAACAGAATTATATTAAACAAAAATCAAAGGCTTATATAATTGTTATAGTTGGAGATTTCAACTTGCCAGAAATATCATGGATAAGATATCAGTCAGATGGTGTGTTTGAACCAAGTAATGTTTTAAGTAAATATGAGGATTTAATTGACGGCTTCTCTTTTCTTGAATTATCTCAGTTTAATTCAATCAATAATTGTAATGGGAGAATTCTTGATCTTGTTTTGTCAAATAGTGAACAAATGCGTGAGGTTATAAAATGTGATAGTCCTCTTGTTTCCGAAGACAAATATCATCCGGCACTTGAGTTCCTCCTTAAATTCCAGAATTTCAGATATTTGAAAAATGTTGCTGATTGTGGCACATATCGTAATTATAAACTTGCAGACTATGAACTTATCAACCGATCCCTCAATGAGATTGACTGGCGTCAGGAATTGGATAATAGAATGTGAATCTTGATGTAGATATTTTTTATGAAATTTTATATGACATAATTGACGCTTGTGTGCCCAAAGTGCGAAAAAAATTTAATTTTCCACCTTATTTCTCTCATGAAACTAGAAAACTGATACGCCGTAAGATTAAAATTCATAAAAAATGGAAAACTTATAATAACTTATCGGATCACCTCCAATTCAAAACATTGCGCGCCTTGGGTGAACAATATATCCGGCGGGACTATGAAGATTACAGGAGGTCAGTTGAATCTGAGATATTAGGAAATCCAAGTAAATTCTTTCAATTCGTATCGGCGAAACGTAATATCCAGGGATGTCCTAATGAAATGTGAATTGACAACAAAACGGCTATGGGAGGAAAGGATATAAGTGATCTTTTTGCAGATTTCTTTGAGAACGTTTATGTTCGATCTGACCCTGTTATTGGGGGAGTTGAAATGAAAAATGATAATAGTACCTTTAATTTGAATAACATTCATTTTGAAAATGATGAGGTTCAGCGAGCTCTTCATGGGTTGAATCGTAAGAAGGGTGCAGGTCCCGATTCAATTTCTAGTTTTTTTGTTCAATCATGCAGTGCCAGTCTTTCTATCCCCTCGACAATTATCTTCAACTAGCTGGCCTGGCGAACTTTAGTATCGCCTCAGAGATACATAAAGTTGCACCAACAAAACATTGGTATTTTGTCAAGTAGGAGGTATATTAGGCGAAATTAAAGTATAAAATATAAAAAAAAATTTAATTACATTGAAATATTTTTTCAACATAGATGAATTCAAAATAGTAATCATCGAAATCAATACCATTTTCAATTCCCAGGCTTAGAGAATTTAAAAACTCCGCCTGGGGTGGTCGATGGGTGGATCGAGTAGCCCATTGATTATCACTGCCGGTCCCAAGCCCGGATCAAGGAGGAGGGTTGAAGGGTGAGGTTAGCAACCTGCCCTTCGTAAAAAACTCAGATGCTCCCAGAACTGTTATATCAGCCTCGGATACTGGACAGAACACTAATGACGACATGGCACGAAAAAGGAAACGAATATGGAAACGGAAGCAAAACATTATAAGATTAGGAAGCTGGAATATTACATCCTGGACTAACAAAGACTACGAAATCATCATGGAAATGGAAAAGAACCGAATAGACATCTGCGCTCTTTCAGAGACCAAGAAAAAAGGGAAAGGAAATCAAAGATACCAAAACTATATATGTAATCATAGGAAGGAATACTCAAAAAATAAGGTTAACTCGGTGGGCAAAACGTAGTTTATTTTGATACAACGCGTGATCTCGTATACAGACGGAGATGACTGCACAACCTGCCGTTCTCGCTGAGGCACTCTAAGAGGGAGCGAGACAGAGATCAATCCCGGTGCGCAGCCTCGGGAACACAGAAGTGTGGCAGACATTTAAATCATAGAGTCATTCTTCTTACATTTACATTCGCACCGTAGCATCAAATGAACAAGGGGGTCAATTTTAACAATTGCTAACACGGCCATACTGACCATTGAAACGTCCTCGTTTCACATTAACATCAATAACTATTACAGTCAAAACCACATTATTTGGATTAACATTTTACATAAAAAAATTTGATCATTTAATAAGCATGGCTCTGTTTTATGCGCTGGCTCGCGCTGCGGCATATGAATGTGTGGGAAAAAAAAAGAGCCAGGCGAGAAAAAAACCACAACCGCTTTCATGCTCAAATTAGAACTTTATAGCCAAGATTTATCTCATGTCACTCATCGACAGCAAACACAAATATTATTGTTCTAAACAGTCTATCGTTCCACACAGTAAATACACCCAGGACACACAGTATCACGGATTTTACTTGTGAACGAAATAGCTCTGACTTCAAATGTTCGACAAAATGAAATTCTATTCAAATACTATCAAACAAATTCTAATCAACTATTATCGAACAAATTCTAATAAGCTACTATAAGACAAATTCTAATCAACTACTATCAAACAAATTCTAATCAACTACTATCAAACAAATTCTAATTAACTAATTCTTCAACTGTAACGTCATCCAACCCATCAGGACTCTGTAGTCACGGGCTATCACAACGACGTTCGAGTTGTAACCAAATTCTAATCATCTTGACGTTACCCAACCTCATAGTACCCCAATGGTAACGGGTTATCACAGCAACGCTCAAGTTGAAACTAAATTCTAATCATCTTGACGTTACCCAACCTCACAGTACCCCAATGGTAACGGGTTATCACAGCAACGCTCAAGTTCAAACTAGATTCTAATCAACTGCAACGTTCCTAAACCACCTGGCTTAAAACGTTGCCAGTTGAACACAAATTCATTACACTGACCTCTACAATTTTGAACAATTGAAATGATTTTGAATTAACTTTTCAAGGCTATAGAGTTCCAAATATTTTTACAATTTCAGCTTTGATCATAACATATAGCAAGAATCTCATAGGGTACATTAAAGAACATAAAATCTGATAGACATGGGAAATATTCAACTTCATCGTGGCACCCGTTGGAACGAACACTCACTCATCACTAGTCGCTTCTTCGGGCCAAGGTCTCAGTTGTTCTTGGCCGGCTACAGTTGTTCTATTCTGGCCTCCAATTCTTCTCAGGGCATATCGATCATTTGGAAGGACTGCTTGTATTTCGAAGGGCCCGATAAATTTTGGTTTTAATTTGCCACCGTTCGACAGTTGTGTGACTTCCATAACCACTTGTTGATTTACTTTGAACGGGTAGCCTGGTTTTCTTGAAGAATCGAATTCTCTTCTTGTTTTGTTGGCCAAAGCATCCAACTTTTCCACTAGAGCATCTCTATTTACAACAGGTGTGGTTACTGGTATGTCACTAAGCAATTTAATGGTTGAAGTAAGTCTATCGTTTGAGTTTGTCATTAGGACACATGGGGCATATCCAGTTGATTTATTGATTGTGGAATTCAAATCTTTTTCAATATTTGGCAGTATTTTAAACAATATTTTCTCTTCCTTCTCATTGAGCATTGATCTCATAGCATTGAAAACGGTTCTCATGACTCTTTCCACTTTTCCATTTCCTCTCGGAATTCCTGTTGCAATGAGATGTAGTCCCACATCTTCTGATTCGAGGAACTGTTTGAATTTAGACGATACAAAAGCAGTGCCTCTATCTGCTATTATTCTCTTTGGCTTTCCCAATTCTTGAAATACTTTCTTGATGGCTTGTATGGTGTGTTCCGTCGTTTTCTGTTTCAGCGGACATAGTTTAACGTATCTCGTAAAACTGTCTACTATAACGAGTATTTGGGTGCAGCCGAAAGACTTCACTAATGGGCCTGCATGGTCAATATGCCATGTATCTAGCTTTTCAGTTGGAACATGATTGAGTTGACAGAAGCCAGATCTTTTTCCTGTATGTGATTTACCAATAGTGCAGGATCTACAATTATTCACATATTTGCGGACAGACTTATTCATTCCAGGCCAAATAACATCTTCTCTCATTTTGGTGATCATCTTGTCGAATCCAATATGAGAAGACTCGTCGTGGTATAGTCTCATGGTCTCTAATCTAGCCATTGAAGGAACATAACATCTGCTGGGATCGGTTCGCCTCGCTTGCCAGTAAACGATGCCATCTTGGATTGAAAATCCCTCTTCATGTACACGTTCCTCCAGGAGTTCTATGCAGAAGGGGTCAGCTCTTTGCCATTCTTTAATCGACTGCGGGGTACCTGAAACATTACAGAGCGCCAGTACTTGGTTCTCACAGGGCAAATTCCTACTAAGATAATCAACATGTTTCATATTTTCACCAGGTCGATATTCTATTTCGAAATCGAAGTCTTGTAATTGAATCCACCACCGAGCTACTCTCGGAAGCAATTCCTTTTTCAAAGCTGTAGCCCTAACAGAATTACAATCGGTGAATATTTTGAATTTAATTCCGTATAAATAGTTTCTGAAATATCTAGTGGCCTCTACGATTGCCAGCGTTTCAAGATGATACGAATGATATTGTGATTCAGCTGCAGTGGTTTTCCTACTGAAATATGCTACCGGATGTGCTAATTTATCTAAATCTTTTTGAATTAATATACCACTAAGACCTATAGAGCTTGCATCAGTGTGTATTTCGATTTCCCATTCAGGATTAAATATTCTAAGAGCTGGTTCCTTTATAAGTTGACCTATAATTTCTATACGAGCCTTTTCGCATTGTTCGGTCCATTCAAATTTAGTATCTTTCTTCAGCAATGAGGAAATTGGTGATGCTAGCGTGGCGAAGTTTTTGATAAAACGTCTGAAATAACTGGCAAGTCCCAAAAATTGTCTAATCCCTTTCACATCTTTAGGAGGTGGGGTATTTTTAAGAGCTTCTACCTTTCTTGGGCTCGGTTTAATGGTTCCGTTTTCTATTATTACGCCTAAGAATTCTATGGAGTTTTGAAAGAACTGACATTTTTCATAATTTAAGCTGAAACCGCATTTTGATAATCTTTGAATAATTTTCTTTAGGTTGACAAGGCCTTCATTGATATTCTCGCAAGGACAAAGGATGTCATCTACGTAAACAAGCGCAATTTTTTCTTTATAATCTCCCAGGGCTTTATCAATTGCTGCCTGATAACACGAAGGTGAATTTATAAAACCAAATGGCATTCGATTATATTCATAGAGGCCATCAGGGGTTATGAAGGCAGTTAAGTGTTTTGAAAATTCTTCTACTTGTATCTGATGGAAGCCTGATTTCATATCAAGTTTTGTGTAATATTTCGCCTTAGACAAAAGGTCTATCTGATTCTGTATTCTAGGTAGGGGATAATTATTTCGAAGGACTCTCTTGTTCAATTCTCTATAATCCACACACAATCTAATTTCTCCATTACGTTTCCTAACTAGAACAATGGGACTTGCGTAATTTGATTCACTAAGTCGAATGATTCCTGATTCTAACTGGCTTTTAATGATATCTCTTACTTTCAATCTTTCTTGATAGGATAAATTTCT
Source organism: Hippodamia convergens (assembly GCA_038502775.1). Taxonomy (NCBI): domain Eukaryota; kingdom Metazoa; phylum Arthropoda; class Insecta; order Coleoptera; family Coccinellidae; genus Hippodamia; species Hippodamia convergens. The sequence continues at coordinate 45,920,947 of CM076610.1, forward strand.
TGCCCTATATGCGACCGGGTTCTTATCTTTCAGTTGTATTTTCAATTTACCTGTAGTGACTGTTTCGGGCTTCGATTTGACCGCCTCGGTGATCATTTGCATGATATTTACTTTAAGTTGCTCGTCCAATCCTGACAAATCGATTTTTTCTGAATTCTGATTGCTATTAATTTGGAAAATTTTACAAGTTGTGACTCTAGTCTCAAAATCGACATTGTTTTTATTCACTTTCAGTTGGATATCGTTTTCTCTGAGAATATCTAATCCTATTAGAGCGTCAATATTATTGTGAGGAATTATATGATCACTTACAACGTTGAATTCAATTTCTAAAACTAATTGGTCTTTATAAAATAAAATGGTTGTTGTTCCATTGGTTTTAAATACTACATTTCCTATCCCTGAAATAGGTTTTTGTCTGGGAACAATATCGCAATTCAACTTTCTAGCAACGCTTTCTTTAATGAGAGAAATGTCTGAGCCTGTGTCGATCAAATATGAAATCTGTATGAATCTATCATTGTGTTTGAGTTCACCTTCAGGATATTGGAAGATTTTAGACGAGCTTTTGGCTATCAAAGTGTGATTATGTGTATTCTTTTCCCTCTTTTTCGCATTACAATATTGCTCACTGTGTCCCTTCATTTTACAAAAGTTACAAATTTTAATAGAATTTTCAAACCGTCTTTTTGCTGACCTGCAGTCTACTGCTTTGTGTCCGAAAAAACCGCATGTTCTGCAAGTACCGTGAAATTTGTATTCCGCGTCTTTTTTTACCTGAACTGGCCTTTTTATAGAAGAATTCCTGGGTAAAGTCTCAGGTACGAATGGAATGTCCGCGTCGTATGACGAAAGAATCTTTAACAGCTCTGTTTCATCTTTGGGTTCTTTTAAAATGACTCTATTTTTCACTTCTATACTAACTATATCGTGAGATACTAAACTTAAAATTATTTCCCAAGGGAATTTATTATAGAATTTTTTTATAGAATTCAATTTTGCATGTCCATATTCGACAAATGAACTAAAACTATCGCTTTTTATCGACATACAACTTTCAAGTCTAGTCGCGGGGGTTCCTTTTTCAGGGAAAGCGATCTGTAAATCTCTAGAAAATGTTGACCAGTTTCTAACAAGTGGTTTCCAGTTTTGATAAAATTTGGCGGCACGACCTTTCAATGCCTCCCCAGCTTTTAAAACAACTACTGTATCTAACATACCTATTTCGTCTTTAATTCGATTGATTTCCTCAACTCATTCAAGGACGGAATGGACTGTCGTATCGGGGTCGAACTTGGCGAAAGTTAGATGAGCTGCCTGCATTTCGTCGTTTCTACTCCTAGAACTGGAAAAACTCGCTAGAATCTCCATCATCTTCATCTGGAACTGGATCTGGTTTTCCATGATTCCCGACATGGAAATCGTGGATTGTGTTGGTTGAGCAGCATTGCCTTCACAGTTCTCCATTTCTTCGTCGTTGGTTCGGTTTTCGTGTTCCATTTTTGGAATATTCTCGAAGTTTCACACAATACTCACAATTAACACTTTAAGGTCCTCAATTTCTTTATCGAAAAAGAAATATAATCCTCACTTCTGATGTAATCATAGGAAGGAATACTCAAAAAATAAGGTTAACTCGGTGGGCAAAACGTAGTTTATTTTGATACAACACGTGATCTCGTATACAGACGGAGATGACTGCACAACCTGCCGTTCTCGCTGAGGCACTCTAAGAGGGAGCGAGACAGAGATCAATCCCGGTGCGCAGCCTCGGGAACACAGAAGTGTGGCAGACATTTAAATCATAGAGTCATTCTTCTTACATTTACATTCGCACCGTAGCATCAAATGAACAAGGGGGTCAATTTTAACAATTGCTAACATATATTATTTTATAGTGGTGTTGACAAGGACCTGAGAGCACGGGGTGGTGTAGGGTTGCTAGAAAAAAAAAATTCGAAAAGGATATAAAAGAGGTGATATACATAAATAACAACATTATGCAGATGTCCATGGAACTAGCCAATGAAACAACACACCTGATAAGTGTATATGCGCCAGAAGAAATATGCCTCAAGAAGAAAGAGAGGAGTTTTTCGACATCCTACAACACACTTTACAAAGGATTCCCATTAGAGACAAAGCGTTCATTATTGGCGATCTGAACTCAAGAGTTGGAAACTCGGTTATCCCGGGTATCATGCACAATTTCAATGAAGAATACAAGAATGACAACGGAGATATTCTGATACAAACATGTGCACTCAACGAACTACGCATCAATAATACGTATTTTAACCACAAGGAACAACAGAAGTACACTTTCGTCAATACGAGAGGTCAGAAATCAGTAATCGATTATGTGATTACAAATAGAAAAGTCCATCCCTCTCAGATACTCGATGTACGCGTATTAACGTCAGCAAATGTGGGTACACAACACAGACTAGTTCTATGTAAGTACCGTACAACACACATAGCAAAGAAAAAGAAAGTGGCCAATTTCATTACAAAATTTAATATAGAATCTCTCAAAGATGAAAGCACCAGATATCTCTACCAAAGCCGACTATGCGAGAAAATTAATGAAAACCCAATAACAGAAGAGGATAATGTAGAAGCCGCATGGGTAAAATTAAAGAACAATTTAAAAAATAGTGCTAAGGAAGCCGTAGGAGAAAGAACAATAGACACCAATAGAAAGAATAATAACCCATGGTTCACCCCAGAAATCAAAGAGCTGGCAAGAGAAAAGAAGAACGCCTACATAAAGTACATCAACAATAGATCAAACGAAGATTACGAAGTGTACAAAGCAGTGAGAAACAGAACAACTAATGTAATTAAAGAACTGAAGAAAAAATACTGGGAAAATTTCTCGGTAGAAATGGAGCATGATCTATACGGAGGTCAGAGGAAGATCTGGAACATGCTGCGGAAGAGAAAGAAAGCTGTGAACGAGGAAGTGGTGATTAACGCTATAGACCAAGAAACGTGGGTAACATACTTTGAGAACCTGTATGATGCTGGTAACGAGGACCAACTGAACACCGGATGCCCATCTTCTCCGTATGATTCAGAGGATCAGATCACACTTGAAGAACTACAGACAGCACTGAAAAAACTGAAGAACCGAAAATCCCCAGGCACAGACGGTATTCCAAATGAACTGCTCAAATATGGAGGCCCAAAGATCGAGAGAGAACTAATGAAACTATACAGCAAGATAGAGCATACTGGATCAATACCCGAGAATTGGAAGACGAGTATAACAATACCAATATATAAAAAAGGACAAAAATCCGATCCAAAGAACTATAGAGGTATAACATTACTTAGCAGTGTACTAAAATTATTAACGAAAATACTAGCGACTAAAATTAATGCTGAGGTAGAGATCTCCGAGGAGCAGCAAGGTTTCCGTCCAAATAGATCTACTGTGGATGCAATATTCATACTACGTCAACTAATAGAAAAATCCATAGAGTTCAATAAGCCTATGTACACATGTTTTATAGACCTGAAGCAAGCATTTGACAGAGTGAAACTCCGGGATGTTATTGATCGATTGAAACAAAAAGGCGTGAATCAACATCATATTAACCTAGTGAGGCAACTCAATACTAACAATAAAACGAAGATAAGAACAGAACATGGCCTCACGAGAGAACTTAAGGTTTTATCTGGGATCAGACAGGGAGATAGTCTTAGTCCGTGCCTTTTCAATACAATAATGGACCAGATAATTGAAAGTGTAAATGAAATTAACGCCGGTTTCAAAATGGGCGATCGTCGTCTCAGGACAAAATCTTCATAAAAAACTTCAGAATTTATAGCAATTGGTTGTGAAGTAATGAGTAAAATATTCCAAAGTACTAAGGTGGTGACATCCAATTGCGTCAAAATGAAGTTTCACATCTCCAATCAAATGCGGGATACTGATGAGGCCCAACAAGGCCGAAACCGGTATATCTCTCATCTCAGTGACAAAATCTAATATCATTTCTCCAACCTCAAGATAAAAGATCTCTGAGCCTGGGAATTGAAAATGGTATTCATTTCGATGATTACTATTTTGAATTAATCTATGTTTCAAAAATGTTCTCGATGTGCCTTCGTGAAGGCAAAGAATTTTCTTTTTCTTAAAAACATCAGGCTTCATAGTCACAAAAAGAATTGGGCGTTTCCATCACTTTGAGAAACTAGCAAGCGGGCCCTGAATAGAGCCACTGCTAAAATTTCATTCAGTGAAAGAGGAAGTACAGATTTCTTTTTTTGCATTTGATTGGAGATGTGAAACTTCATTTTGACGCAATTGGATGTCACCACCTTAGTACTTTGGAATATTTTACTCATTACTTCACAACCAATTGCTATAAACTCTGAAGTTTTTTATGAAGATTTTGTCCTGAGATGTGCGGGATACTGATGAGGCCCAACAAGGCAGAAACCGGTATATCTCCCATCTCAGTGACAAAATCTAATATCATTTCTCCAACCTCATGATAAAAGATCTCTGAGCCTGGGAATTGAAAATGGTATTCATTTCGATGATTACTATTTTGAATTAATCTATGTTTCAAAAATGTTCTCGATGTGCCTTCGTAAAGGCAAATAATTTTCTTTTTCTTAAAAACTTATTAGTATTTAAAAAATGTCACATTGTAGTACCTTTTTTTTCCCGGGTGAGAGAATAATAAGAGCAATCTTTGTACTCTCTTCATCTATTTCAAATCTCTCACATTCTTTCTCAAATGCTTCGAGCCATTGCCTTGCATTTGAGTGGTTACACTTGAATTTTTCCACCATAAACCTCTCTGCGTCGTTTTTGAGATCCAATTGATTTTGTTTCTTCTCCATTGACTCCAATAAAAGTGATTGGATTACTTCTTCTTCTACCAACTGTTGCATATAAGTATCTTTGAAAATTACATTATCATCTTCATCAAAATAAACACTTTTCATTTCCTCCGTTAATGTTATCCAGACTGTTCTTTCTTGTCCTCTCTGGTTCAGACTTTTCTTCACTCTCTTGAAATGTTCTGTTTTCACCAATTCATCATGCTCACTCACGTATTTATCTTCTTCTGAGAGTATATATTTTACCTTGTCTTTCGTTGTAATAAAAGATATTGCAACTACATTTGTATTTGTATCCCTTGGAGATACTACTAATTTGAAAGTGAATTGGATTCTTTTTGCCATGATAACAAAATATTGTCGTTTTGTAAGACCATTTTTATCAGATGATATTAAAACCAAATGTGTTTTTCTGTAAACAAAGTTTTCAATTTTATTCAACATTTTTACTTACAATATCTAGAATATTACCTGTAAACAAAGAAACGACAATATAAGTTTCTTATACTATTTTAAATTGAACTAAATATCAAACACTTCTTCCAATATCTGAACATAAATTCTTCTCAAACAATACTCATGACAATCAGCGTCAGAACATTGACATTGACAATGGTTGTCAAACCGAAATTTCTCTTCGATTAGAGATTACAGGAGTCTCATCTCGTCATCGTAGCGACATCTATTGGAGGTATTCGCAAGAAGGAAAATTATTTCCTACTTTTTGTTTTTTGTCATCAAGTTTTTCATAGTTTCAATGTATTTTATGTTAACCCCACTGTAGAAGAATCCAACAAAAAAACTTTCATAAAAAACAGTTCATCCAATCTTGAGTTATAAATGGTGTAGCCAACAATATGGCCGACTGAGTTTTATATATTAAGATAAGTCATTGAAATATGGGATATTCCCTGACCGCTGGAAAGAAGCCTGTATAACTCCAGTTCATAAGTCGGGAAGCAAAGATAAAATTGATAACTATAGGCCCATTAGTAAGCTCTGCCTTTTCGAAAAAGTTTTTGAATCTTTGCTTTATCCCCATGTGATCCACCTAGTCAAGGCTCAGATAATTCCCGAAGAGCACGGTTTCGTTAAAGGCCGCTCCGTTGAAACGAATTTAATAACCTTCGTTGAGTATCTGCAGGACCATTTAGATAATGGAACTCAAGTAGACGAAGCTTTCGACAAGGTTCATATTCCTAACCTGATTGCTAAGCTGTACAGAAACGGGGTATGTGGTTCATTACTACGTTGGTTCGAATCATACTTATGTAGGAGATCGCAGTTCGTCTCAGTCGAGGGATTCAAGTCAAGACATTTCATGTCGACGTCTGGTGTCCCCCAGGGTTCCCATTTGGGACCATTACTTTTTATTATCTTGAAATGATCTGATAGAATGCTTCAAAATATGTAAAATACTACTTTTTGCCGACGATCTGAAAGTATTTTACAGAGTCAAATGTGGGAACGACTGCATTAGTTTTCAAGAAGATCTAGACAGACTAGTCCAGTACTGCCACAATAATTTCCTCTACTTAAATCTTGATAAATGTCAAGTAACTACTTTCACCCGCAATAGAAATGCCATTTATTTCGCCGAAAAACTGCGAAACGTCGAGTTGAAAACATCCAAACGCGTAAAAGATTTGGGGGTCACATTTGACTCGGAACTCAAATTCTCTGCATAGGTGGATGGTTTGGTAAACTCGTGCAATATGATGCTGGGATTTGTGATGAGGCAGGGTCGCCATTTTTCAGATCATATGACTTTAAAATCATTATACTATGCATATGCATTCAGTGAGTTGAACTATGCTTCCACTGTGTGGTCCCCATGATTCAAAACTCATGTTGAGCGACTAGAAAAAATTCAGCTAAAATTTTTGCGTTTTTTAGCCTTTAAGTGCAATTACTTGCTGAATAAAGGAGACCCTGATAATGAAAACTTAAGACTCAAATTTTTTGAAATGCTCAATCTTAAGGACAGAAGAGCAATTGGTGATGTGTTGTTCATCAATAAATGATTCAGCAATCAGCTGGAATGCCTCGATATCACACAGAAGTTGCAATTCTACACTTCCTGTAGAAGATTTAGGCAGTTTGACATGTTTTATTTGCCAACTAAGCACACTAGTAGTTCACAGAACTCCCCAATCTATAGAATGCTTGAACATTGCAATGAATTTAAGAATAAGATAGACTTATTCTTCCATAACTCTGCTTCCATAAAGAAAAAAATGAAAAATCACTTCCTCACAACTTATTAATTTTTTACTACCTTGTATCCTGATACAATGTCATGATTATTCCTGTACTATTGATGGTTTATTATTGTTGTTAAATTTTTCTTAGGCATAAGAAATTTGATCTTAATTTATACTTCTGTTGTAAGAATATTTTTTTTCTAATCTGTGAAAACATTTTTTGTGGGTATTTGATTACCTGTATGTGCTCCACGAGTGTAATAAATAAATAATATATTAAAAAAAAAAAGAACCGAATAATGACCGATTTTGATTTTACCTCGGATTTTACAGATGTAACCAGTTCAGTAGAGGGAGTTTGTCAAGTCTTTAAATACTGCAAAAAGGGGTAGACGTTGTTTTGGATTTTTTTCAGATGGGGCAATAGCTGAAGAAGGGGGGCCGAGAACGTCACCTCTGTCAGGTTGGTCGTGTTAGAAACTTGAGAATTTGAAAAGAGCCGCTGGCGGTAGTGGAACAGTTTTTCCACCTTGCTGAATAGTCACCGATGCTTGGTATCCAGGGCAACGGATGACAGACTGTCAGAAAGAAATGTTTGAGGAATGTGCTCTGGTGGAAGCTGTGTCCACTCTCGGAGATCATGCTGCTCAGATTATTCGTTTTGGATTTTTGTAATCAGCGAAGTTCATTAGAAATTACAATTCTGCAAAAGTTTTTGTATAATTTCTGATAATAGTTTGCAAGCCTATTTCTTGAATTGAATATGTCAAAAAGATCATTGAAATTCTGAGTGAATTTGGCAGTTGGACACTGAAATCAGCTTTGCGTTTGCATGGCGATTTTGACTTTGATCTTTTCTCTCTGCAATGTCTGAACCTTTTTACGAATAGAGAAAATTGTTCTCTTCATGACTCAGATTTTTTCCTTGTTTCAGGAGAACTAAATTCTTCTTCATCCATATCTCCAACATAGGTTTTTCTGAAAACACAAAAATGTACTTCAATACTGATTTTTTTAATATGACACCAAGCTTACCTGCTTTATCTCATTGCAGGTTTATTGAATTTTTTTGTTGAAATTTTCTGTGGATGTGGTTTGTTTTTGTTAAATACTCTTCTGTTTCTGAAGCTGTAATGTGGAGCTAGATAAATTGGCCTCTTTAGATGCAGTGTTAGTTGACGATGATGCAACACTTTAAAACGATAGGGAAGGTCTGGAAATTAAACTTATGTAATATTTCCGGCACTTCAAAATAACCAAAGAATTTTTTTGACATTCTGAAAGGAAGTTGTAGATCCAAAAAATATGAAATTTGAGTCTGAATTAAAATATAATAATATATAATAACATATAAATATAATATAACTTTGGAAGATTTACAAAATCAACAAATACAGAAATGATAAATTTAAAATTCACGTTTGCGGCTTTTCCTAGCACTGAGATCTTTAACTTTAACCCGAACTGAACCTTCTAGTACAATCTCAGTTCGTTCAACATCAGAAATTGTTATGGGCCACAAACCTGGGTCCTTTTGAAGATTCAGATTTTTCATTTTAGCAGTCATGGATAAAGACATGGACTCTAGCTCAGATTCTTGTTCTTGCCTGGATTGCGTTGACGGTGGCACCGGTGAGCTAAGAGAAAATGCTTGCATTCACCGAACGTAACAGTTGTGGAACTGTTGTGGAATCGTCCGGTGGCACATACGCCACAAACTCAACACGTTCCGGTGAAGCGGGCATTTTGGGAGCGCTTTCTGTTTATGCTAGGTAGCGGTAGCGGAGCGGTGGCAACCTTCTTCGTTCGGTGAATGCAGGCAATGATTTACTGGCGTCGCTACGAGGGAGGGGGTAATTACTCCCCCCCAGGAAAATATTTACTTTTGAACAATAAACTATACAATCAATACATAGGAACATATCATGACAATTTCATTGTCCTCAAAGTCCTCAGTTCGTGGTAGTGTTGTGCAACTTGGATACTTTTACTCAAAAGTATACTGAATGAAGTATTATGTACTGGATAAATTCATTGGATAGTTGGTATCCAAATTTATACTTACAAGAGCCACATCGAAAAGAACGGCTTGAGAAACTAACGAATTGAATCAATTTCTCAATTCAATGACAAGAAAAATTTTAATTTATTCGAAAAATGTGAATATGATCTCGAAATGTAAATGAAGAACCGGAAACAATGGAAGATTTTCAACAGGAAAAATAGAATATAACAAAACTTAACCCAATATTCTTATCCCTAATCACTAGATTTGACAAAAAAAAAACAGATTTCGCTCTCCTCCTTCCGTAATTCTCTACAATGGAATGAATTCATTCATAAGACGATAATTCAACGAATATTTCGAAGGGATCGCCAAAGAACGGTCAACAGGGCTATAAATATTTTATTACCTAGGTTCCATCATCTGGGATAAGTAAACATTGTACCTAAATACTTACATAAATTTCACCCTAATTGTGTTGTGTGCAATCTATACTACCTATTAATCTGGTGGATCGGACATCTGGTGCCTCAATTACCCATTCGGATTTTCCAACAAAGCGCAATATTCAAAAACTACAAAATGGTTTCTTCAATTTTATTCTGCATAAATGTATTGGTTAACTAACTTGTTTCGAATTTACCCTTATATTCAAACCTTCATAAACAATTAGGGATCTAAATCAATATCAAAATTTACTCGGGTTGTACCGCGCGAGGCCCCTCCAAGAGCGAGGCCCCGGGCGATTGCCCCGTTTGCCACTCCCTAAAGCCGCCACTCTTGATACTTACACATCGATATCAGACATAACTCTACCCTGGGTTGCTTCTTTGGGGACTGCTCTCTGATATATCAGATATCGATAACATACTCCCAGTACTTTTACTGGGAGAATTGCTAAAATATCAATATGGCTATTAATATTATTAATTCCTTTCTCAAACTTATTTCCAATACCAATGAAAATACTCACCTTAGTGTCTTAGGGTCCGAATAAATTATAAATTTGAATTGGAAGAGCATTTGGTTTTATAATGCGTTTTCCAATATTATTCTTAATTATATCCTCACAATTGGAATGCCTTGAGCATTTAAGATATATCCCATCTTCATCCAAACCAAAAAAAAAAAAACCAAAAATTCCTTACTTCGATATTTTTGGGAAATCTATAAGAAATTTTAAAATTAAAGCTTTTAAATTTGAAGTCCTCGAGGAACGAGTCGACCCTGAATAGGAAAACAAACATCAAGTTAACCTATACTTACGTATGGAACGATATTTCTTCGATTCCAAGATCTTCGGGATTCATTCTGCAAATATAACAGTGTCTCACAATTTTTGATACTTTCGAGAATGAATATCAGAGTATTCAGTCTACGAAACACTTTCTACAACGAATATTTTGAAAATAATTTCAAACTTTGACACATTCGACAGGTAAACATAACCAGAGCACAGCATTGCCAAATTGCGTTGAATTTCAGATGTTTTACTTTTCGAGTAATATTTTAGTCTTGACAATTGTCAAGACGCAAAAAATTTTTTGTCCAATTTTTAGACTGTTTTTGAATATTCTGGTTTTAAAACAAATTCGATATAGCTGAACGTCGCATACAAGTGGCAACACCGCAAATAAACAAATTCAATGTTCGTTCCCGGCAAAACGTAAACATACTCGGTCTAGTTATATAAATAGTTTATGAGTAAATCACATTCTCAGGTACTCGTCTATGTTGCACTTTCTCGGGTGATTAATATTGAAAAATAATTCTGCATTTAAGATTTATCATAATCGAAGCCAAGCTGCAACGACTGCATCTTTGTTGCAAGAATTCAAAAGACTGTCTTTAAATAGTGTTCAGACGATAGCTCAAAGTGTCTTAGATTTCATTAGCGATAAAAATGGCATTTTAATAATGACTTTCAATTACCAAACTCTACATAGTCACAAATACGATTTACAAGATTCAGTTACGAGACAAACCAATGTGTTACTTCTTACCGACACATGGTAATAATGTTACTAATATTATGACTCCGAATATTGAAATAAATATTGAAGACCTTAGCGATGTTAATGTTAGACACATGCAAACTTAGAAATGGCCTACACATAGTCATGGTAACAATTTACAATCCAAAATTGGACGAGGTAGAGCATTTTATTCATTGCACTTTACTGGAGTACACTGAAGAAGGGTCGAAAATACTTGGTACAAATGGTAATAAATTTCAACTTATCTAGGCTGGCGATCTCAACATTAACTTCGCTGATAAAAATCAGAGCGGTTGACAGTTTTTCTTTCGGAAAAATTGAATTTAAAAATGAATAATGATCCACAAGAATCCACAACAAAATATGGGACCACTATTGACGCGGTATTTTCCAGATATTTAGAAGACATTAAGTCTCAAACTTATTTTCTTTATTACAGTAACCATAAACCTATACTTTCAATGATAAATATTTCTGAATAACGTATGTGTATTGTAAGATAAATAAAAATATATTTTAAATCAACATATTTTTTTTTTATTTTTGAACAGTTGCTATGCAATAGCTTTACCGCGGCAGTCCTCGAGTGCCACACGTGTTTTTTCATTTTTATCCTCATTCATACTCGTTGATCTGCTCTCCATATTTTTGTTTACTATATCTGTAGCCATATTTACATAATATCAGCACTCATTGTTACCACACCATTGAATGTTTTCCACTATCTTCGGTAGTTCATATGTTTTCTGCCTTATGGTTAGTTTTAATGAATCGTTGATCTTTATTTTTATTCTGGACGGTTTTCTGTTCCATTTCTGTATTTCCTGTCGTTGTCAGAATTTTCACTTCTTTGTTTAACTTTTTTTTTAACTGTTTGTTGAATATTTCAAAGTTTTTCTAACAGAAATTCATTTTTCTGCACTAATATTTCGTTATTTCTTCTATTTTGCGCTTACAACACTTCGGTATACTGTAGCTTCATTCTTAGATATTTGTTTTCCATTTCCACCCCAGCGCTCTTACCAATTAGATCGATTTTCTGCACTTGCCGTACATATAACTATATTTTATCAATCATATAAATTTATAAATATGAAAAATTTCCATTAATCCTCTATTCATTCCAGCTCAACATAGCGATATTGCTGACTATCACCATTTTGTCTCGCCACTGATTTCATCTCAAAACCAAGATCACTCTGAAAGTATTGTTCTTTGTAAGAGGTTTGTATTCAGATAATAACTAACTTTATTATCAATTAATTATCGAATTATTTTTTCTAGTTGTTTTAAAAAGCGATCTCAAAAAGAAACCAAGGAAATGTAAATCAAAACAAGCCTGCCATTAGTTCTTACATAAACGTCATCTATTGATTTGAGGTAATTTTAATTAATTAAATACAGTTCATTGTACCATATTAGCGAAATCTGATTTCAAATTAATTTCAGCAACCATATGAATATACAGGGGGAGTCTTTGACTAGTACATATATTTTAACTGGAGATTCCTGGTGTCAAAAGAAGCACTTTTATCTCTACCATTTTTTCCGATTCGGATCGGTTAGAAAGATACAGGCTGTCGAAAATGCATAAAAAAAATTTAATTTTCGAATATATCTCGTGAAGTAAGTTCAATGCCGATAAATGAATACATATTTGGCCATTTTGTAAAATATAAGTATTCTTCGAGAAATCTCATAAAATGCTCATTTTTCGAGTAAATCATGATTTAAACAAATTTATATCAGCGAAGTTAGAAAAATTGGTTACTTTGGCTGAATCCAACTCTGTTCAAAAGATTCACAGAATTAAATTTCTTCTACATTTTATCGAAGGTTTAGGTGGTAGAACTAATGCTCGAAAAAACTTCAGTATCATGTTTCCAGGATTGGCATAGCTCATCATGAAAGTTTAAAATGGCTTTATCTTTTTATCTAGGCTGAATCGGAAAAAATGATGAACCAAAAAAGTATTTCTTTTCACATCTAGAATCTATGGTTCCAATAGTCAAGGACTCTCCCTGTATAATCTAAAATCGCAATTCCAAAAAAGTACTAACATTAAAATTCAAATTATATAAGTTAATGATTTGAAATTTCTCAATCATGAATACATTATCTGACCAAATGTCAACAATAATTTTCAATTTTAAATAAAAAATTAATTTTATAACATATTATCTACTGTTTTAGGTTTCAATTACAATTAGTACCAACCTAAAAAATGTTTAAAATCGCCAACGATCATCTTCAATTCTTGAGCTTCCCATTTATTCTAGTCTCCAAGCCGTTCACATCGCTCTAATTTTTTTGAGTTACTCTGCTCTCTTCATATAGTTCATATGTAAGTATAAAATCCTCATCTAAATTGTAATCCATAATCATCATGTATAATTCAAATATATTTCTTTCCTATATTTCAACGAAATTGTTTTAAAACTCACCTATTTACAACTTAATATTAATTTTCTTCAACAGATTATAAGATCACATTTTGCAAAATGTGGCGTTGTAGAAAATGCTTGGATGGCGAAGGGCTGGCATTGCACATTGTTAAGCATTTACGATCCCCATCAAGAGGAAAAACTTATTTTAGAATAATCCTGATGCTGTTTTTTCAACTTTATAAAGAGAGAAATGATTATGGCAAAATCAAAGGTATTTTCAACAAGGCTGCAAGCGTAAAAACAGTTTTTAGAAGCTTCTACTCTACGAATGAGCATGTTCCGGCAAAACGAATTCAAAAGTTTCGTGCGTTTACCATGTCACATTTTGATTTGCTATATGGAATGGCGGTCAACTATAGGCATACACAATCGTTTTGGAGTGGACTCAATACTCAAGAAAGGGAAATTATAAGAAGAGATGTCCTCATTGAATTTTTCAAAATAAACGATACACCTGGTCTATCTGAATACATTGACAACGATCTACCTAGGATGAATTCTCCGTTAATTCTCTCTCATGGAAGTTTCATAGAAGAAAAGGATGTCAGCGAAACCTCATCGTGTAAGTATTCTATTCCATATTTCTTTATTACACTTCCAATTTGTATAACGTCTAATTCATATATATCTATTTCTTAAGCGACAGTAGAACATCAATCAGCCAGTCCTTCATTTGACGAATCCATTGTACAGAAAACCAACAATTGGGCTGTAGTCGGTAATTATCATTTTATTAATATTAATATTTTCTAATTTATTTTCCTGAAAAAATACTCGTTCTAATAATCGAATATTTCATTAATATATAACCATTTTTTATATAGAAATATAATTATTATAGCTTCTACACCTGGAGAGCCCCCTGTTATAAGAAGCAAGAGCCAACAACGGGAAATATCAATAATTACTCAACAACAAAATAACGAAGGCACCAGAACGAGTATGCAATGTACCTATAAATATAACAAAATATTCACAAAACATTTGAATCGAAATTATTATATATATCCTTTATATCATTTATTTTAAATAAAATTTTTAAATTAAACATTTTATACTTTTGGTGACTAGAATGGAAGAAGTTACAAAACTACAAGAACGCAGAGATACTGCTGTTTTGGAAGACCCGGTAAATGATATTCAATTGGACGGTGCCCAAGTTGACAGTTCGACATCCGATATACTTGATTTAATATTTATCTATTTATTTATTCCTGACTCTTAACCAGCAATATGCTGGTATCAGAGCCTACATTCATATTAATTATTTTTCATAAACAACGATAATTTATATCATTCCTGTGAAAAAAACTACTTATCCCCAATACACATACAAAAAAATTATTGAAGTCTAAGTAACTCCTTAAGGTCATGGTACACTTTTCGTATATTCCTATTCATTATTATTCTCTATTTTATAAACAAGTTTTGTTTCTTCAAGTTTTTTCAAATTGTTTATATGTGAGTAGCTGACCCGGCAGACTTCGTACTGCCTCAATCGATAATATATTAAAAAAAGTTCCCTCCTTACCTCTTAAATAGAGAGAATTCTTTTGATGTATAAATAAATAACAATGTACATACTCATTTCAATGGAATTAAATTTTTTGTATATTTTGTACTTTTTTGTATTCCACCTAATATATTTCCTTCTTAAAACAAAAACATTGGTAAGTACAACTTTATTCATCTCTAAGGCGAAACAAAGTTCGCCGGTTCAGCTACCTTATCTAATTGCCAATTGCCACAATTGGTCTCACCACCAAATCCCCTACGCTCTTTAGTTTTTGGAATAGGAAATGATTCTAAACACTTCTTATACCATAATAGTTTATTATATATATATATATTGTAATTATATTGCCAATAAATAAATTATATATTCTTATGAAAAAGAGTATGAATAATGATCCCTCATTATTCATATCTTTTTTATAAATTTCAGAGGTGTTTCTCTTACAATGCGGTAAAGTTTTTAAATAGTGTAGATAGTAGCGTTTTCAGCCTCAGCTATTCACAGTTCAGAAGTCAGATGGTTGTCTCTCTCATGAATAATTAATTACAGTATTTTTTTTCCTCTTTATTGTTAGGTATCATGTAACTTATTTTTTTTTTTGTGTGATATTTATCTCATTGTGTACTCATGTAGAGACAGCCAAACGGGGTTGAGTGTAAGAATAGTCTTATGACTAAACTCCGCCTCGGAATGGTTAGTCTAACATCCCATTATGTCATGTAATTTTGTACATGTTGCATAAAATAAAGTCGATTTATTATTTAATATATATTTATATTCCTGGACTCGGATGTCACGCAGGTGGCTGAAGTTGCCTCCGTGGTGACGTTGGATGTTGCCCTGGAATGCAGGGTCTTCCAACCGTAATCGCAAATGTGCGGCTGGCTCCCTTGTGTTGACTCCGTTATGCGTTTTCGAATTCCAACTTCTCACCGTACTGATGAGGGCCGAAAGCCCGAAACAGCTGTCTACGGTTAATTTTAGTTTGAGAGGGTTATGTCCATGAAATCTTTTCCATGTATGAAAAAGAGTGCTAAAATCTTTATATACAGGGTGGCCGGACGATTGACGTCAAAAAGAAAAAACAGGTCCCTCATGTCATGGGGTATTCGAATCACCCCCATGTATGTTATCCGATTTTTCACGGTTTCCGAGTTATGAATTTTTTTATGAAATTTGAGAGTTTTCAACTTGAACATCTTCAAAATTTTTTTTTTTGAAGTATGATATTTTTTTGTTGTGATAGATCGCCAGGAATTGTACTTTTATACATAAAATAACCAGCATCGTACCTCTGATAAAAATTATGAAATGTTGGTCTCAAGTGAGAAAGTTACGTATTTTGGATCATGATCTAAATTTTCAAATTTAAATTAAAAACATAAACAGGTTACTTCATGGTTTCTTATCAGGCTTAAAAACTGCGCTTAACACTCAGGTTTCAGAATCTTCAATAAAAAATGGTACTCAACTGTCTACTTTGGCTAGAATTAGCCTTCAAAGTCAGCGAGGTGGAAAAAATCAAAGAACTAGACGTTTACTCAAAAATTATTTTTTGCCGTTTTAAGATTCTCTAGGTTAACTCCCTTCGTTAACTAACCTGAAACTACTACAAAAAGCTATTATTGAAATATTTGAGGGTTTTATTTATTTAGGGCTAGTTCCATAATAATAAAAAAGAAAGTATCCTTTTCACTTTCCATGAACCAAGGGAGCTTTGAAGTATCCTTCAACATAAAGTCCGGATATTGGGCCTTTAAAGGGTATTTTACCAAATGCAAGCAATAAATCATTATTATCTCAGATGAGGCAACCCTAGAAAACTAGATAGTTGGAACAAAACGGAGCTCTATGTAAATGAGGGTTCGAACACCCTTTAAAGGCGGCTTTCTCGGAAAGTGGCATTTATCAAAAGGAGCCTTTTCGCATGCATTATGGAACTGGGTTTTAGTCTTAAATTTACCCATTTCTGCCCGATGCAGTCTTGAGGATCATGTAAAACAGTCGTACTCACTTTGTGTTTACTGCTACACGCGTTTGAAGTTTTTGCTCGTTTAGTGACTGTTTCGCATTTTGATTTGGACTTTGTTTGCTTTGAAGTGTTAGAAGATGACTCACACGTTAAGTCAGTATGCTAAAATGCATTATTTTACGGAGTTGCACGAGGGAGCGGCCTTGAAGCAGAGCGACTATATCGTGACAGCTTCAACGTCGTGGTGGGACGCAACCTGAACATTACCCAGACCATCGTGTTTTCATCAACACTCACCAAACCTTAATGACAGGCCGCATTCCTGGTCAAGGTGGTGGTCGTGAAGGAATCTCTACATTTGATCCGGATCGCAGGGAAAGGGTGCTCGAAGAGGTTCAGCGTAATCCATCAACCAGTACGAGAAGATTGGCTCATGCTCTGGACATCCCAAGAACATCTATACAAGAAATACTGCACGAAGAAGGATATCATGCATTTCACATTCAACGAGTCCTAGCTTTACTGCCCGCAGACCACCAATTGCGCGTTGAATTTTGCCGAAACATGATACAAAAAGAAAGAGAAGATCCTGGCTATTTTAATAAAATTTTGTGGACAGATGAGTCACGATTTCAGCGATGTGGAGTCTTTAATATTCACAACTACCACACGTGGACGATTGAAAATCCTCATGAAGTAAGAGCATCAAAATTCCAACATCGTTTTAGCGTTAACATGTGGTCTGGTGTCTTCAATGGCGAACTAATTGGTCCATTTGAATTGCCGTCCAGACTCGATGGAGAAACATACAAAAATTTCCTCGAGAATGAACTTCCTTTGCTCCTGGAAGATGTGAGTCTTCAGCTTCGTCGAACTATGGGCGGCGTTCGGAATCAACGTCGGATAAAGTGCGTGTGTCGAACGAGGTGCACTCAGTTGTTTGTAATGTTGCCGATCGTTTTCGAACGACGTCGAGTGTTATCTTCCCTCTCTTTCTAACAGCAACGTGAGGTTTATTCAATAATTTTCAAATGATATATCAAGAGTATGAAGATATCTTATTTAATTCAATTTTCTATCATTGAATACTAAATATGGCTATTTTATTAAAATTTCTAGAATGAATGCAGAAGTAGCAGGATGATAATCGCAGGAAATGAATAAGATTGAGGGTTTTTATTTACACCACTTTGAAAAAAATGAGATGACTCTCATTCTTTAGATTTTCCTCCCATGGAAAGCTGCAAATGTATTTTGTATTCAAAAGTATCAGTAGATTTCACACCAATAAGCAAATGAAAGTCTTCTAGAGGGCTTGACAGCCTGTAAATAAATAAAATTTTTATAGCAAAATATTCAATTGAAGGAAATGTAAGTAAACGTAATACATTACTGTAATATACAGGGTGGCCATTTGAAAACGAAACAGGCGAGATTACAGACGAAATAAATTTTTTCGATCGAAATGCTCGGACAGGTCGATTTCTGTTTCGAGGGGGACAACTTAAGATGTAGGTTACGGACGCATAGCGCTTCAACCCTTGCTACTACAACCCTCACCCCCAATTTTTGAATAGGGAAGATGGGGTGAGTGATACCTCATTTGAAAGGTATTTTTATACTGATTTCAGCACAGTAATTGTTTTTTCATTTTATGCATTAGTTCTCGAAATACAGGGTGGCCATTTGAAAACGAAACAGACGAAATAAATTTTTTCGCTCAGAGCGAAAGTTACCACGCAAAAGGAAGCTCTCGTACTACCATCACCAACCTTTTCTGAAGTTTTGACATCTACGACTCCGGCCCAAGCAAGACCTCATGAAATCAATGTTCCTTATATAATCTGTAAACCAAAGATTGTACAAGATTGTTCTATAACTAAATCAGATATTCAAAACAAAGTTAACATCGGCAAGAGGTCTATTGGTGTTGAAAGTATGCAAAACAGAAAAGATGGCAGTGTTTTCTTTAAATGTAACACTAATAAATCGAGAGAGCAGCTGAAATGTGCGCTCGTGGAAAGTATGGGAGAGAGATATGAAGTGGATGAAACTCGAATGCGCCAGCCAGCCGTCTTCATTGGTAACCTGGATGAAAATATCGATTCTGAATCTTTGATCGATCCCATTAAAAGTCAGAATGATTTCATAACCGAGGAAGATCAGATGCAGTTGTCTCTGTTGCGGAAGAATAGGAGAAAAAATGGACAATTCGCAATCATCCAGTGTAATAAATCTGCATTTAACATGTTGATTAAGGCTGGACGTGTTTATGTGGGATTACGCAGATGTCCCTTACATGAAAACCTTAGTGTACTGAGATGTTATAAATGCTATAAGTCCAACCATAAAAGTAAAGACTGCAAGTATGTCGGTGACAAGAGATGTTCAAAATGCGCTGGGACTCATCGCCACGACGAATGCAGTAGTAATTTGACAAAATGTATGAATTGTCTGGATAGTAACGAGAAGTATGGAACCAGGTATTCGGTTGATCACGAGGTACTGGATGTTAACTGTCCACTTCACAAAATCCAACTAGATCGCCAGAAAGAACGTACGGACTACAACATAACTCAATTAATATTTAAGTAATTATGGAACAATATTTTTCAGAATGTGACGCTCAGACTAATTATTTCACAAATCGGGTTGTAAGTGACATCACGCATCTTAACAGTTTATATGATGCAAATTTCAATTTAAGAATTTTTCATCTTAATATCCGTAGCATTGGGAAAAATCTAGATGAATTGAAAGTCGTTCTTAGTAGTCTAAATCACGCGTATGACATTATTGTTCTGACTGAAACATGGAAAATTGTTGATGTAAATTCTTTTCATATGAGTGATTTTGACATTATTTATAACAATGGAAGGGTCAATCAAAACGATGGCGTAGTAATATATATAAGATCATCTTTACCTTATACTCACAAAATAGTCGATATGGCAGGAAAATTCAGAATCTTACAATTAGACACTTCTTATGATAAAACAAGTATTTCTTTATTAGCTGTTTATAGAACTCACACCATTTCTAAAGATGTATACAATGATAGTGTATCTAAGTTTTTGAATAACAATTTCAAGGGGGGCGATATAAGTATTTTTATTGGTGATACAAATATGGATTTGCTGTCTGAATCTAGTCGGGACAGTGAGTATGCCAATTTACTATGTGAGCAGGGTTTTATGTCCACTATCAATACTGTTACAAGGTCTACCAGTAAGTCATGTATAGATAATATTTTTCTGAGAGCGAATTTGGATAGAGATAGAATTTTACTTTGGTTCTGCATATCGATATCACAGATCATTTCCCGACAATATTATGGCTTAAAGTTGAAGAATTAAAAAAGTCTGTAAATACCACCAGAGTTAGAAAATATATAGATTTCAAATCACTAAATAGAGTATTAAAGGATATGACTTGGACCCGACTATAAAATACTGATTCTGCAGAGACAGCAACCGAATATTTCGTTGATTGTTTTAAACAGTGTATTTTGGATAATACGAGGGTTGTTTATTTAAGAAAAATTCATCAGAAACGTAAAGCCTGGATCACTAGGGGCATTGTTCGGTGTGTTAATGTTAAAAACTCTATGTATAAACAAATTAGAAGTATTTCAATACCGGATGATGAGTTAGTTAGGAGGTATAGAAACAACAAAATATATTTAAAAAAAATCATAAAATTAGTCAAATTTAATTATTATAAGAATATAATTGAAAAGACGAAAACAGATTCCAGAAAACTGAGGAACGTGTTGAAAGGAGAGAAGGGTTCTGATTCGAACAAAATTGTTCATATTTCAAATGAAAGGGGAATTTTAGTTAATGATCATGATATAGCGGAAGCATTCGGTACTTTTTTCTCGGGGGTTGGACCAACTCTGGCTGGGGAAATTAGATCGAGGGTTGAAAACCAAGAGCCAATAAATAGAAAAAAGAAACCCTTTCAGCTTCACACTAAGGCCGACTGATACGGGTGAGATAGTTGGTGCTATAAACTCTTTGAGATCCGGTGCTTCTCCTGGACTTGATGGTATCACGGCTGGAACTTTGAAGAATATAGCGATTAACATAGCTGGACCGTTAACCTACATCATTAATAGGTCTATGTCTACCGGAATTTCTCCCTCAATTTTAAAAAACGTCCGTTATCGTGCCAATATACAAGACAGGTAACAAAGCATCGGTTAACAACTATCACCCGATATCGTTAACTTCAAGCATTTCAAAAATTTTTGAGAAAATTGTACACTCTAGAACAATGTCATTTTTGGAGGAGCATAAGATTTTAAACGATGTCTGTGCATATTTATTGATATAAGTAAGGCATTTGATACGGTAGATCATGGGGAGTTACTCACAACATTAGAATATTATGGGTTCACTGGGAGTACTCTCGAGTGGTTCTCCAGCTATCTAATTGGGCGGACACAAACGGTTAGGGTTGGAAATTCATTAGGCTCCTTGAGGGTAATGGAATTCGGGGTTCCGCAGGGAACAATTCTGGGGCCTGTTCTCTTCATAATTTATATTAACTCCTTTTTCTCGCTTTCTATCCGTGGAACATTAATTTCGTATGCTGATGACACTGCAATTTTTTATGAAGGGGATTCATGGTCGATTTTGGAGGAAATTATACGAAATGATTTCAAGCTTGTACTAAATTTTCTTGAAAAAAACCTTCTAACTGTTAATAGGGAAAAAACAAGATTTTTACCTTTCTCACATTATTCAAGTAACCTGCCACCTTATCGTTATCTGAACATTACTGATGACTTCACTATTGCGACCGAAGAGTCGATCAAATATCTCGGTGTTATTTTGGACAACCATTTGCGATGGGACGTCCATATTAATAATTCAGTCCGAAAACTTCAAATTTTAGATCCCAAATTTAGAACTATGAGGGAATATTGTGACATAAAATTGATGAAGACTGCGTATTTGGTTCTTGTTCAGCCGATACTTATTTATGGTATTCTGGGATGGGGTGGCGTGGTGTCACATTATTTACGTAAGCTTGAAGTCGCGGTTAAATGGATTTTAAAGATAATTTGGAGGAAACCTTTTCGATTTCCGTCGGACGATCTCTATCGAATCTCTGGAATAATGGACTTAAGAAAACTTTTTTTTTGGTTTTGGCAATTCATCAACGAAAAGATATACATAGCGCTCTCATTAACGACCATTCCTATAACACCAGAATAGGAGGACTTCGCCTCATACCACCCAGAACGTCTAAAACTATCGGACAGAGATCTCATACTTACTTGGCGCCTCGTATATATAATAATATCCCCCAGTATATTAAGGACAGTGGTACCTACATTGAACCAGTTTAAGCTCAGACTGAAATTATGGATAGGAAATCAAGATAGGAAACATATTTCTGATTTGATTGATATCAAGAATTCATTTGTTTTCACTTGGTTATTTCACAGATTAATATTTTTTTATTTCAAGCATTCAAAAATTCCCTATTCAAAAATTGGGGGTGAGGGTTGGAGTAGCAAGGGTTGAAGCGCTATGCGTATTAAGAAATATCTGGATTGGTATCTGGAATAGAAATAATTTCATTTGATAATAATTTTAAACTTGTTCTTGAAAATACTTACTTGCTTTTTTTAAATCCTTTCTTTGAACACTGAATTTGGATTTGTAACAGATGAATAATAAACTCACCACCATATGTATTAATCAATGTATATGAAAATATTATTTTTATACCACAGACCAGTGCTTGGCACTTTTTCTCCTGTATTGATAATGGTTAATAAACATAATTAATTTTTAATAAACCTTGGATATTATGGAGGTGTACTTCATTTTCCTTGTGAATAAATTATTCCATTATCCTAGACTATCACGTGTATAAAATTTGAAATTACACTCATCTTGAAAAATAAAAATAATAAACTACCTTAAGAAACTAAATACTAGAAATTCCTCCGTAAAACAAACTTTTAAAATTCAAATGTATAAATAAACGATATCTGCGCAAGACGAGTAATTGTTACCTACCTATTTTCTTAGTTGCAAAGTTGTTCATCCGGACGAACGTCCCAAGTGATTCCGAACGGGGGTAAAATTTACCCGACGTCGATTCCGAACGGCTTGGGCTGGCTTGGGCGCACACCGGACAACGTCCGACGTTGATTCCGAACGCCGCCATTACATGGTATTCCAAAACGACGGCGCCCTGTGTCACTACGCAACGCAAGTCCGTAATCACTTGAATGAACGATACCCTAACAGATGGATCGGACGAAGCGGACCTATCAAGTGGCTCCCACGATCACCTGACCTTAATCCCATCGATTTTTTCGTTTGGGGTTATTTCAAAGAAATCGTTTACGTCCGAGAATGTTCTAATGAAGACGAACTGCGACTGAAGATAAGAGAAGCCGAACGTGTCCTAAGAGAAAACAGGGCAGGTTTTATGCGACTGAAAGAAATTTTTTTGCGAAGGTGTAGAATATGTATTGAGGCTCGAGGTGGCCACTTTGAAAACCTGTTGTAAATTTTATAAATAAATTTCTTTTTATCTACATGATGTGTGATTTATTGCCATACCT
Organism: Hippodamia convergens; assembly: GCA_038502775.1. Taxonomy (NCBI): domain Eukaryota; kingdom Metazoa; phylum Arthropoda; class Insecta; order Coleoptera; family Coccinellidae; genus Hippodamia; species Hippodamia convergens. The sequence goes on from CM076610.1 coordinate 45,944,540, forward strand.
TTTTTTTCTTATCTAAAACTTTTCTTATAAAGCTAATTTTCATTGATTTTCAGCATTTTCTATTATAGCTTGATCAGAAAAATCTTAAAATGGCAAAAAAGAATTTTTGAGTAAACGACTAGTTCTTTGATTTTTTCCACCTCGCTGACTTTGAAGGCTAATTCTAGCAAAAGTAGACCGTTGAGTACCATTTTTTATTAATGATTCTGATAGCTGAGTGTTGAGCGCAGTTTTTAAGCCTACTAAGAAACCATGAAGTAACCTGTTTACATTTTTAATTTAAATTTGAAAATTCAGATCATGATCCAAAATACGTAACTTTCTCACTTGAGACAACATTTTCATAATTTTTATCAGAGTTACGATGCTGGTTATTTTATGTATAAAAGTACAATTCTTGGCGATCTATCTACAACAAAAAAATATCAGAAAAGTCTGTACTTTTAAAAAAAAATTTTGAAGATGTCCAAGTTGAAAATTCTCAAATTTCATAAAAAAATTCATAACTCGGAAACCGTGAAAAATCGGATAACATACATGGGGGTGATTCGAATACCCCATGACATGAGGGACCTGTTTTTTCTTTTTGACGTCAATCGTCCGGCCACCCTGTATAAAACTCAGTATGCCATATTGTTTGTTACACCATTTATAACTCAAGATTGGATGAAGTGTTTTTTATTAAAGTTTTTTTTTTGTTGGATTCTTCTACAGTGGGGTTAACATAAAATACATTAAAACTATGAAAAACTTGATGAAAAAAAAACAAAAAGTAGGAACTATTTTTCCTTATTGCGAATAACGCCAATAGATGTCGCCACGATCTTTTTATTCTTCTTAATATAAAATATGTAAGGAGATGAAGACTTCTGTAATCTCTAATCAAAAATTAATTTCGGTTTGACAACCATTGTCAATGTCAATGTTCTGACGCTGATTGTCATGAGTATGAGTATTGTTTGAGAAGAATTTATGTTTAGATATTGGAAGAAGTGTTTGATATTTAGTTCAATTTAAAATAGTATAAGAAACTTATATTGCCGTTTCTTTGCTTACAGGTAAGATTCTAGATATTGTAGAAATGTTGAATAAAATTGAAAACTTTGTTTACAGAGAAACACATTTGGTTTCAATTTCATCTGATAAAAATAGTCTTACAAAACGACAATATTTTGTTATCATGGCAAAAAGAATCCAATTCACTTTCAAATTGGTAGTATCTCCAAGGGATACGAAGACAAATGAGGTTGCAATATCTTATATTACAACGGAAGACAAGGTAAAATATATACTCTCAGAAGAAGATAAATACGTGAGTGAGCATGATGAATTGGTGAAAACAGAACATTTCAAGAGAGTGAAGAAAAGTCTGAACCGGAGAGGACAAGAAAGAACAGTTTGGATAACATTAACGTAGGAAATGAAAAGTGTTTATTTTGATGAAGATGATAATGTAATTTTCAAAGATACTTATTTGCAACAGTTGCTACAATAGACGAAGTGGCAATTGTGATTGTTGGTGAAAACTTGGAAACGCTTGATATTGTTCTTACGTGTCGCAATACTGCAGATTTGTAACGAATAGGTATGAAGCACTGTTCATAGGATGCTCTACTATAGTAGTTTTGGAGGTGCGTCAAGTTGGTGACTCACTAGTGGAATTTCGATATGAAAATATTTTGGGAATTTTGTCCTCATTTTGTGCCAATTTGTGCCGTATGTTACGAATTTTGTGCCCATTCAGTTTTCGAGATATTTCGAAATTTCAATATGAGTCACCAACTTGACGCTGTGACTCATATGTGGAATTTCGATATGGAAATATTTTAGGAATTTTGTGCTCATTTTGTGCCGTATGTTACGAATTTTGTGCCCAGTCAGTTTTCGAGATATTTCGAGTTTTTACTATGAGTCACCAACTTGACGCTGTGACTCATATATGGAATTTTTTTTTTTTTTTCTTTTTTCGATGAATTGTGTCTATTTTGTGCCAATTTGTGCCGTATATTATGAATTTTGTGCCCATTCAGTTTTCGAGATATTTCGAGTTTTCTTTGAGTCAAGCGTCAAGTTGGTGACTCACATATGGAATTTTGGAAATTTTCTTTTTTCGATAAATTGTGTCTATTTTGTGCCAATTTGTGCCGTATATTATGAATTTTGTGCCCATTCAGTTTTCGAGATATTTCGAGTTTTCTTTGAGTCAAGCGTCAAGTTGGTGACTCACATATGGAATTTTGGAAATTTTCTTTTTTCGATAAATTGTGTCTATTTTGTGCCAACTTGTGCCGTAAGTTACGAATTTTGTGCTCATTCAGTTTTCGAGATATTTCGAGTTTTCACTACGAGTCAAGCGCCAAGTTGGTTACTCACATATGGAATTTTGGAAATTTTTTTTTTTGGATAAATCGTGTCTATTTTGTGCCGATTTGTGCAGTAAGTCACGAATTTTGTGCCCATTCAGTTTTCGAGGTATTTCGAGTTTTCGCTATGAATCAAGCGTCAAGTTGGTGACTCACATATGGAATTTTGGAAATTTTCTTTTTTCGATAAATTGTGTCTATTTTGTGCCATTTTGCAGTAAGTCACGAATTTTGTGCCCATTCAGTTTTCGAGATATTTCGAATTATCACTGTGTCACTAATTTGGAAATTTAATAATTTTTTATATTGTGTGCTCTTTCAGTTTTCGGAATATTCCTAGTTTTTCTTGTGAAAAATAGATGAATACTCATTTAGGAAATCATTTACGAACGTTATTTGTATTTCTCAATGATTAATATAAAAAAAATCAGTCTGATATCATAATACTCGGTTGAGGTACAGAAAACCAAGTTTCGAATATTCGACGTTTCAAATCTTCTTCATATTCAATATGAACTAGGATCTCCTCCGGCACGTCTTCAACGACGCATGTGTTTGGTAAAGGACGGGAGGAAGGGAGCTATTGGTCCTCTGTGGGTGTGTTTTTTTTTGTTGGATTAAGCATGGCCAGTGTTGCCATCTCAGGGAAAGCAAAATAAGCTAGTTCAGAAAATGCCAAAAACATGCTTTTTCATTTCGGAAAGTGCAAAAAAAAATGCTAGTTTTTCATTGATATTTTTTTCTATAGTTATTTCTGAAATATAAATTTTTTTCGACTCACAACACTTGAATGTGAATGAATATTGGGGTTCTGAGTTATCAGATTTCAAAATATTCCCAGGTCCTGGGTTAAATTTTCATTTTTTCTTATTGTAAGAACTGTTTTTCTCAAACTTGAAGGAATTGAAATACCTTTAGTTGATGTCGTATAGATATAAATAAAATATGTGATATCTTAATATTCACAAATGGATATGCAAATTACTGAAAACTTCTGAATGCGGAAGAACTGTTCGTTTAAATCCAAACATGAATTTGAATCTCGGTGATTCAAACTTTGATACTTCACAAAAACCAATGTTTCACATTCTTCATTTTATGGTTTCTCAGTTCCCGAAAAAATATACGATAAAAAAGTTACGATACATGGATTTTCCAAAGCATTTGAAATTTTGAGTCCGGCCGGATCGACTAAAAGTTTGTTTATACAGGGTGAGTCGGGAGGAACGGACCAAACTTCAGGTGTGTATTCTATAGCTCGAAATAATATAAAAAAACTCATATGTTGTTATCCGATTTTCATTTGTTCTCAAACTATAGCGTCATTATAAAAAACAACATTTCCTATATTAAAATGGTTTCATTTATAGCATTATTTTAATAAATGCACGAAAATCCCGCCATTCACCTCGAAACACATTCGTCTGCGAAGGGCTCTCGATGCTTTTCTGATTGATTCGTGCCTTTCTTTGATAAGCAATGCCGTATTTCTAATGCGTCGAATTAGAGCATCCCGAGTGTCAACTTAAACTTTGTATACCTTGTTCTTGAACCAGCCCCACAAACAATAGTCCAATGGTGTGAGGTTTGGAGATCTTGGAGGCAACTAATACGACCACAGCGACCAATCCATAGTCCGAGAAACTCTTTATTTGAATATTGGTTGAACTTATTTAAATATTCTAATTACCCTATAGTTTGAAAACAAAAGAGAATCGGATAACAACATATGAGTTTTTTGGAAATATTTCGACCTGCAGAATACACACCTGAAGTTTGGTCCGTTCCTCCCGACTCACCCTGTATATTTCCTATCCGTTGTTGCAAGCTCATAACTATTTATTGGGGCTATAAAATCCTGCGCGCTTCCTTCCTTCGTTTCATTGAAGAGGGTAACAGTGAAAGAATCATGGAGGTAAAGAAAATGGAGGGGACATAATGTTTGAAAAGTGTCACCAAAACAAATCCGGATTTGGCACCCCAAGATGGCCAACTTCGAGCTATTTTAAACTGTAGGTTCTGCAATTTTAGCCTTATTTATTATTCGTTCGTTGGTTTTGGCAGTTGTATGTAGTGGAAAAACATATAAGAAATGCTTTCTTGTACAGCATATGCTGATCTTACTCGCCAATTAATGGTGAAAAGCTAAATTTCTTGACTTTTGTAAATAAATGGTTTAATTAATGTTGCATACAATTTTAATTGATAGGAATACACGAGATAATTTACCTATTTGCTTCATTGCATATTATCTGAATTTGTATGTACCTTCATTGAAAAAATAGAATGTAACAGGAACAAATTATTCATTCCATACGTAATTCAACTCACCAATTCATTAGAAGCAATTGTTTATGATATTTTGACCCCTTGATTTGTTCCGATCATTATTTATTCATCTTTTGGTCATTAAAAAAAAATCGAACAAACTTCGAATTGTAAGAATTCAAATATACAAAATTCCCGCCATAAATTTGGCTTGGCAACATGGCGGATTTTTGGTGACACTTTTATAGCAAGGGAAACATAGGATATGCTACCTCTCCTTCTTCTACCTCCATGGAAAGAAGTACCAACTCAGTGGGTTCTTGTGCACTTGTTGATTGTGAAATAATTTGTTTCTCTTTTCCCTTCCGAAAATATGCTCAATAATATACTTTATGCTAAACGCTAAAATATATATGCTGAACATGAATCAAATATGCCAAATTTAGCATTAAAAATGCTGAATTGACAACCATGAGCATGACTTTCACTTGGGGATTGTTTAACTATCATGTGAGTCATATAAAGTTGATGATTAACATGGAAAACTGGAAATATCTCGAAAACTGTATGGGCCCAAAATTCGAAACTTACTGTACAAATTGGCACAAAGTAGACACAATTTATCGAAAGAAGAAAATTTCCAAAATTCCATATGTGAGTCACCAAGTTGACGCTTGACTCATAGTGAAAACTCGAAATATCTCGAAAACTGAATGAGCACAAAATTCGTAACTTACGGCACAAATTGGCACAAAATAGACACAATTTATGGAAAAAAGAAAATTTCCAAAATTCCATATGTGAGTCACCAACTTGACGCTTGACTCATAGTGAAAACTCGAAATATCTCGAAAACTGAATGGGCACAAAATTCGTAACTTACGGCACAAATTGGCACAAAATAGACACAATTTATCGAAAAAAGAAAATTTCCAAAATTCCATATGTGAGTCACCAACTTGACGCTTGACTCATAGTGAAAACTCGAAATATCTCGAAAACTGAATGGGCACAAAATTCGTAACTTACGGCACAAATTGGCACAAAATAGACACAATTTATGGAAAAAAGAAAATTTCCAAAATTCCATATGTGAGTCACCAACTTGACGCTTGACTCATAGTGAAAACTCGAAATATCTCGAAAACTGAATGAGCACAAAATTCGTAACTTACGGCACAAATTGGCACAAAATAGACACAATTTATGGAAAAAAGAAAATTTCCAAAATTCCATATGTGAGTCACCAACTTGACGCTTGACTCATAGTGAAAACTCGAAATATCTCGAAAACTGAATGGGCACAAAATTCGTAACTTACGGCACAAATTGGCACAAAATAGACACAATTTATGGAAAAAAAGAAAATTTCCAAAATTCCATATGTGAGTCACCAACTTGACGCTTGACTCATAGTGAAAACTCGAAATATCTCGAAAACTGAATGGGCACAAAATTCGTAACTTACGGCACAAATTGGCACAAAATAGACACAATTTATCGAAAAAAGAAAATTTCCAAAATTCCATATGTGAGTCACCAACTTGACGCTTGACTCATAGTGAAAACTCGAAATATCTCGAAAACTGAATGGGCACAAAATTCGTAACTTACGGCACAAATTGGCACAAAATAGACACAATTTATGGAAAAAAGAAAATTTCCAAAATTCCATATGTGAGTCACCAACTTGACGCTTGACTCATAGTGAAAACTCGAAATATCTCGAAAACTGAATGGGCACAAAATTCGTAACTTACGGCACAAATTGGCACAAAATAGACACAATTTATCGAAAAAAGAAAATTTCCAAAATTCCATATGTGAGTCACCAACTTGACGCTTGACTCATAGTGAAAACTCGAAATATCTCGAAAACTGACTGGTCACAAAATTCAAAAATTGGCACAAAATAGACACAATTTATCGAAAAAGAAAATTTCCAAAATTCCATATGTGAGTCACCAACTTGACGCTTGACTCAAAGAAAACTCGAAATATTTCGAAAACTGAAAGGGCACAAAATTCGTAACTCACAACACAAATTGGCACAAATGAGCACAATTTATCGAAAAAAAAAAAATTTCTAAAATTCCATATATGAGTCACAGCGTCAAGTTGGTGACGCCACAATGAAAACTCGAAATATCTCGAAAACTAAATGGGCACAAAATACGAAACTTACGGCACAAATTGGCACAAAATAGACACAATTTATCGAAAAAAGAAAATTTTTAAAATTCCATATGTGAGTCACCAACTTGACGCTTGCCTCAAAGAAAACTCGAAATATCTCGAAACTGAATGGGCACAAAATTCATAATATACGGCACAAATTGGCACAAAATAGACACAATTCATCGAAAAAAGAAAATTACCAAAATTCCATATATGAGTCACAGCGTCAAGTTGGTGACTCATAGTGAAAACTCGAAATATCTCGAAAACTGACTGGGCACAAAATTCGTAACATACGGCACAAAATGAGCACAAAATTCCTAAAATATTTCCATATCGAAATTCCACATATGAGTCACAGCGTCAAGTTGGTGACTCATATTGAAATTTCGAAATATCTCGAAAACTGAATGGGCACAAAATTTGTAACATACGGCACAAATTGGCACAAAATGAGCACAAAATTCCCAAAATATTTTCATATCGAAATTCCACTAGTGAGTCACCAACTTGACGCACCTTAGTTTTGGAGAGGTTTATGATGGATAAATCCATTGAATGGGGAGTACCTATATTAAAATTTAAATTGTCTTCTTAATACAAAGGACCCCGCACACTCACTTAGGAAAAGCGGGTCCAGTGAATTTTCCCCATTTTTACATATTATATTTATATCAACCTTGAGAACAATATACCAGATTTTCACGAAGGTCTTACATCCGGTTTGTTCTAAAGGGCGTTCCACAATGGCAGCGACGAAAAATTGAATCTTTAAATTTTGATGATAATTCTTCTATTTTTCAGAATTTCCTCATGATGCCTTGGGGTCTGAATAATGAGATATCACAGATATCCAAACATCGCCCACCACGTTAAGTTTCGTTATACAGGCTGTTCCATGAAGCTGTATAAGTAACTGAATGTAACTTTGTGAGTGACTTTGGGACCACCCTGAGTTTTTCAAAATATGATACCATGATGTATGTCCACTTCTGTAGGAAGTTTCATTAATGTACAAAGAACAGTTGCAAAATTATTCAGGTTTAAATTCGGATATCATACAATTTTTCTTTAAACCTTATCTGTAGTTGAGATTGCTGTCAAGGAATATGGGTTTTCATTCAGTATAATTATCATGATAGGTATTGACGGTCGGTCCAAAGGTTTTTATCTGTTTATAATATAGGAAAACAGTATTATCATTCCAGGTTGTTGTATCTTCGAGCACTCTAAGGATGCATATTTTTTTAAATATTATTTCATAAAAGTATATGGACCTTTGCTGGTTTTATGAGAACATGTCCCCAGGGTTCTGGCTCCAGCTTTACACGTACAATAATAACCTGTTATTGGTTCATTAGGGTCTTCCGCGTACCGGAGCCATAACTGATACTTTGTAGCTTTTCTGAATTTAGAGTAAATCCGGAATCTTAATAAATTATTGTCATGGTCAGTTTCATCAATTTCTAAATTGATTTCATGTTCTTCATTTCTCACATCTTGTATGTAAGAGGGGATAGTTTCAGCTGATATACTCCAATGGTTAAATCTCTCAAGTAGTCCATCGAAAGAAGAGGAAAAGTCGGCGGGTGTTCATGGCTCAAGGTTATCCACCTTCCCCTACGTGGTAGAAAGTGCCCTTCTTTAAAAATTGATGCAGCAAATTGACTCTTCTAGATCTTTCTAAATAAAGTTCAGCAATTTGAGCATTGGCGTCAATTCTTATGGATTTATAATACCTGTTGATCATCGCAGCCGCAATTTTATAGAAATCACTCAAGTGGTTGGCATGTATAAGCGAAACAACATTAGCGAAAAACTTAGAGATGGTCTTTATATGTCCATTACGCAATTCAACTATCCATCGTGTTTTTGTAATTAATCTCGACTCGTTTGCTTCTTCGGTGGACAGCTGATGGGCACCCCTTTGTATCAATGGTGGCATTTTGTGTGCAATTCCCAATTCCTCTAATAAAGGCAAAGCGTCTCGATAACCCCGGTCAACAATCAGAATATCATTATCTTCAAACCATCCTCTAATACCTTCTATATCCTGCATAAATTCGTTCCGTAACATAGCAGCATCGTTGTTTTTTCCATCTGCAAAATAGGGATCCTGCACAGCTAAAATGTAAGCATCTGGAGCCACAATTAAGGCAGGTTTTATTAAATGCCGCCCTTTTTGGGTACTATAGGGGTACTTGAAAGTTGCTACTTTTTTGAATATAACTGTATGTACCGTCAATATAAGAAATTACTTCTGGTTCAGCGGAATTAGGATTGTAAAGACTATTTGCAAACTCGGTTACATGCTCGTTAATAAAAGTTTCTCTGCTGATGGCCCCAAATCCAAGATTATTAGGAACAAATGTGGCTACTAAGGATTTTCTCACATCTGCTACTGCTAGGCTAACAGACTGTCGACTCTTATAATTAAAAATAGCCTTAAGAAATCATCTGAAAATCCTTGTTTTATTTTGCATAGAAAAGTGAGATGATCTTTCTTAGAAATGTGCCTTGATTTAGTTTCATCTTCGGGAACTGGCAAACACTGTCTAAACAGAATCTGTCTAACACTCTCTAACAGAATCAAGAAATTCGTCGTTTGTAATTTGACAAAAGGCTTTGAATTCTTCATCAGTAAAATCCTTCTCGTCATGATATCTCCATTTAAGGGCTTCTCCATGGCATTCGCGCATTTTTTGTAGAAATGTAGAGATTTGAATTCCGTTCATTCTAATGTATTTCTTGGTGTATCGTAAACCAACAAAGTGAGGGCGATGTATAAAAAGATCCTCGTTCATGTGGTGTCTGCAAATTTTAACATTCTCACTAATATATGTCATGTGCTATGAAAATTTTCACTCTGCACTTCAGTGTTAACCTGCATAGAACATCACCGTCTTCATTGCAAATAAAGCAAGCATGACTTGGAGTTTGACGCAAAGTATTTAATTTAACTGGTACTGTAGAATCATTTATGTCGTTGATTTCTTTAGTTATCTCTTTCAAACAATTAATGCACAATCTCGTTAATTGGGTTACTTCAACTACAGGTAATTCTAATACTTCACGCTTCAAAACAGCCAGATTTTTTTTATCGACATCATCATCTCTATCTATTCGTCCGAGGTTATGAGTTTAATAGAAACTCATGATTACATAGGAAACATGCATATCTATTTCGCGCATTCATTGCTGTCTTTTCACATTAACTTTCTATAACTAATGGTCGCACCGATTAAAAAAAAAACTAACTGAAAACTACTCAACAGAAGGAAAGCTAACCAACCGATCAAACCATACCACAAAACTTCACTTTGAAAAGTCACAGAGTAGCCTATAGAATTCATAAAAAATCAAATAATTGACTGTAATCTCAACTACAGATAAGTTTTAAAGAAAAATTGCATGATATCCGAATTTAAACCTGAATAATTTTGCAACTGTTTTTTATACATTAATGAAACTTCCTACAGAAGTGGACATACATCATGGTATCATATTTTGAAAAACTCAGGCTGGTCCCAAAGTCACTCACAAAGTTACATTCAGTTACTTATACAGCTTCATGGAACAGCCTGTATAACGAAACTTGACGTGGTGGGCGATGTTTGGATATCTGTGATATCTTGTTATTCAGACCCCAAGGCATCATGAGGAAATTCTGAAAAATAGAAGAATTATCATCAAAATTTAAAGATTCAATTTTCCGTCGCTGCAATTTTGGAACGCCCTTTAGAACAAACCGGATGTAAGACCTTCGTGAAAATCTGATATATTGTTCTTAAGGTTGATATAAATATATTATGTAAAAATGGGGAAAATTCACTGGACCCGCTTTTCCTAAGTAAGTGTGCGGGGGTCCTTTGAATTATTTGATTTTAGGCCAAGAAACCACCAAGAAAGTTAGCTCGATGAATTATTATTCATTTTGTTTAATGGGTTTAATGTTGGTTTGTTAAAATGCTGATAACTATTTGCTGAGATTTCTTCGATTGTTGCAGCAGTATTGTGTGGACATGTATTGTAAAATTGAAACAGAGCGCCTCACTTATATCAGACTGAATCAATCTAAATTACGTTGACAATTTTACCAGCAACGTATATTGGCAGCCCGCGTCATATGCATGAATATGCACAAAATGCAATGACATACGTTCGAAATTATGGTCGTCCTTATTCATTACATTTACCTGCAATCCAAAATGGGAAGAAATCACCCAACTGCTTCTTCCCGAACAAACATCAGTTGATCTACATGACATCATTGCACAAGTATTCAAACAAAAAGTGAAGTCACTAATGAATTTTATTACAAAACTAGCTGACCCGGCAGACTTCGTACTGCTTCAATCGATAAATGAAAAAGAAACATAAATATTATAATTAACTATTATAGTGTAATGTTGGCCAAGAAGTGTTTAGAATCATTTCTTATCCCAGAAACTAAAGAACGTAGGGGATCTGGTGGTGGGACCAATTGTGGCAATTGGTAATTAGATAAGGTAGCTGACCCGGCGAACTTTGTTTCGCCTTAGGGATGAATAAACTATTGGTTTTTTTAAGAAGGAAATATATTCGGTGGAATACAAAACAGTACAAAATATACAAAAAATTCAATTGCATTGAAATATGTATGTATATTGGTACTCATACATCAAAAGAATTTTCTTTATTTAAGAGGAGAAGAGGGAACTTTTTTAATACTTTATCGATTGTGGCAGTACGAAGTCTGCTGGGTCAGCTAGTTGTAAATAAATTAATAGATTTCTTCTAAACTCCCCTAATTTTTTCTAATATATATTTTGGAGCATTTCCCCAATAAGGAATCAAATATATTGGGATTCTATGAAACTACTGTATAGTAATGCTCTCGATGAATGGTGAGCTAGTTGTATATAAATACAGGAACTTCCCTATAACGAATACGCTAATCCACAAAAAATTTCGTTATACCGAAATTTCGTTATACAGAACATTTTTTCATTGTGTCAAGTGTCAAAAAAAGCAACGTTCACTTGAATTTTTTATTTGAATACATTATACATAATTAGGAACGTTTGTGAGTGAGTTCTTAATATCTTATAGGTTCATATATGATTTGTATTTACAATTTATTAGATAAGTAATTCGTAAATTTTGTCTGAACGGTACAAAACATTTCATTCTCAAAGAAAATTTAGCATTTTCGCAGAGATTCAAAATTATTTTCTGGAACTCCTACAATAGACTGAAAAGCGAGGCAACACGTTTTGAAGGCTTGAAGTTCGTTATTTATTTTTTCGGCGGGTGGCCCATCTAAATCAACGTCGTCTTGATCTCCGACACCGCATTTGAAACTGTTCAAAATGTCCTCTTCAGTTGGAAGTTCATTTGTTACAACATTAACAAAATCATTCAATGTAATACTGTCACTATCAACATTCCCAGCTGATTCCAACGCGTTCCAAAAATGTTTTAACTGAGCTAATTGTAGTTCTTGGGTGTTTTGTTCATCATGTCCATACCCCGCTTTCGGAAAACATTTTTGGATTGTACCTTCGTTCACGTCATTATTCCAAACTTTATCCAGTTCCGAAATGAAATTCTTAAGATTTATGGCCAGTTGAGGATTTCTATCCAATTCTATCTCATGAACGATCTTCAATAATATCCGCTTTCGGTAATGAAATTTTAAATTCTTAATGATCCCTTGGTCCTTCGGCTGCAACTTTGCTGTCACGTTTGGCGGCAAAAACACAAGGTTGACGTTTTTCAATTTGGGTGCGACACTGGGAAGATGTGCAGTTGTCAACAATGAGAACGATTTTTCCATTTTTTTGACCCATGCGTTTATCGATCTTCTTTATCCAGTTTTAGAAGATATCACTGGTCATACAGGCTTTTTTATTAAAATCGTAGTCTACTCCTAACGATTTTGTGCCTTTAAAACAACGGGAATTTTTCGATTACCAACAATTTTAGTTTTTCACTTCCATTCATATTGCACCCAACAAGCACAGTAACCCTTTCTTTACTTTCCTTCGAAGCATTCATCATCAAACAAAAAATAGTTAAATGGCATTTTTTTGCTTTTTTTCCACGTTTATGTGACAGGTATATTGGAGCTGCTTAGAAATAACCACGTAAAAAGGATGCGTATACGTAGTTTTTTCCTAGCAACAAATTTATACGCGTTTGTTGCTTCCTATAAAATTGGATGATGCAGGTCTCGCGCTATGATTATATTAGTTTCTGTCTTGGTGTTTGTAAAGAGGATAACATGTCTTTATCTAGAGGTCGTTCGATTATGAAGCTTGTTAAAAAAATGCCTTCAATCGAGATGTTTGTGATTGTGGACCTTAATTCGTTCCATAATTTACTTAATCACCAGTGATGAAATTGGCATAAACAAACTGCATTTTAAATATTTTTAGTCTGGTCACAGTTTCATGTCTGCCGACAGTTTTCATCACCAGGTGGAACTCAGTTTGAAAAAGCAGAAAAAAACTTATGACTTCAATGATTTTACACAAGCTGTTAAAGCTGCCAATAAAGGAAAAGTAGACGTTGAATGTATGAACATAAGTCAAATAGCCGACTGGATTAACAAATTAGTACCTAGATCATATTTTAGAAATATTTTCGAAAATATATTTGGAAAAGGAAGTTTGTTTTTCAGTTACAGAACTTTCGAAAATGAAACTTTCTTAACAGACATTGATGTACTTTAAGAGAAGTATAAGAAAAAACTTAAACTTATGCAACCCATTTCTAGAAACTCAGCAAGCGGCATAAGTGGAGGAGAAGAAACAATCTATCTTTCAAAATTAATGCCTGACACACGACTTGGTTTCTGTGAAAACATTGAAACGGATCACAAAGACTGAAATCTTTCTTTAGCGACATGGGTTTCAATAACACTTGTTTTTTGTGTGTATGAAGTCCATATGTATTAGATTTTTATTGTTCGTTTGCTATTGTTTTTGCTGAAAGAACATCCTACCGAAGAAAAAGACTCAATAGGGTTTTTCGTTAGTTTAAAAAAGTCTATATATTTTGTTGTTTCAGTTTTTTTAGCTAAATGTGTTAATATTTCACCAGAAAAATGTGTTCAGTTATGTTTTAATAACACTTTTTTAATACTAGTTTCTTATTATCTGTTCTTTCATTATTATTTTATTCATTATTATCTCGTCAAAGGAGGTTCTTTTGTTACATTTTGATAACATTTGTTTATGTTTCTATGTTTATTTTTTAGTCAGATTTTGAAGTCCATATTCATGTTGATTTTTTCTTACAGAAGAACGTGGTTTCATTATGAATTTCCAGTTGAAAAAAATTATTAACGAAAACAAACTAATTGTTAAGTTTATAACAAGTAATTATCAATATCAAGTAATTAAAGAAAATGAGTCATGAACTATAATAAATTTCGAAACTTGCTGAATAAAAACCAGGTAGGTATTAACAATATGCTAAACAAAAACCTCGTATTTCAATAAATTAGTGACGATATACGTAGTTTTTCCTTAGTATCAATTTGTATTTGTATTTTGATAAGTAATATATACAACTTTTCAATATTAAGTAAGCTGTATTTACACAAATTTAATTGTGAAACGAACATAATATCAACTATTTAGTTTTATTTATGATATATTGGCGACTTATTTTTCTCTAGTCGAGATAGAATCTAGGTTCAGGTTATCGGTCACGTACGTAAAACGTTTTGAAAAATCCTTATATGTTCTCCTGACTAAAAATAATAAAACTTCATAATAAAAGCTTTAATTTTATTATAACTGACCTTTATAACGTGAAGTTTTATTATTTTCGGTCAGGAGAACATATAAGGATTTTTCAAAACGTTTTTAGTCGAGATAGAACAAGATTGATTTCCCTGGAGCTTTATGAATTTGTTTTAACCATGGAGGAAAAGAAAGTGGAGAGGGCATAACGTTTGAAAAGTGTCACCAAAACAAATCCGGATTTTGCACCCCAAGATGGCCGACTTCGAGCTATTTTAAACTGTAGGTTCTGCAATTTTGGCCTTATTTATTATTCGTTCGTTGGTTTTGGCAGTTGTATGTAGTGAAAAAAACATATAAGAAATGGTTTCTTGTACAGCATATGCTGATCTTACTCGAAAATTAATGGTGAAAAGCTGAATTTTTTGACGTTTGTAAATACATGGTTTAATTATTGTTGCATACGACTTTAATTGATAGGGTTACACGAGATAATTTACCTATTTGTTTCATTGCATATCATCTGAATTTGTATGTACCTTAATTGAAAAAATAGAATGTATGATTAGTAACAGGAACAAATCATTCATTCCGTACGTAATTAAACTCACCAATTCATTAGAAGCAATTGTTTATGATATTTTGACTCCTTGATTTGTTTCGATCATTATTTATTCATCTTTTGGACATTAAAAGAGAATCGAACAAACTTCGAATTGTAAAAATTCAAATATACAAAATTCCCGCCACAAATTTGGCTCCGCAACATGGCGGATTTTTGGTGACACTTTCATAGCAAGGGAAACATAGGATATGCTACCTCCCCTTCTTCTACCTCCATGGTTTTAACTCATCGAAAAGTTTCTAACCCGCTATCTCCATATCAGCAAATTGTTGATTACGGCAGCGGCGTTACACCAGCAGGGCACCTCAAGGGATTTTCAAAATTTTTGTGTCATCGTTTTGCTCTCGTTTTGCTCCGTTTTGCTCACTACTCAGTTTATTTTGCTCTCCTGTGTACATTGAGCTATAGACAATTCAAAGTGCCCTGCTGGTGTAATATTACACCAGCAGGGCACCTTACTCGGATCTTTTCCATATTGGTGTCATTCGAAAGCTCTCGTTTTGCGCCGTTTTGCTCACCAAACCGTTCGTTTAGCTCACTCATACTTTGAGAGATTTTCGAAAAAAACAAAAAAATTTTTTCTCACCCCGGCGAGTGGGGTATCTACTTCTTGCTCCCGTTTTGCTCTCTTGAAATCTTTAATTAGTTTTCCTCTGCGTTCTTTCGTTACCGAGATATAGATAATTCAAACTGCCCTGCTGCTGTAACATCACCTACACTAAGAGAACACCTGAACGGATATTTTCGATATTGGTGTCATTCGAAAGCTTTCGTTTTGCGACGTTTTGCTCACCAGCCTGTTCGTTTTGCTCACTTATACTTTGAGAGATTTTCGAAAAAAAACAAAAAATTTTCTTTCTCACCCCGGCGAGTGGGGTATCTGCGTTTTGCTCCCGTTTTGCTCTCTTCAAATCTGTAATTAGTTTTTCTCTACGATTTTTCGTCATCGAGATATAGATAATTCAAAGTTCCCTGCTGCTGTAACATCACCTACACCAAGAGAACACCTGAACGGATATTTCCGATATTGGTGTCATTCGAAAGCTTTCGTTTTGCGACGTTTTGCTCACCAGCCTGTTCGTTTTGCTCACTTATACTTTGAGAGATTTTCGAAAAAAAACAAAAAATTTTCTTTCTCACCCCGGCGAGTGGGGTATCTGCGTTTTGCTCCCGTTTTGCTCTCTTCAAATCTGTAATTAGTTTTTCTCTACGATTTTTCGTCATCGAGATATAGATAATTCAAAGTTCCCTGCTGCTGTAACATCACCTACACCAAGAGAACACCTGAACGGATATTTCCGATATTGGTGTCATTCGAAAGCTTTCGTTTTGCGACGTTTTGCTCACCAGCCTGTTCGTTTTGCTCACTTATACTTTGAGAGATTTTCGAAAAAAACAAAAAATTTTCTTTCTCACCCCGGCGAGTGGGGTATCTGCGTTTTGCTCCCGTTTTGCTCTCTTCAAATCTGTAATTAGTTTTTCTCTACGATTTTTCGTCATCGAGATATAGATAATTCAAAGTTCCCTGCTGCTGTATTATCACCTACAATGAGAGAACACTTGAACGGATATTTTCGATATTGGTGTCATTCGAAAGCTCTGATTTTGCGTCGTTTTGCTCACTAGTCTTTTTGTTTTGCTCACTTAAACGTTGAGAGATTTTCGAAAAAAACAAAACTTTTTTTGTCTCTCCCCGGCGAGTGGGGTATCTACGTTTTGCTCTCTCGAAATCTTCAATTTGTTTTCCTCTAAGTTTTTTCGTTACCGAGATATAGATAATTCAAAGTGCCCTGCTGCTGTAACATCACCTACACCAAGAGAACACCTGAACGGATATTTCCGATATTGGTGTCATTCGAAAGCTTTCGTTTTGCGACGTTTTGCTCACCAGCCTGTTCGTTTTGCTCACTTATACTTTGAGAGAGTATGGTATCTACGTTTTGCTCTCGTTTTGCTCTTCTGAAATCTGCAATTAGTTTTTCTCTGCGACTTTTCGATACCGAGATATAGATAATTCAAAGTGCCATGCTGGTGTAATATACATCTGTTATTTTATACTCCCAAACGTAAAGAAAAAATCATTTCATGCATTTCAAGTTATCAGGGTTCGACCCATATATATCGCCGATATTTATCATGATTTATGTCGATGTTTATAAGTGTTGATATATGTCATGGATATTTATAAATTTACCGAATTTTGACTCTGCGTATAAATTTGATAATCAATCGCGATTCGAGGGCCTATGCCTAC
Organism: Hippodamia convergens; assembly: GCA_038502775.1. Lineage (NCBI taxonomy): Eukaryota > Metazoa > Arthropoda > Insecta > Coleoptera > Coccinellidae > Hippodamia > Hippodamia convergens. Next base: position 45,961,961 of record CM076610.1, read on the forward strand.
GTCAGCTGTAACAGAGTATTTACCGACATACCTAGCGTTTGTACGATCGAAGAAGCAACGCATTTTTTAGGGAATCCCATACTTCGTTCCAGAATATCTTCAGATCAGATGGTGATTTTATAACTTCGCCGTGAAATCATCATTGCTCTATTCGTTGTGCTCTATTTTTGTTCAAATGTTTGAACACAAAGCATGCGTTCAATGGATATGAGATGCATCTGCACAGGAAATTCCAAATGATTCCAATGACGAAACTTTGATAAACTTATTAACTAACTCTTTTATTTTTGCTATTTTCTGTTTTTGAGAACCTTGTTTAGTTTTTCCAATAAATTTGGTAAATGAACTTCTAAATGCGTTCGATGTGATTAATTTTTTTCAAGGAAAAACTTGAAAAATTGTTAAAAAAAATGAATATCAGAAAGTTGATATATAACGGATATATCGATATAATTGGAGATTTCAGAAGAACAAAAAGAGAGCAAAACGAAGATATCATTCTCATCGGGGTGAGACGAAAATTTTTTTGTTTTTTGCGAAAATCTCTCAAAGTATAAGTGAGCAAAACGAACAGGCTAGTGAGCAAATCGTCGCAAAACGACAGCTTTCGAATGACACCAATATCGAAAATATCCGTTCAGGTGTTCTCTTAGTGTAGGTGATATAACAGCAGCAGGGCACTTTGAATTATCTATATCTCGATAACGAAAAAACGCAGAAGAAAACTAATTGCAGATTTCAGAAGAACAAAACGAGAGCAAAACGTAGATACCATACTCGTCGGGGTAAGATAAAAAAATTTTGGTTTTTTTCGAAAATCTCCCAACGTATAAGTGAGCAAAACGAATAGACTAGTGAGCAAAACGACGCAAAACGAGGGCTTTCGAATGACACCAATATCGGAAATATCCGTTCAGGTGTTCTCTTGGTGTAGGTGATGTTACAGCAGCAGGGCACTTTGAATTATCTATATCTCGGTAACGAAAAAACCCAGAGGAAAACTAATTGAAGATTTGAAGAGAGCAAAACGGGAGCAAAACGGGAGCAAAACGCAGATACCCCACTCGCCGGGGTGAGAAAGAAAATTTTTTGTTTTTTTCGAAAATCTCTCAAAGTATAAGTGAGCAAAACGAACAGGCTGGTGAGCAAAACGTCGCAAAACGAAAGCTTTCGAATGACACCAATATCGGAAATATCCGTTCAGGTGTTCTCTTGGTGTAGGTGATGTTACAGCAGCAGGGCACTTTGAATTATCTATATCTCGGTAACGAAAAAACCCAGAGGAAAACTAATTGAAGATTTGAAGAGAGCAAAACGGGAGCAAAACGTAGATACCCCACTCGCCGGGGTGAGACAAAAAAATTTTTGCTTTTTTCGAAAATCTCTCAAAGTATGAGTGAGCTAAACGAACGGTTTGGTGAGCAAAACGGCGCAAAACGAGAGCTTCGAATGACACCAATATGGAAAAGATCCGTGTAAGGTGCCCTGCTGGTGTAATATTACACCAGCAGGGCACTTTGAATTGTCTATAGCTCAATGCACACAGGTGAGCAAAATAAACTGAGTGGTGAGCAAAACGAAGCAAAACGAGAGCAAAACGATGACACAAAAATTTTGAAAATCCCTTGAGGTGCCCTGCTGGTGTAACGCCGCTAGACGGATGTGTCACAGCCGTCTATAGAGATAGCCTGGAACTAAGTCTGGCAACGCCGTATGAGAAGGCAAACCGTAGGTATTGGACAAAATAATTACCGATGGTATCGCTGCATTCGCCGATCAGCTGTTTACCGAAACGAGTATTGTTTCGTGTTTACATTTGATTTCTCTTTGTATTTATGGGATTTTTTAGTTTAAACGTTTATTGGCTATCAATAATCGAAGTTGTTTCCTTGATTGTGGATTATATTGTAAGTGCAAGTATAGGTTATATTGTGCTTTTTGTTATATTTTATGTAAAATATTGAGGTGAGCACTATTCAATTTTGAATGCTTTTCAGTTCATCTGGCAAGATGTTTACCAAAGGTTCCTCTAATTATAGGAAATTTTCCAATATTTCCATGCTCACAGATGCTGGGTAGAGGGTGAGCAAGTGTTGCAATGCAATCATTTGATTCTATGTGGGAAAATATTATTTCAAAACATTGGAATTCTACAAGGACAAACCCATCATATTGAGGAAATGATGTCTTATAAAAATGATGGTGTGAAGGTTGACAAGATTATATACAGACACTAAGCAAGATTGTCTGGAATTTGCAAGCATATTTTAGCCCTGCTACTCTACAAGGTTGTACGTACTACAAAATATTTTGACAATTCTACTGATTGTGAAAGTAAAATTGTAATGTAAATGAACATCAGCATGAACAATATATTCCATTAATAGAAGCTACTAATTTTTGGTAAACATTCGTTTTAGTCATGTTAGATGGCGGCGACCGTTCTAGTTGATGCAACGTTGCCAGATCGGTCGATTATTCATGTATTTGAAGAATCGATTGTTGACTGAATAATTAGTAACCAACGATATTGACTTCAAAACCAGTGGCCTTCAAAAATCCATTTTATGAAGAAACCTGGATTCGAAATTGTATCAGTTAGCACGTTACATTGAACATCTCTAAAACAAAAAAATTATAAAAACAATATATATAATTATATATATAAAATAGAATTTTTTTATTCATTTCCATTTAGTGAAAAGGTAAACCTATCCTGAAAATATTAATTGAAAAGATAAAAATTTATAAATTTATCTTTCAATTCTGTGAACAATAATATTTTCAAAAGTTAGTTTTATTTAGAAAATTACGAACTCTGAAAAAATTTCAAAATATTTTGAGTAATAATTAATGTTTTCATACATTTTCCTCTACATATTCCTTCTACCAAAAATTGCGTAAATAATTTGTATACCCAAAGGATTCTTAAAAGACAACATTTGTTCAAACCATTTCCTTTATAGACATATTTCATTTCAAATGAAATTTGTGAATCCACTTCCAAGTATATCCGAAATATTTGAAAGATTTGGGTTATGCACAATCTGGCAACAAAAAGGTACGTATGACACTCTGAATTTTGTTGTCGAAACACCGCCGTCATCTTACACGAGTAAAACGATGGTTTACCTAATTTTTTTTCTTTTTAGGAAGGGAAAAAATCTATGAATAGAAAATGGGTGATAAATTTTGAATAAAAATGGACATTCTTCAGAGAACCGTATGTATGCAGAACATGTCGTGATCCTCGATTAATCATGCTGAAGAATTCATTACGCTAGATTTTAATGTATTATGCATTTATTGCATCTCACTTGTGTCTTAGGCTGCAGTTATAATAAAATAAAATAATTCAACTCATCTATCGATTGATTGCACCTTTTCCGTTGCTAAATGAACGTCAATATTATCAAGCTATTTTTAATATTAATATTAAATTGATACATATATTTATGATATATAGTTTAAAATTGCCAATTCTCGGAATTTATTTGAAATTCCACATGTAGATTTGATCACTGCTGAACATAAGTTCAATTTTGCAACCATCGAGAGAATCACTTAAACTCACAAGATCCCTAGTTTTATTGCACATTATCATATGCACTTTCAACTAGGCTTCTTGAATTGTTGAAACTTCTATATATTCAAAAATATCAAGTAGAGTCAAGGTAATTCATTTTGATAAGAATGAAAATTATTGTACAAGGACGATATGAACAAAAATTTTAAATGACTTGACTTGAACTGCTTTTTTTGGTAGGTTTAGTGAAGGTACAGCTTTCTTCTCCAGTAACAGAAATGTTTTCATAGTGAGAGTTTCTGAAATAATTCAAAACATATGAAGCATTGTTTTCAATTGACATCAGTTTCCACTCTTGCTTGTTTTCATTTCACAATCTTCTGGTCGGAAATGCTGTAAGCATACTCTAATATGTTCAGATACAGGTTCTTCCATTATCAAAACATGCTCCCAGGATTTACGTCTATTAATTTCCTCTACGATTTCTAGTTTATTGGTAAAGTAAACATTTTGATTTTCACCACGAAAATGGGCTCCAGAATTCCTAGATTTTTTAGAATTACAACCATAAACACAACAATTAGTGTTTTTCACGGTTTTTTCCTTAGGCATATCTTTTTATCGCAATAAAAACGTAAAAATAAACAAATAAACCCGGCTCTCACGTACTAACTGTCAAAACGATACTCGTTTCGGGCTTAGTTCCAGCTAACGCCGGCGGTGTCGCATAGAGTTGTGTTTTGCTCTATACTCGTCCGATGCGGTAGCGCGGGATATCATGTTATTTCGAATTCAAATCATTTGCAAATTCATCAAATGAATTTTTTGCTAGAAGAAATAAGAACATAAGACCCTACTTAGTCAAAAAATTGAATATCTTAATTACTCCTATTAAAAAATCTCACGATTGTGTTTGAATCTTGGTTGGAATTAAAAGGTTATTCTCTGAATTGAAAAATAGGAAGAGAATTGGATATTCAATTCATTGTTCAGCAAGAACCACGGAAGGTGTAGGGCCAACTCTTGCCAAAAAAAATTAAATCATATTCTCTACGTGAACAAAACAAGTATTCTCAACATTCTCATATAACTCAAAATATGTAGACATCCAAGTAAGTGTGAAAATAAATGGATATAAGATGTTTACACAACAAATATTGAAATTTTTAACATAAAAATGATATGCAATAGAAACGGAAATTCATGAAAAGTTAGACAGTTTCATTCTAAGGATGATAATTTTCTATCTTTGGGTAATGGTAACTTTTTCCTATCTCCCAAGTGTTTTTTCTTCTCCGTTTGCTCGACATAAATCATATTATTGTTATTATTTACGAAATTGTTCAAGAGTAAATTTGCAAAAACCGAACAAAGTGAATTTGAAATTGATTTCGCATTAGTTCCACATCTGCAAGTCTCAGCTGCTGCTCCAAGAAGCAACATATTCTGAAACATAAATTTTGGCGGAGTTATCCATGTCGCTATTTTGCAAATAATATGGATCTGAAATGAACAAACCTCTGAAATTAATTTCCTATGATTATCGGAACTATTTTCATCGCAATTGAAATCCTAACCTAACCTCCAACCTATCCAGTAGATGATCCCAAGTTAGTGAAGAAAATCAGACGAAACTTTCATTGCACTTCACTAAAAACATTTCTTTTGTTCTCTTAAAGTGCACTTATTTCCAGTCGTTCATTCACTTAAACACTACGATTTTTCAACACAATCCAAACACGTACCTACACTATAAACAAAACTCTCTACTGAATATATCAATTCTCCAGTACGCATCACGAGTCTCCGTGGGTAGGCCTACGTGCGACGTTGCCGAATTTCCTTGTTCCTGGCTTGTACTTTAGAAGGCTGTGGATGTGTGCAGCCCATATTTATAATAAACCTATATTGTGAATGTGATAAAAATGTTGAAGTCAACATAGTAGGCTTTGATTTCAGACGTGGAGGGATAGTCCGATCTGCGCATGCGCAAGACGAGTCAATGACAAAATATAATTTTCAGCGGCCATCTTGACCGTTCAAATTTTGCGCATGCGCAGAACGGCTCATCCCTCCGCGTCATTCTGACTTCAATTTTCAGTGCGTTTACCACTGACATTCACAATATAGGTCTATTATATATATGGTGCAACCCGAGGTGCAGCCACTCTAGCAGTGCGAAATGGAGTCGGCAATCTCGTTGTTCCCATTGAATTACGAACGGCAAATATTTCATTAACATCGGATAGAAAATGTATAGCCAAACTCAAACATTTTCCATTAACTTCAGCTCTTGCTCTAACTATACATACATACTATACAAAAGTCTCAAGGTGGAACTTTTGGCGAAATAGTGTACGAGTATAGTAAATCACATTCTCAAGAACCCGTCTATGTTGCACTCTCTCGTATATAACGACAAAAAATTATAATTCTGCATTTAAGTTTTATCATAATCGAAGGCAAGCTGCATCGACTGCATCTTTGTTGCAAGAATTCAAAAGACTGTCTTCAAATAGTGTTCAGACGATAGCTCAAAGTGTCTTAGATTTCATTAGTAATAGAAATGGCATTTCAATAATGACTTTCAATTGCCAAAGTCTACATAGTCACAAATACGCTTCACAAAATTCAGTTACGAGACAAACCAATGTGTTACTTCTTACCGAAACATGCATGACGCGTGATAATCCGATTGAAATACCTACATAATTTCAATTATTCAAACGAGAAACTGTTCCAAAAGAAGGGATAGCTATTTACCAAAATAATAATAATGTTACCAATATCATGACTCCGAATATTGAAATAAATATTGATGACATTAGCGATGTTAATGTTAGACGCTCATTTTTGGAGATATTTGTGCATGCTTATGCAAACTTAGAAATGACCTACACATAGTCATGGTAGCCATTTACATTTCTCCGAATCCAAAATTGGACGAGGTAGAGCATTTTATTCACGAAATTGATTCCTCGCTCAACACTTGATGAAACATCTTTGGTCAATTGAAAAATAAAAGAACACAAGACTACGTTCACAATATTTAATAAATTAAACATCTAACAAGTCGACATGTTTCGGGTTTTATCCCATTCTCAAGACTGAAAAGTAAACGCACAAGTCAAAGAAATAAACATCAAACAACAGATGTTAAAACCGGAGATAAGCGGAAATCTAATTGATCGTTCACAATTGGTTGTTTATATTTTGAAGCAGAAGATATTTCCAAAATTTCTAAAAGATCTAGGCGTCTGCTTTTTTCCCCTTCATGCAATAATCTTGTTTTATTAAAATCTATGAAATGGTTACAAGTGATACAATGATCAGAAAAACCAGTTGTCAATTTGTTTTGAAGAATTGACTTTCTATGTTCATCAACCCTTATCTTAAGAGAACGACCAGTCTGACCTATGTAAAAAGCTGGGCATTCGTCACAAAAAATTTTATAGACACCACTTTTTTCAAAAGTTGTTAAACTATCCTTTCCATTATAAAACATTGATTTTAAGTTTTTCTTGTTGGTACATACAATGTCAATTTTATTCCGTCTAATCTACTACAAATATTGTCGCTTATTTGTGGGATGTAGTTTATATAAGCAAATTTATCAATACAGTTATTAATTTCGGTGGGGTATATACTTGATAATAGTTTTTTATATTGTTTTTTGTCAATTAATTTATCTATTATATTGGGAGAGAAACCATTGTTTAATGCCAATGTCCTTAACACTTCCACTTCTTTTTCGAAATTAGCTGTTGAAAGTGGTATTGATATTAGACGGTGTACCAGGGAATGAAAAGCTGACATTTTTATTTTATATGGATGTGAACTACTATTATGGATGAGGATGTCTGAAAAAGTAGGTTTTCTATACACATCAAATTCCAAATGATCTTCTACTATTTTTATCTGTATATCCAAAAAGTTCAACGACCTATTTTCATTTTCCATTTCCAATGTGAACTGAACCGACACATACAAAGAGTTAATCAGTTGGAAAAACAATTCAAGCTCGAAATCTGAGCCAGTCCAAATACAAAACACGTCATCTACATATCGTCTCCAGTATAGTACATATTCAGTCACACTGTTATTAACTGACGAGAATATTCTATCAACAGTTGGATGGTCTACCAATGGGTTCTCCTTTATCTCCTCTTTTAAGCGAAGTATTCATGACAAATTTGGAAAAGAAAATATTCTCGTCAGTTAATAACAGTGTGACTGAATATGTACTATACTGGAGACGATATGTAGATGACGTGTTTTGTATTTAGACTGGCTCAGATTTCGAGCTTGAATTGTTTTTCCAACTGATTAACTCTTTGTATGTGTCGGTTCAGTTCACACTGGAAATGGAAAATGAAAATAGGTCGTTGAACTTTTTGGATATACAGATAAAAATAGTAGAAGATCATTTGGAATTTGATGTGTATAGAAAACCTACTTTTTCAGACATCCTCATCCATAATAGTAGTTCACATCCATATAAAATAAAAATGTCAGCTTTTCATTCCCTGGTACACCGTCTAATATCAATACCACTTTCAACAGCTAATTTCGAAAAAGAAGTGGAAGTGTTAAGGACATTGGCATTAAACAATGGTTTCTCTCCCAATATAATAGATAAATTAATTGACAAAAAACAATATAAAAAACTATTATCAAGTATATACCCCACCGAAATTAATAACTGTATTGATAAATTTGCTTATATAAACTACATCCCACAAATAAGCGACAATATTTGTAGTAGATTAGACGGAATAAAATTGACATTGTATGTACCAACAAGAAAAACTTAAAATCAATGTTTTATAATGGAAAGGATAGTTTAACAACTTTTGAAAAAAGTGGTGTCTATAAAATTTTTTGTGACGAATGCCCAGCTTTTTACATAGGTCAGACTGGTCGTTCTCTTAAGATAAGGGTTGATGAACATAGAAAGTCAATTCTTCAAAACAAATTGACAACTGGTTTTTCTGATCATTGTATCACTTGTAACCATTTCATAGATTTTAATAAAACAAGATTATTGCATGAAGGGGAAAAAAGCAGACGCCTAGATCTTTTAGAAATTTTGGAAATATCTTCTGCTTCAAAATATAAACAACCAATTGTGAACGATCAATTAGATTTCCGCTTATCTCCGGTTTTAACATCTGTTGTTTGATGTTTATTTCTTTGACTTGTGCGTTTACTTTTCAGTCTTGAGAATGGGATAAAACCCGAAACATGTCGACTTGTTAGATGTTTAATTTATTAAATATTGTGAACGTAGTCTTGTGTTCTTTTATTTTTCAATTGGCATTTTATTCATCGCACTTTACTGGAGTGCACTGAAGAAGGGTCGAAAATACTTGGTACAAATGGTAATAAATTTCCACTTATCTTGGCTGGCGATTTCAACATTAACTTCGCTGATAAAAAATCAGAGCGGTTGACAACTTTTCTTTCGGAAAAATTGAATTTAAAAATGAATAATGATCCACAAGAATCCTCAACAAAATATGGCACCACTATTGACGCGGTATTTTCCAGATATTTAGAACACATTAAGTCTCAAACTTATGTTTCTTATTTCAGGTACCATGAACCTATAGTTTCAATGATGAACATTCCTGAATAACCTACATGTATTGTAAGATAAATAAAAAAATTTCAAATCAGCAATATTATCTTTTATTTTTGAATAGATGCTATGCAATTGCTTTACCGCGGCCGTCCTCGAGTGCCACACGTGTTTTCTTTTCAATTGAAAAAAAAACAAATTTTTGGAGGAAATTTTCTGTAGAAAAATAAATCGCCTTTCGGCTCGACAGACGATCAGTAGTTCTGGAGATATCGGCAGTTGAGTTAAAAAGGATCCTTTTGCATTCAAAACAGGATATCTCGAAGACAAATGGTTATATCTGAAAGTCATGCAAATTCAGTGGCGGCCTTAGGGGGTGGCGAATGGGCAATCGCCCGGGGCCTCGCTCTTGGTGGGGCCTCGCGCAAAGACCCCAGAAAATTTTTAGGTTGATTTAGATCCCTAAGTATTTATTAGGGTTTAAACATAATGGTAGGTTCGAAAAAAGTTCTTTAACAAATACATTCATTCAATACAAAATTGAAAAAAAAAATGATGTAGTTTTTGAATATTGCGCCTTGTCGGAAAGTCAAAATATATAATTGAGGCATCAGATGTCTGACCCAACAGATCAGTAGGAAGAATAGAATGTAGAAAAACACAACACAATTAGGTAAAAATTATCTAAGAATTTAGGTACAATGTTTACTTCTCCCAGATGTTGGAACCTCATAAAATATTTAGAACCCTGTTGACCGTTCTAGTCATAGAGATAGTATAGAAGGAGACGCTGTTGCATTCAACGATTTCCACATAAAACGGGTCCACTGGGCGGGGCAAAGTGTCGTACCAATGTGGCGGTTTCGGCCACAGAACCACAAATTGGACAGGGTCGGAGTAAATAAATTACAGGCTAATTTATGGATGAAGCAGAATAAACATCATGATTTTAAATATTTATGGAATAAAAATGAATTTCAACGGTTTATATACTAAAACAATAGTTTTTCTAATGTAAGGGAAAATTTTGTTTTCTTTCATTAACAGAAATAACTAGTGATATTCAATAACATCTCTGGAAGTTGTACTCGTTAACGTTCCTTCAAATATTGAGCTACTTCTTCCATCATGACTCAGTTTGTATAGGTGGAAGATCAACAATTTTTTCCTTATATTAAAAACAGCTAGATTTTTTATTATAGAATACCTACCCTCTTTTGGTTTGAAGGATATATACACGAGTAGATATTACTTTCTCTTATGGTAGGTTCTCGTATAATAATAGGCAAAGTAGGTACAGATTTTGTATAAGGTGAAAAATTTATTTAAAATATAAATAATGAATATAAAAAATTATATAATATACATATACATATATATTAAAATATGTAAACCTAGTTAAAAAAATTTATATTTCCAATTTATATTATGACAGGAAACTTTTACATAAAATCTTCTCATATTCAATAACTAAGTTCTTCTTTCACAAACAAAAAATTTACTCGATTAACAGTTTTACTGTCCCTCAAACAGTACAATTTTGTTATTTTGGTGCCTAATACCAGTTGATTTGCCAACTTTATACTTAAAGAGAGAAATAATTCTTATATTGTAATATTTCTTTATTATGCTTTTGATCAATAATAATCGGTGATAATCCAAAAAACACTGATCAAAATTGTGATCAACTAAAAATGAAAAGATGATTGATGAAACAACTTTATTAAATATCCTATTATTAATACTTGTAATTGACACACAGTTTTGACCAACTATAATGATTTCTCGCTCCATGATTTTTTCGGTCTTTAAGCAAATTTTGATGACATCCTCTGAAGGGTATTGAAGACCCTTTACATTCTTCAAATCTCTAAATGAATATAAAAAGGAATCTCTAGTATCAGACATCAAATCTACTTAAACCGACCCTGTACATTGTTGATATTAACCTATGAAATGTAATTCCTGATGATTTCTTTTAATCCACGCCATCCCGGCTACAGCAACTTCGCACAGCACAAGAAATCATTTTGTTCAATTAGTTCAACGAAGATTGTCCTTCAAATATAAATAATTTTCACAAAACTCACAACCGAACACGAAACATCAAGGTCAACGACCGCTTGACAAATGTGTCGTACCAATGTGGCGGACCTGGTCCCGTTTTAGTCACGAAATCGCATCTCCCCTTATACTATCTCTATGGTTCTAGTGCATGAGAATACTGGGTTCAGTTTTGTTATATTTTTTTTTTATGATGAAAAACTCCCATTGCTTTTGGTTCTTCATTCACATTCAGAGATCATATTAATATTTTTCGAATAAATTCAAAATTTTTCTTTTTATTCAATTAAGAAATTAATTTAATTCATTGGTTACTGATACCTTTCTTTTCAGTGTGGCTTTTGTACGTTTAAATTTGGATACCGACTATCCAATGAATTTATAAACATAATATTTCAATATCGGATACTCAAAAGTATCCAAGTTGCACAACGCTACCCCGAACTGTTCAGAGCTTCTGGGCTTGATACAACTACAACTGGGACTTGACGCCCTCAATTAAACTAACCATTAGTGGCACCTTTATCGCTCGAGCAATCCCAGAAAAAGTCATATATGGTGGATTTTAAAGAAAAATTTCCGATACAAATATTACAAGAAACCACTATTTTTAATAGAAATATGCAAAGAAGATGGTGACATTTCTAATGGAACTTTCTATTCTGTTCATCTGGATCATAAAAATAAATAGTACTCCCATTACACCCCGTAAATCCGCCCTTGTCCCAAGGGTTGGTCTGTTACTGCCCAATGGCCTTGGGTTAGAGGTAACTAATGGTGGTACAGGGTCGGAGTGAGGAGATATTTATGAAATATAGAAGTTTTTAGATTTCATATAACATTTATTGTAGATGTTTCAAAAATAACTAATCCAAGATTGAAAAACAACAAATTTGAATTGAATATAAAATAATACAATACAATAAAAGAATGTTGTTAATTTTACAAAAAGAAGTTGATTCGTCATTCGATTGTATCTATAAATTTATAATATTTCTATAATAATATCAACATCAACCTTACCTCACAACTATTTATTGCCTTCTAATGTTGGGTCTCAATCTGGTTAATTGTACCGAACTATTACTTCCGAAAATAGAAATTGACTGAGTGGAGTTATTAATTTCGTTTACAACTTGTAATTCGGAATTATCATTATTAAATATTGGTTCTGATATATTAATGGTATCAGAAATTATCATAGAAACAGATGAATTATCTTGGTGGGATCCTCCAGATAAATCCATATAATGGGTAAGGGTATAATTATTATAATAAGGCTCTGTTGCATTTACTACAAGCAAACGGTTAGCAAGAGCTACATCAATACCAAAATGTTGGGGAGGATAATAAGAAACGAAAATAACGGGCTTTTTCCAAGCAAAAACCTTTTGGTTACCAAATTTCACTTCAGCAGAAAATGAAGCTCCCTCCAATAACCGTTTAAGAATTCCATAACTAATATTAGAAAGATCAGCTTCTTCGAATAATATTAGTTCATGAAATTCCACGTCTAGTGTGGAAAAAGCCCACTTTGATCTTTCAGGATAAAATATGCGTTGAGTTCTGTCAGATCCCACCAAAATATTTTCAACAAAATACGATTTACCCATATCACTTTCACCGTATAAATATAATTGAGGGTCCTTATGCTGGTGATTAATTAATTTCTTATTAAACCATTCAGTGACCCGAATTGTCCATGGACAATTATATGTTAAATTGATGGGCTGAAGTGAGGGTACAGAAGTGGATTCCATTTTTCTTGTGAAAGCAGATAAATAGGTTGTTAAAAAATTAAGGTGGTGATGATACCTCACCACGAATGGATCTAAAGGATTAAATGGATTTTTATGATTCTTAAATGCCCACATATAGAGTTGATATTGGAAGGCGAAGGTTGACGTTGACATATTACTATGAGGTTTAGTATCATATTTAGTTATATATTTAATAATGCGATTTTTATTTTTTACACTCTGGATGTCCAAGCCTTGAGACCAAATGCCTCCATCCATAGATGTCATAATTTCGCGGATGCTTCCAAATTCGATATTAACGTTGAATTGCATGTAGGAATGCAAATGGAATTTTGCTTGGCTATTTGCAGTAATATGAGATTGATGTTGACTATTAAATAATAATTCTCCATTGGAGTTATAATTAGATATATAGTCCTCATCGCTATCATCTTCAATAGTACTTTCGTAAGGTTCAATACCAATACAATAAGAAACAATGGATGGTAGTTCACCTTCTTGTTCTTGTTCTTGTTGAGAGATGATCCTCATTTCTTCCTCCAATTTCCTTCGAAAAGCTCTACGAGGGTTCACTTGTGTTGGGAATTTATCAGGTAAACTGGTTGTTATGAAATACTGCTTGCCTTTAAAAAAAATAAAATTTTTATTAGATTTTAATAGATAATTATTTATATGGAAAAGTGAATTTTATCAAATTATTCTCCAATAAATAAACTTACTTTTTCTACTTGATGAAAGAGATCTAGATGGGGATGATGTTTCAACCCTTGAATTTGATGCACCACGGGTCCTTCTTCCTCTAGTAGATGAATTCGAAGGTCTAGATCTTGACGACATTTCTTTAGATGGAGGTTGGATTCTTCTTATTTAAATATAATTTTGTAATTAAATGTATTCTAGTAGAATGAAAAGGATTTTATAATGACAGTTTACAACTATCAGTAATGATTCAGTGATATAATTTTTTACATGCTCAATTATAAATAATTTATATATAACATATAATTTAAAATGTTAATTTGATGAAAAAGTTTTTTATAAAAAGAAAATAATTAATAAATGAATTTATGATAATTATTATTAATTTTCGTCTTGCAAGTGCCTTACGTGTTTGTTCAAATCTAAAACTCTACCCTTGTTTATGTCAAATGCATAGTAATAACAATGCTTAGAAGTGTTGCATTTTATATATTCATAAGTCTGTAAATATTCTTTACGACGGATATCTGTACAATTCATATTAACCTTTGACATCATATTCCAAAAACTATTAGGTTCGTAAGAATTTTGTACACAAAACGAAGCCATAAAACATCTTTCTTTATTATTTAAAGGTGAACGTAAGACTTTTTCCTTAATCAATTGAGGCAATACATTATATTCGACAAATTGACTCAACCATTCTTTGTGACTAATAGGTATTTTATTAGTTTATCAGGATCAACGTTTTGATTAAATGTATACTGTGGATAATCTGTTAGACTTTCAGGTGGTAATTGGTCGGAAGAATGTCTTTCATGCTTATTTAGATCTAAAACCTTTTTACATGATACATCATATGAATAATAAGTGCACCATCTCGAAGGATTTCTGCTAATATATGAGTGAATCCTAATAAATTCCCTTCGTTTATCAGAAGAACAATTGAGATTAATTTGACTTATCATTTCCCAAAACTCCGATGGTTCTATAATATTTTGTATACAAAATGATGCTAGGAAATATAAATCTCTATTATCTAATAATGAGTATCTAAATTTTTCATGATTCAATTTTGGCATCACTTTATTCGGATCGATATCATCCAACCACTCTTGAAAATCCATATTAAAATATTAAATAATATAAAATAACAATAAAATTAAAATTGAAAATGTCCAACACTTGAAAAATTTCGAACCTGTAAGGAAATAGAGAATGCTTCACTACGGAGATATATGGAAATTCACAAATAGTTTAATATAAAAGTCAAATATTTTCAAAACTTTTTCACTACTTCACACAAGACACTAGAAATAAGAGGCGATACTCACCAAAAGCTATTTTGTTTGATAGTAATTTTCTTTAAGAAACTTCAGTCTTTATATTCTTGGCAAGTAAAATTATTTAATTACAAATGTAGAACATCCATTAAAGAAAACATTAGATAATTCATATTTCTCTGCGTCTTAGGATGAACGAACTTTAAAGATCAGTGATTTATCGAGATAAGGACTATTTAACGATTCGATGATGCAGCGGACTCGAAAAGAGTGAACTTGAACATTATTTGGACATTTTGAAATAGCCGCAAATGATGACATTTATACAGGGTGAGTCGGGAGGAACGGACTAAACTTCAGGTGTGTATTCTATAGCCCGAAATAATATAAAAAAACTCATATGTTGTTATCCGATTTTCATTTGTTCTCAAACTATAGCGTCATTATGAAAAACAACATTTTCTATATTAAAATGGTTTCATTTATAGCATTATTTTAAAAAAGCACGAAAACCTCGCAACACATTCGTCTGCGAAGGGCTCTCGACACTTTTCTGATTGATTCGTGCTTTTCTTTAATAAGCAATGCCGTATTTCTAATGCGTCGACTTAGAGCATCCCGAGTGTCAACTTTAACTTTGTATACCTCGTTCTTGAACCAGCCCCACAAATAATAGTTCAATGGTGTGAGGTTTGGAGATCTTGGAGGCCAACTAATACGACCACAGCGACCAATCCATAGTCCGAGAAACTCTTGAACTGAATATTGGTTGACCTTGTTTAAATATTCTAATTACCCTATAATTTGAAAACAAATGAGAATCGGATAACAACATATGAGTTTTTTGGAATTATTTCGACCTGCAGAATACACACCTGAAGTTTGGTCCGTTCCTCCCGACTCACCCTGTATAATAAGTGATGAGAAACGTTGGGAAAAAAGTTGTGGCAAATTCATTTGTCTTCAATTGGTATATATGTTATGGACCAAGTGATTAATTGGGCATTACGAAAAATGCCCGGGCAGTATCGAAATAATCAAATTGTCCGGGCATTATTAATAATGTACATTTACTATCAGACAGAGTGATTCAACCCAGGCTTAATTTCTCATGATTTTATTTCAAACATAATATGTGAAACAAAAAACAGAATATTAATCACAAAAATTGATATTCTTTCCTTTTTCTAGATGATATAATTCTTAGAATCTTCAAACTTAAATAGTATATTTCAAAACGAGTTTCAGAATGGGCTCCTATTCCAACACGAATGCAAAATTCGAGAACGAGCGACGAAAGAACGAGTTTTCGAAAGTATGAGTGTTGGAATTGCCTTCTGCAACGAGTGTTAGACGATATTTTCTCAATTTCAGTCAAGTTTTATGAAATATTGTCGAAATTCAATGAACAATTGAGATTATGCATCCTTTTGACTTTGGTATTGTATCTTGTCAGTCAGGGCCGTCGCCAGGGCCGGCAAACCGGCGTCCACTTACACTGTCCCATTTTTACGACTTTTAACTCATCACGACGGTCGGTCTCTTTGATAAACGTCACCGACTCTCTAGTTTTGGGAGGGTTTCCAGGATAATTCGGAAATGTTTTTACTTTCAGTTTTCCAATCAGAATTCAAAATTTTTATTTCGGGGAGTTAAAATAATTGAAAAAATAAAAAATTTTTAAAATATTTCAATAAGCGCCGACGTTTTAACAATTCGTTGAGTTTGAAAAGAGGCCTACCCGGATACTGGGATCTTTAGTAATTTTTCCCGAGGAATCGAATGGACCTATCATATTTTGTGTCTAAAAGGTCCTTATTCGATATATTGGGCCGAACTTTGAGATTTTAGATGCAAACCCATCTTTTCCATTGTAGATTTTCATTAAGCGGAAAATTTTTCATTCAAACTGGTTACGTAAACCCAAAACTTTTTTGTCCATATTTGGGCCCTATGTAGAGTTTTTTGCGGGGCGTTCATTCAGATCAAGAGCAAAAACTCATATTCTGCTACAGAGGTCCCTGGAAAATTTTCAGTTAATCGACTGGACCCATCGGATTCTAGATCGAAAAGGATCTAATATGAGATAAAGGGTCCAACTTTGAAATTTAAAATGGAAACCAAAAATTTTTCGTCCATTTTTGGGCCCTATGCAGCCCAGAGGGCAAAAAATCTAGATGACACAGTATTAAAATTAGAATATGAATTTTCGCATCCTGGTCTGAATGAATGCCACGGATTTTTTATCGAAAAACACCGCATAGGGCACGAATATAGCTATATTAAATATAATTTTTGGTTTTAACCAATTCGGATGAAAAATTCCCGGCTTAATACGAATCTGCAAAAAAAAAAGATGGGTTTGCTTTTGACATTTCAGAGTTGGACCTCGTTCCTCGTGTAAGGCCCTTTTGGACCCAAAATCCGATGGGTCCATTCGATTCCTCGGGCGAAATTACTGAAGGCCCTGTAAATTCACCTTTTCCAAACTTTTGAACAAGCAGGTATAATATTGTTGTAAAAATATTTTCTCTATTTCAGTATCGTAATGAGTTCATTACAGTACTAAAAGTAGTGCTGTAATGAAACTCAAGATACAATGCAAAAGTCACTAATCTGAATTTTTATTTGAATTTCAAGAGTTTTCCACAAAACTTTACTAAAATAGAGAAAATATCGTCTAATACTCGTTGCAGATGGCAATTCCAACACTCATGCTTTCGAAAACTCGCTCCTTCGTCGCTCGTTTTCAAATTTCGCATTCGTGTTATAATACTATTCTCTATTTCAGTTCATTACAGTACTAAAAGTAGTGCTGTAATGAAATTCAATACAGCATTGTTTTCCGTTATATTTTTCATTTTGCGGTTGTCAGTACTGACCTCAGATCCTCTCAATTTTCAAATCAAATCAATTCACAATTCAATTGCCAAGATTCAATACGAAAGTCATTTATCTGAATTTTCATTTCAATTTCGAGAGTATTTCACAAAACTTGATTGAAATAGAGAAAATAAAAACGAGCGATGTCGAATATCGCATTAGTGTTGGAATAGGAGCTCATCCTGCAACTTGTTTCAGAATATACTAGTTATTTTTTAAATAAAATGACTTCATTCAACTTATACTTAAAGTAGGGGCGGCGAAATTTTATTTTGCCGGGGCGGCAAAATGTCTGGCGGCTGCCCTGACCAGGCCAAAGAGAATCCATTGAAAATGATCAAGTATAGTCCAGCGAAACTGAATATGTGGAGTCCACTGATAGTGCTCTACGTTCTTCTTAGGTATTCAGTGCGAAGAAACTTCAAATTCGAATTCAATATCCGAAGATGAAATGCCATCATCACAACAAAATGTGATGAGCGAGCAAAAAGACGTTATGCGACTCAAGAAATCGGCACTAAGAAACTTGGAAAAAAAAGCAAATAAAATGTTGGATGCATCTAACACCAAATATCCAGTAGCTAATGTTGGAGACACAGTGAGGGTCCGTGTATCGATGGAAGAAACATTAAGCTAATACTGAAATGGACAGGGCAGCCGCCAGACATTTTGCCGCCCCGGCTCTGAGTAGAAGTTAAATGAATTCATTTCCTTTCAAAGACAAGACCTTTCTGCTTCCAAGGCAACACAGCTCTCGCATGTAAGAAAAATTCAAGACAATGTTATCCGGATTACATGTAGATTTCTCTGGACCTTATATGGGCCCTCTCAAGCATTTTTTGTTCAAAAATCCGCGGGATTATTCACACCAGGATGCGAAAATTCATATTCTAATAGGGAGGTCCTCAGGAATTTTTTTCAGGGAATCGATTGGGCCCATCATATTTTGGCCCTTATGGGGCTTATGCGTGATATGAGTACAAACTTTGAATTTTCAAGGAAAAACGCAGCATGAAGCCTAAAAATGAACGAAAAAATTTGAGTTCAACCAATTCGGATGTGAAATCTCCCGCTGAACCCAAATTTGAAATTGAAAAGGCAAATTAATGAATTAGTTTGGATAGGTTTGAAGGTCTCAATCAAGAAAAACCACTTGTGTACAAAGCTGACGTTTCGTTTTGTCACCATTTTAAGAAAAGAAAAAAGATGAAAAAGAAAAATTATCATGTATTTTAAATTGTCTGTTTATTGATGATTGTTTATGTTATGTCAATCTTTATTAATTTTTCAATTGTTCCATAAAAGAGGTTTGTCTTAACAATTGTGTAATCATTTTGGCTCATTTAGATCCACCTGTTGTTTTGATTTAGTGCCCTGAGGATGTTTATATAATAAACGAAACGTCGGCTTTGTACACAAGTGGTTTTTTTTGTTTGAGATCTTCAAACCTATCCAAAATAATTCATTAATCATCGATGAGGTCGTCAACACTACTTCTTAAAAAAGAAGGTTTGCATTTAAATTGCAAAGTTGGACGTCTCATCTCCTATAAGCCTTCTGGACCCAAAATCTGATTTTTCAAAAATTACTAAGAACCTCATTATCGGAATATGAATTCCTGCATCCTAATCTGAATAAATGTCCTCGGATTTTTGAACAAATAACGCTGCATATAAGGACCAAATATGGACGAAAAAATTTTTGGTTTTAACCAATTCGGATGAAAAACTTCTCGCTTAATCCGAATCGGCAATTAAAAAATGGGTTTGCATTTGTAATTCCAAGTTCCGCCTCATATCTCATATAAAGGCATTTTTGGTCCGAAAATTTGATCAGCCCATTCGATTCCACGGGCGAAATCACTGAAAACCTCAGTATCGCAATTTCGATTTTCCACCTGTGCGCGAAAAAAATTCACCGTTTCCAGACTTTTGAATCACCATATCCTTCTACTATGAGTATTATAAAGTTAATAGAGATCTGCCTCAAATATCAGTCAGGCATCCTTTTAACTCATTGAAAGGCGCCTTTTCGAATTTTGAAACGACGGCGCCTTATTATCAATATGCGATAATAAAAAACCAAAAAGGATCGCCTACATTTCGTATCAATTAGCGGTTTTAAACCCCCCCTAGATATAAACATTTTGAATCTTGATTGGAAAACTCAAAATAAAATTATTATTATTATTATTATTATTATTATAAAAATCACTTCCGAATTATCCTGGAAACCCTTCATTTTTCTTTTGCCGCTATAAATCCGGATTTAATTAAATTTTCATTCACAGTTGTTCGTGTACTAATATAAAAGGATTGGTCGAGCAAAGTCAAAAAGTCTCCCCAAAGTCTTGGCGTCTTTTGGAATTCATACTCAATAGCAGGCGACTTTTCGATTTTGAAGAGCAAAAATTTCAATATCAAAAAGCTGATTTTGCCTATCGAATGAAAGTTATAGGTCTCGTGAGATTCCGTTTTGATAACTAACATTTTCAATTATTATATTTGACAGTTAAATTTTAATGAAAAATGAGGGAATTTTACCCTGGAAGTGAAATTTTCCACGAAGTGGTAGACGGTACTAAATAACAATATACATGAAGTCAAGAACAAAGGGATATTTTCGGAAATTATCGAGATCAGCAGTGAGAAAAATATGGAATGGCTTACATTCAAATCGACGATTTAATATTTCGTATGTTCATATCATGAAAAAATCCTAATAGTTTCAAAAATTCGATTTTCTCTCATTTTTATATTGGTAGACACGCTCAAAGCGACAGGATTTTTGTCGGAGAACCTAGCTGGTTACAAAGAGAACTTAGCATATGTGAATTTTTTGTAATAGCAAGTTTTGAAAATATTAAGTGAACGGAAATGAATATAACAAAAAAAATAAACAGATGAAAAAATATCAAAAGTTCTGTACTTACCAATGTATGAAACTTTGAACAAATTCAAAAACTAATACTAGCTTTGTGGAGCTGGTTTTCCAAAATGGTAAAATCGACTAACGCACTTGAAAAACAGGTAGAATTTGTGTTCCAATATTCTCCTTATCGCAAAGTCGACTTTATTGAGTCATAGAGCAATAAAATTATTCACTCTTCTGCAAGTTTTCTTCTTCATCAGGTCTAAACCTACGAGAATCTCGAGAGGGAATAATCTGGAAGTAGCTGAATTCACACCTATTATAATTTTTAACTGATATGTTTTTGAGAATTTCACTAGTGTTCATTATATTCAGTTGAAAACTTTTCCTTTCGTCATGTGTTTTGACAATATTATATTCAAATAATCCAAAATCCAATCAACCGACGAAAAAGCGGTAAAGACAGTACAAGATATAAGGGCCCGCAGAATTACAACCTATGAGTGCCGGGCTGGCGCTTCAACCACGAAAATATAATGAACATTTCATCCACATGAATTTCAAGAGGGAAACAAAGAAATTATATTTTACGTTCAAATAACAGTATATTCTAAAAAAGGTTGCTGAATGAGCTCCTATTCCAACACGAATGTGAAATTCAAAAAATTCAATGTTTCCAGCTGGAACTCGGCCTCATAACTTTCTCACCATTGTCACATTTCTACTGATATTTTATCCTAACTCAGGTATTATTACTGTGAGAAAGTATTCAAGGTGGCCAAATGTAATAAATGGGTAATTATATCGAGAAATCTGCTGAAATAATAGGAAACTTTGAATTCTCTAGATCGTTCCTTTGGGAACAAAGAACAAGAACACATGGCCCTCGAACGGTCAAATAGGCACCTGAAATTTGAGAATCCCTATGTTGGGATACAGTATGTGGCATATTTATTGAAAGTTTAGAATGATAAGACGGGCGAAAATTAGACCACTCACGGTGACAAGAACCTGATGATGTAAGTTATGGGGGGTTCGGCGCCAAAAGGTTGAACACGTGCAAGTAGTTTGGGATATTCAGGATTGTTAAAAATCAAGTAGAGTATTGATTGATAGTTTTCAGGTTCGGGATAAGTTCGTGACATTAAACATAACAGAAAACGCAGATATTTGTGTTGTGGGGTAGGAAACGCCCATAGATGTAGCAATTGGTCAATAGGAGGGTAAAAACAAAGATTTTCCTTGGAAGGAGGTAATTTTTGAATTAGGTACGCCCAAAAAGTGGGGAAAAAAGTTCACATTCAGTATTACGAAGATCGAAATAAGTTAGTACTGTCCGGAAAAGAAGAACATAAAGGTTCTTCGACGTACTCGCGAATTTCGGCTTGCTCGGTTAATTTTGGGGGTGAAATAGGAAATTTCACAGTTAGTTTTAAGTCTCAAGCGGAGACTTGTAGATTTCGTGTGAGTAATAAGTAAAGTCTTAAACGAAGACGTGTTTTGCATTAAGCTATTCCGGGAATAGTAGTGAAAAAGGTTTAATTAGAGTAGAATTTTGTAGTTTAAAATCACGTACTCGTCGGAATACGCGAACCGAAACGGAAGTGCGTGTAGAGAAACACGGTTTACGGAAAGAGTGCATAGAGAAAGGATCACTTTGTGGAGTTGGTATAGGAAAGCCGATTATTGAAAAAAGGCAGAGACAAAAGGTCAGATTTTTCCATTTGCATGAGAAATTTTGAGGTTCAAGTTGTGACCAGTCCAGAGTCCTGAATCCTCCCAAGAATAAGTTTTTGTTAATTTTAGGGTTAATCGTAAAGTAGGAAAACTTAAGTGTTATATACTTGTGTAAAAACTCGATCTTAATTTTTATTTTTTTTTTTATTATTATATTATCAAAAACTAGTCAGATTTGTTTCATTTTGATCACTAGAGAATCCCCTGGAAAAATTGTCCAACACATGAAGTCTCGTTCTTCGTGCAACGAGCCGATACCCACAAATTACATATTTTTTTTTAACATCTCTAAATTAACGATAATCCACCTTTTAATCGAAGGAAAGCCGCTCTTCCTAAGATTCCAATAAAAAGGTGCCAGATTATATTAGACAAACAATCAACTGAGTGGTTTCAAAATTATTGAGTGTTCAAGATAGATGCGGAGTCAGAGTCCGCTCGCCAGCCGCGAAAGGTTAAGGGCTTAAGGGTTTGTGGTTTGCAAAATTATCCATAAATATTTTCCATCATGGTTATTACGTGTTGTGTAGAATTGAAACTTTTAAAAAACATTCATACAAAGAGTTTGTCAGAAATCAGAAACAGTAAACGAAACTAGTATAAGATTTCGTATTCTAAAAATTGAAACCTGAAAGAAAAGAATCAATTTGTCTATTTCAGTATTTCCGGTCACTGGCTTCACTTGAATTATTCATAGTAGTTGAATCCTCGTTAAAGAATGTGGGAATTTCACTCGCACATAACTAATAGTTTGAGGAAGCAAAACAATTAATGTAACTCAAAGTCTCTTTTCAAAAACACAGCCTTTTTAAATATAAGTTCTCATGAGGTTTTCAAACTTCTATTTTCACATATAGAATATGTTTATTATTGATTGATCAATCACGAACAAGAATGAAAGCAATTCACTTTGTGAAAATTGATATTTTTGTTTCGGATATATAAATTCAAACTTCAAATGGTATTGCTTTAAAAATGAAATAAGTCTCAATTCCTTGATTTGTTTGGTACTTCTGACATGCACTAGGGGTAGTTTCTTGGTTTACTAGGTCCTGACAAACTCCTCTGCGTCCGTTCTTCGGCGTCCGTAACGAACCAGTGGTCCGTGGACCACCAGTGGTCCGCAGAAGCCAAAATATGGTCCGCGAATGGTCCACAGTTTTTCATTCAATATCCGCCACGCCATCTACCACCCTTCTACACCACTAATACCGCGTGCTATAGAACTAAACTGTTTCGAGAAGCATTATTTTATGTGGGATAAAACTCGTTAGCCTCTGTACTGATAGTGCTCCGGCAGTGGTGGGATCATAACAACGCACTGTATCATACATCGCCAGACATTAGCTTCTAAAACTCTTCCTGTGTGCCTCAATGATGTACTGCAAATGGTCATAAAAGTTGTCAATATTATAAAAAGCAGTGCCTTACAAACACGCATTTTCAACAAATTATGCACTGAAATGAATTCTCGCCATGGGGCACTTCGTACTTCTTTTTCACACAGAAGTTCGATGGCTATCGAAAGATAATATGCTGGGAAGATTATATCAACTTCTTAGTTGCTCTTGCAGAGATTGAGATTCTTTTGGCTAACTAAAAAATTAATATTAATGATTTGTTGAAACAGTTCACTGATCACTGTTGAATTAGGCGTATCTTGCGGATATTTTCACACATTTGAAGAAATTGAATACGCAACAACTGCAAAGTTCCGGAAATGAAAAATTAGAAATCGTCGCCAATATATTCATTTTTGAAGAAGTGCTTCAAGTTTTTTTCGCAACTTTCAGTGGTGGATGCGTAAAATTGAAGAAAATAATTAATTTCCGACAGCACTTGTGGAAGACTCGAAATATGATACTAGCAAGGCAAGTTTGAAGAAAAACATGAAGAGACATTTACAAATGCTGATTGATAAATTTAATCATTACTTTCCAAAATATACCACAGATGCTGAAGTTGATCAAAAACTGATTCGTAACCCTTTTAGCACAGACGCTGGAGAAATAACGGAAGAAAGTCAGGAAGAACTCATTGAATTTCAAAATGATAGAAACTGCAAAGATGCTTTTTAGTCGATGATTATAACAGTTTATTTTTATTATACCCTCATAGTGGTCCCTGCTAACAAGAATAATGTAAAAAAGGTCCCTGACCAATAAAAGGTTGGGAACCCCTGCTGTAAAGGAATAGCTAACAAAATGGGCATGACTGAGCTGCCATATTGTAGTTCCTATTTCAGATGCTATGTACCGCCACTTGACGGGCAAAAAATTCAGCTTCATATTGTATAAGCACGTTACGCCTCTTGTTATATTTATACTCAATGGTACAACGCAGATTCTTACAATCTAGGTATATTATTGTGATATATCATTTGAGAGGAAATTCAATTTTCTTTCAGTATTTCTTAAAATAAACAGGGCATCCCATTTGAAAAATGCACTTTCTACCCTTTTTGAATGTCTTGATAAACCATCGAATTTTTAATGACCCTGTATGAAAAGAAGCGAATTTCGTAACACCTGCATGATGCATAGACTCTTAGCAGCTTCCTAAGATTAATAGTATTGAAGTTAAGGATATTCAACCAAAGCTATGTTTTGAACAAAAAAAAAGAAATCATTTAATTACTCAGGAACCGCTGAAGATAAGTATGAGAAAGTGATACCAAAATAATCGTGTTACTACGATGAGAAGGAAAATGCATTATATACAGGGTGTGCCATTTGAATTAACACAGTAGTTACTACTTTTTGACATAAGCGGCAACACCGCAGCACTGAAAATATTTCAGATCGATAGAACATCTGTTCTTGTTTGGACATCTTGTTCTTGTTTGGTTTCTTAAGAAACCAAATTTTCAATAAATTTTTGCTTTCCGTTCTCCGAGAACGTCTTACCTTCCATCGACCCTGAATGACCCTGTATATTTAACCAGAACAACAAAGGAATTCAGTAATTTAATAAGAAAGATGATATATAAATTTAATGTTTACTTTGAAATTTTTAAATTAAAATTTATTCTGGAGGTAAAAATAAGGGCAAAACTGTATTCATATGTGGAAACAAATTATAATTGGTTCATCTCAGAACATTCAGTGAAAATCAAATTATATCGAATGTTGAAGTAGGAGTGGGAAGTTAGACTTCCAAAACTGCCAAAGACATTAAGAAACTACATCGGCAAGTCAGAATTTTGTCTTCGCAATAAGTTTTATTTTCTAGTGATCCTTGCTCGCAGTCTCCGATAAGTTGTGGTCAGCAACGACATCAAGCTAACTCGACATATCCCACGAAACGAGTCGTGGTTGAATCTGGCGATCAGATTATTAAATGATATGTTATTCTATTAAAGATTTAAAAACAAACTCGATTCTTCAACTACCGTTCACACCCTAAAGAAATTGTTTACTGGAATTACCTGTGAATTCGATTCCTGTTACATAAAAACCACTTTTGTTACCGAAACAGGAAACTAACTTTTGTCAGACGCTTCGAAGCTCCAAAAAAATGAATGAACTCATTTTCACATTTCTGATTTAAAATATGTAATTGAGGTAACTATCAAATTTTACTTCATAAGTTGGACAAATTCAGCAATATTATCTTCTTATTTTTGAATAGATGCTATGCAATAGCTTTACCGCGGCAGTCCTCGAGTGCACACGTGTTTTCTTTTCAATTGAAAAAAACAAATTTTTGGAGGAAATTTTCTGTAGAAAAATAAATCGCCTTTCGGCTCGACAGACGATCAGTAGTTCTGGAGATATCGGCAGTTGAGTTAAAAAGGATCCTTTTGCGTTCAAAACAGGATATCTCGAAGACAAATGGTTATATCTGAAAGTCATGCAAATTAGAGCTGAATAAATAGGTTATGTGACATTTGCATCGATCAAGCTCGAGAAAATTTTTCCATGAGCGTAGAGGAAAATTGAAATTTTTTTCGTGCTCTATCCGATGATGCAGGACTACTGGTACTCCGAAAAATTGTGAACCAGAAAAAAAAAGTCTTCAAGCTTCGAAAATTTTTTTTTATTTTCTATAAGACCATTTTTCACCTTATCTTCAGGTTTTCGATACTCATGCGGGGGGGAGGTAAGTACCCCCATTACCCCCCGTAAATCCGCCCTTGTCCCAAGGGTTGGTCTGTTACTGCCCAATGGCCTTGGGTTAGAGCACAGTTTAGAAATATAACAGTTGTATCACTCCTGCAATTATCTGAAGCAACCTTGTTCGACCAATAGGAGCTTGGTAACCCAGTGCGCGCAAGCGCATCGATCGTTTCTGTACAGAGCGGTATTGAAATTTATTTCCTCAGCCATTGTGTTCATATTGTTTACCAAGTGAACACGATTGATGAGCAAAGATAACGAATAAGTTCCTTATCGTATTATCAACAAGCAAGCGAATAATTATTTCAAAGGATTGCAATTCAGTATATCCTTGTAATCAATAGTATTTGTTACAGGAAAAATTAAAATTATAAGAAACATGGGGATAAAATGCTTTTTGTGTAAGAGAGGACATTCTTTGAATCGGAATCTCAGCTTCTTCAGATTTCCTAACGATGATTTGTTGTGTGAAAGGTGGTTTGAAGTCATAAACAAAAGTCGTGATGTAATTCATACAACGGAATATTGCCATAAAAACTTAAGGTTATGTTCATTGCATTTTAATTCTGATAATATTAAGGTGTTCCGATCAAAGAAATTTCTGAAATTGAACACAGTGCCATTATCATCAACCGATAGACCAGTGGAATTTTCAGAAGAGTCAACCATACTTCCAAATGAGGATTACTCAAGTTCGACTCATTTATCAGGAACAGATCCAGTTCCTTCGACATCCAGACAGGAGTCTTCAACCGTACTTCTAAATGAGGATTACTCAAGTTTGACTCAAACATCAGCAGCAGATCCAGTTTCTTCGACATTCAGACAGGAGTCTTCAACCGTATTTCTAAATGAGGATTACTCAAGTTTGACCCAATCATCAGCAGCAGATCCAGTTTCTTCGACATTCAGGCAGGAGTCTTCAACCGTACTTCTAAATGAGGATTACTCAAGTTCAACACAATCATCAGCAGCAGATCCAGTTCCTTCAATGTCCAGGCAGGAGTCTTCCACCATACTTCTGAATGAGGAATATTCAAGTTCGATTCAATCATCAGCAGCAGATCTAGTTGCTTCAACGTCCAGACAGGAGTCTTCACACAGAACAGTAAGTACTCAAACTAATCATTTGTTTCAGGTGAGTAGTCCCACTACAGTTTCATTGAGAAATAGAGTGAAAGTTTTGAAGCAACAAGTACGTAGGATGTCTCAGAGACCATTATCAGTTGATTTCAGTGGTGTTGAGCAATTTCTTGATCAGCATTTTTCACCTGAAGCAGCAAATTTACTTAAAATTCAAATGGCTTTGATGAAAAGTAAGCCAAAGGGAACTCGATACTCTGATAATTATAAGCAATTTGCTCTAAATCTTTATTTTCTGGGACCTAAATCGTATGAGTACCTTTCTCAATTTTTAAGACTACCAGCAAAATCGACATTATGCAAAATGACTTCGAAATTGCCAATAACGTCTGGTTTAAATGATTTTGTGTTCAGTGTAATCGGTAAGTTTTCGAGTATGATAGCTGATAGGGAAAGAGACTGCGTTTTATGCATTGATGAAATGTCATTGTGCACCCATTTTTATTATGATATTGGACTGGACGAGGTAGTAGGTTTCCACGAAACTATAAATTCAAAATCTTTTCATTCTGGGAATAATGCTCTAGTGTTGATGTTGAGGGGAATAATATCAAATTGGAAGCAACCTTTAGCATATTTTTTTGTTCATTCGTCATGCCCAACGGAAGATTTAAAATGTATTTTATTAGAAACAATAGAGAGGCTTTTCTCAATTAATATTAGAGTAAGGGTGGTAATCTCTGATCAGGGATCAAATTTTATTTCCTTGAAGGATAAATTAGGCGTAAGTGTAGAAAAACCTTTTTTCTTTGTTAATGATTGTAAAATTTTTTATATGTTTGATGTACCTCATTTATTGAAATCGACAAGGAATAATTTTTTCAAGTATAAATTTAAAATCGAAAACAATTTCACGTCTAAGGAATATCTAGACTTATTTTATGCCAGAGACCAAACTCAAGCCTATCGATTGGCACGAAACTTAACAGATGCCCATTTAAATCCTTCAAATTTTCAGAAAATGAAAGTCAAGTATGCTGCCCAAATATTCAGTTTTACTGTTGCAGCGGGGATGAATTCTCACATATCTTCAGGACATTTAAATCAAGAGGCTATTCACACAGTCCAATTCATCGAAAAGATGAATAATCTTTTCGACATTTTCAATTCATCGACAAGTGCGGAATTAAATTCATACGGGACATCATTTTCGGGCAATGACAGTCAGATTCGTCATTTAAAAGAAATGTCATCATTGTTTTCCAAATTAGAAGTCATTAGTCCACAGGGTAATAAAATTAAAGTAAAATTCACTGGGGGTTGGATGCTATCTATAGCTAGTTTGCTGGGTTTGTGGGAAGATTTAAAAGGGCCTGAAACAACTTTTATTTTAACAAGACGTCTAAATCAAGACAGTCTTGAGAATTTTTTCGGGAGAATTCGGCAACAGAATGGTAATTGTCATAATCCAACACCGATTCAATTCAAGAGGTCCTTCAAAAAAATGTTTGTATTAGGTTATTTTAAACAATCTGAAGGAGCAAATTGTATTGAAGATTTTGGTTACATATTGAGCCAAATTGATGTGAATGTTATTAAATCCTTAAGTATTGCTCCTATTAATGATAAATGTGAATTTAGTAAGATTGTTCTATCAGATAATGATTATAGGAACCTAGATTTCAGTCAAAAAAATGCTTTTTATTATGTAGGTGGGTATTTCTTGAATAGGTGTTTAGGTAGACATAATTGTGTAACTTGTGAAAATTATTCAAAATCAAACCAAGAGTTGTCAGAGGAATTTATTTATACGCATTTTAGAGCATATACAAATTCAGTCAATTCAATATTTGGAAATTTAAGAACGGCAGACTCATCTTATTATTCATTTTTGGGTAGTTGTGAAGGGATTTTCTTCGAAAATTTTCAAAATTATTCTCTTTTTCCGGGTGTGGGTAAAAAATTGATCGAACTTATTTTATCGCTACCATTTTCACATCCATGTGAAAATTTCCCGAAGGAATATTTTGCTTCTCTTTTTGTACGGACTAGAATATATTATACTATTAAATTCCTCAATCAAGATTTAAAAGAATCAAAGAATAGGAGAGGACAATCTTACAAATTAAAGATACTGAAACATTTGTAAAATTTATCTTTGTTATTATAATTAATTTGTTTTTAATTAGGTTTTTTTTATCGAATACTTTAGCATCTTGTTTATGACTTCAAACTATTTTTGATGTTAGTGTTACCCCTGAAACACAAATTTAATGAGGATATGTTTAATTTAAAATTTATTATTTATTTACCTTATTGATATCAACAATAATTTGTACAAATTTACCTTCGTAATAATTTTCCATGTATAGATATTTAGCACAACGATAAAATAGTTATGATGATGTTTTAAGTTCAATCTATGATTTATTGATTTGTCATGAAGAAATGAGTTCATGTTTAACTTTTGAATAATGTTTTTCAAATGATAAATATAATAATTATTATGCAAAATTTGTGATTGTGATTCATGAATTTGAAATACACCGTATGCATTTTGTACAACCTTGTTACTGAGAGTTTGCTGTGTTTTTTTAGGAATTTCATTGCAAATTGTCAATTGTCTGCAAAAGCAATTTTCATTGCTATTTAATCAAATTTCTTTTCAGTCGACAATATTTTGATTTGGTCTGGAATATGGAATTTTTTATGTAAGTAGTATATCAAATGAACTATAAAAAAAACGTGTTGGCAATGAACACTTTTCCTAATTACAGGGTTGAAAAGTTGTTGGATCTATTAGACAAATTGATGGACATGGTTCAGTACGTCAACTGTTGGTCTTTTCTGTGGAGCAGCTGACAAAATACTCATCGCCATGATGATCCCCAAGATTCATAACATAATAGGCACCACAAGGAGAAGATGATGGACTCAAAAATGTGTAATGGAATTTCTCATGTAAGTAGTATATCAAATGAACTATAAAAAAAAACGTGTTGGCAATGAACACTTTTCTTAATAACAGGGTTGAAAAGTTGTTGGATCTATTAGACAAATTGATGGACATGGTTCAGTACGTCAACTGTTGGTCTTTTCTGTGCAGCAGCTGACAAAATACTCATCGCCATGATGATCAAGATTCGTAACATAATAGGCACCACCAGGAGAAGATGATGAAATCAAAAATGCGTAATGGAAATGAATAATGAATACTTCTTTTATCTTAAATTTTGGGTAAAGTTTCAAAGATGTAAGTATGCCGCTCTCGCTACATTTCTATTGGCTTGGTAATTGCAAGGCATTATTTTATTAATAAATACTTATATCCCCCACCAGGCACACTAACAAATAGCATACGCTCATAACTGGCATGCCCTCACTTACACCTATAGGAAAAAGGAAAACAGCTACCTGTGATTTCCTTGTCATTTACTAAACATACCCACCATTGAGACTATGTATGAATGGAAAGTTGATGGAAGAAGACTGAGATGTAAATGTTAAGTCACCTTAGAGAAGCATTAGAGATTATGGGTCGGTTTCACAAAACTTTGTACCGTTAAATTAATTGGAGCCACCGCGATTCGTTGAAATTTCAAAACGAGTGATTCGATTAGTTTGAATTTTCGTAAGGTTTTTAATCAAACAATTAAAATTTTGTGAAACCGACCCTATGTGTGTAAATGGAATGTGTTTGTGAAGAGTTGTAATTGCATGAAGCTCAGGTTTAGAATTTGCATTGATATTTTTGTTCACAAATTGTTAATTTTTCATGGTGTGGAGTAGTGTGACGTTTGTATAATTGTCGTAGACTTGAATATTTAGTTTGTTTTCCTGGCAGTATTATTTTAACGATTTCTTTAAGTATTAAGTACATTTATACAAATATTGCATTCTGGTTCAGGTGTAGGGGTGTTGGGAGCCCGATATTTATAATCAATAAAAAAATCTACTCATGTCTATGATATGTTTTGAAAATTTACACCTTGTGAAGCATGCTCTCTATATAATGATTTGAAAATGCTGTTCTTTCTCACAATTGATTTTTGAGCTAATTATATTGTACCTTTTAATTTATCTGTATTGAATGTGTTTGTAAAGAGTTGTAATTGCATGTGGCTTAGGCTTCGAATATGCATTGATATTTTTGTTCACAAATTGGTATGAAAAGAGTCTTCCGGGCTTATTGGCCGTGGTCTATTAGGAATAATTTCACCTAACGTTTCGCCTACAACTTCGGTAGGCATCTTCAGAGGATTCTCGGTCTAAGGTTGTACCTCGAACGCTGAATTTCTGACACTGGCGCGTTCGAACCGGAAACGTCATCTGCGCGCCGGTTTATGGCGGGAAAAAGTGGCGCGTCTACGTGCGCGATGCTGATTGGCCCATCGCTCCCGCTTCGTGTCGGCTTGATCTTTGTTTTTTCTAAGGTCGGTAACCAGGCGCTATGCAAGAAAGGGGTCTCTTCTTTTCTATTGATGTTATTTTTGTGTTTATAAATCTCAATGGCTTCCATGTTCAGCCTGGGATAGTAACTTCTAATATTGGAAATAATCTCCGCTTTTGAGAAATCTATGTTGTGTCCATCTATTAGCGCATGTTCTGCTAGTGCTGATTTTTCTGTCTGATTCAGTCGACAGCACCGTTCGTGTTCCTTAATTCTAGTGTTAATACTTCGCTTTGTTGTGCCAATATAGACTTTGCCGCAGTCACAAGGTATTCTGTAAATTCCAGCTTGTGAAAGTGGGTCAACTTTGTCTTTGGTTGTTTTGATCATTTGCCCAAGTTTTTGTGTCGGCTTATAAATGGTCTCGATGTTGTGCCTTTTCAGTATTTTTCCAATTCTATCTGTGACCTTGGGGATGTATGGTAAGATGGCTCTCCCGTTAGGTGTGATTTGTGATGTGTTATCATCACGGGTGGAAGTTTTTGTTCTTATTGCCCTCTGAATTTCTTTGGTATTATAGCCATTGGCGATGAATGCATTCTGTAAATGTTCAAGTTCATCCTCCAGAAATTCCGGCTCGCATAATCGTCGGGCTCTTTCTACGAGTGTTTTGATAACTCCTCGTGTTTTATCAAAACACTCGTAGAAAGAGCCCGACGATTATGCGAGCCGGAATTTCTGGAGGATGAACTTGAACATTTACAGAATGCATTCATCGCCAATGGCTATAATACCAAAGAAATTCAGAGGGCAATAAGAACAAAAACTTCCACCCGTGATGATAACACATCACAAATCACACCTAACGGGAGAGCCATCTTACCATACATCCCCAAGGTCACAGATAGAATTGGAAAAATACTGAAAAGGCACAACATCGAGACCATTTATAAGCCGACACAAAAACTTGGGCAAATGATCAAAACAACCAAAGACAAAGTTGACCCACTTTCACAAGCTGGAATTTACAGAATACCTTGTGACTGCGGCAAAGTCTATATTGGCACAACAAAGCGAAGTATTAACACTAGAATTAAGGAACACGAACGGTGCTGTCGACTGAATCAGACAGAAAAATCAGCACTAGCAGAACATGCGCTAATAGATGGACACAACATAGATTTCTCAAAAGCGGAGATTATTTCCAATATTAGAAGTTACTATCCCAGGCTGAACATGGAAGCCATTGAGATTTATAAACACAAAAATAACATCAATAGAAAAGAAGAGACCCCTTTCTTGCATAGCGCCTGGTTACCGACCTTAGAAAAAACAAAGATCAAGCCGACACGAAGCGGGAGCGATGGGCCAATCAGCATCGCGCACGTAGACGCGCCACTTTTTCCCGCCATAAACCGGCGCGCAGATGACGTTTCCGGTTCGAACGCGCCAGTGTCAGAAATTCAGCGTTCGAGGTACAACCTTAGACCGAGAATCCTCTGAAGATGCCTACCGAAGTTGTAGGCGAAACGTTAGGTGAAATTATTCCTAATAGACCACGGCCAATAAGCCCGGAAGACTCTTTTCATACCAGTATATCCGGTCGTGAAAGCCTTAAACTATTCATGTTCACAAATTGTTAATTTTTCATGGTGTGGAGTAGTGTGACGTTTGTATAATTGTCGTAGACTTGAATATTTAGTTTGTTTTCCTGGCAGTATTATTTTAACGATTTCTTTACTTATTGAATACATTTATACAAATATTGCATTCTGGTTCAGGTGTAGGGGTGTTGGGAGCCTGATATTTATAATCAATTAAAAAATCTATTCATGTACATGATTTGTTTTGAAAATTCGCACCTTGTGAAGCATGCTCTCTATATAATGATTTGAAAATGCTGTTCTTTCTCACAATTGATTTTTGAGCTAATTATATTGTACCTTTTAATTTATCTGTATGGAATGTGTTTGTAAAGAGTTGTAATTGCATGAAGCTCAGGTTTAGAATTTGCATTGATATTTTTGTTCACAAATTGTTAATTTTTCATGGTGTGGAGTAGTGTGACGTTTGTATAATTGTCGTAGACTTGAATATTTAGTTTGTTTTCCTGGCAGTATTATTTTAACGATTTCTTTACGTATTAAGTACATTTATACAAATATTGCATTCTGGTTCAGGTGTAGGGGTGTTGGGAGCCTGATATTTATAATCAATTAAAAAATCTATTCATGTACATGATATGTTTTGAAAATTCGCACCTTGTGAAACATGTGCTCTATATAATAATTTGAAAATGCTGTGTTTTCTCATTATTCTCTATTGAATTAAACCTCATATCTTCTAATTTCTCTGTATTTTATTTGATTGAACTTTCTCATTAAAGAATTCAGAAATATTATTGTGTTTGACTTTCCTACTGACATTCCTACAGCTTCTAAATAAACATAACAAGAACAATCATCCTCTTCCATGAAATATACATAATTATGAGGTATTATTCTTGACAAGTCATACTTTCATGACTATTTTAAAATATTAGTTATTTGAAATCTACTGGAGATGATCAAATGATACATAATAAAAAAGTATAACCCATGATTGCCCTATTTTTTTTCTCTCTTGTGTTTCTATTTAGATGACTTGTCCTATACATTTCTTAAATGTCTGAAAGGATCAATAAAGATTATTATTATTATTATTAAATCCATTTAATAAATCAGTGGATACTTCAGGGTGAAATTTTTCATCAGAATTCAAAACCAAGCGCTTTTGGTTTAATTGAAGACCATCATAAATATCAATATATATTATATTGCTTGATCTGTTGCACCTTCATAAAACTCTTTCTCTTGATATTGAAGCAAACAAAAAACTGAATATGCACTGATGCTTCAAGATAAGATAAAAAAATTTAATTGATAACAATTCCATTGAATATTAATTACTTTTATTTTGTCCAGTATATTAGAATGTTCTAATTTAATATTCATATTTACATACATTACTTGCCCAAACTACAAAAATTAATGTTACACGAATCATTTCGCATATGCAGCAAATCAGAAAATTATTTAGAGCTGAATATAATTCAGTCCGTTCCTGTTCAAAAACTGTCACTCTGTAAAATAATGGTCGAATTGCGCATGATTGTTCAAGGTTATGCGATCGATATGCTTCAAAATTTAGTGAGGAGTCGGACAACTGTTATATTACTAAACTGTGGTTAGAGATAACTAATGGTGGTACAGGGTCGGAGTGAGGAGATATTTATGAAATATAGAAGTTTTTAAGATTTCATATAACATTTGTTGTAGATGTTTCAAAAATAACTAATCCAAGATTGAAAAACAACAAATTTGAATTGAATATAAACTAATACAATACAATAATACAATAAGAGAATGTTGTTAATTTTACAAAAAAAAGTTGATTCGTCATTCGATTGTAACTGAAATTTATAATATTTCTATAATAATATCAACATCAACCTTACCTTACAACTATTTATTGCCTTCTAATGTTGGGTCTCAATCTGGTTAATTGTACCGAACTATTAGTTTCGAAACTAGAAATTGACTGGGTGGAGTTATCAATTTCGTTTACAACTTGTAATTCGGAATTATCATTATTAAATATTGGTTCTGATGTATTTATGGTATCAGAAATTATCGTAGAAACAGATGAATTATCTTGGTGGGATCCTCCAGATATATCCATATGATGGGTAAGGGAATAATTATTATAATAAGGCTCTGTTGCATTTACTACAAGCAAACGGTTAGAAAGAGCTACATCAATACCGAAATGTTGGGGAGGATAATTAGAAACGAAAATAACGGGCTTTTTCCAAGCAAAGACCTTTTGGTTGCCAAATTTCACTTCAGCAGAAAATGAAGCTCCCTCCAATAACCGTTTAAGAATTCCATGACTAATATTAGAAAGATCAGCTTCTTCGAATAATATTAGTTCATGAAATTCCACGTCTAATGTGGAAAAAGCCCACTTTGATCTTTCAGGATAAAATATGCGTTGAGTTTTGTCAGATCCCACCAAAATATTTTCAACAAAATACGATTTACCCATATCACTTTCACCGTATAAATATAATTGAGGGTCCTTATGCTGGTGATTAATTAATTTCTTATTAAACCATTCAGTAACCCGAATTGTCCATGGACAATTATATGTTAAATTGATGGGCTGAAGTGAGGGTACAGAAGTAGATTCCATTTTTCTTGTGAAAGCAGATAAATAGGTTGTTAAAAAATTAAGGTGGTGATGATACCTCACCACGAATGGATCTAAAGGATTAAATGGATTTTTATGATTCTTAAATGCCCACATATAGAGTTGATATTGGAAGGCGAAGGTTGACGTTGACATATTACTATGAGGTTTAGTATCATATTTAGTTATATATTTAATAATGCGATTTTTATTTTTTACACTCTGGATGTCCAAGCCTTGAGACCAAATGCCTCCATCCATAGATGTAATAATTTCGCGGATGCTTCCAAATTCGATATTGACGTTGAATTGCATGTAGGAATGCAAATGGAATTTTGCTTGGCTATTTGCAGTAATATGAGATTGATGTTGACTATTAAATAATAATTCTCCATTGGAGTTATAATTAGATATATAGTCTTCATCGCTATCATCTTCAATAGTACTTTCGTAAGGTTCAATACCAATACAATAAGAAACAATGGATGGTAGTTCACCTTCTTGTTCTTGTTGAGAGATGATCCTCATTTCTTCCTCCAATTTCCTTCGAAAAGCTCTACGAGGGTTCACTTGTGTTGGGAGGTTATCAGGTAAACTGGTTGTTATGAAATACTGCTTGCCTTTAAAAAAATAAAATTATTTATTAGATTTTAATAGATAATTATTTATATGGAAAAGTGAATTTTATCAAATTATTCTCCAATAAATAAACTTACTTTTTCTACTTGATGAACGAGATCTAGATGGGGATGATGTTTCAACCCTTGAATTTGATGCACCACGGGTTCTTCTTCCTCTAGTAGATGAATTTGAAGGTCTAGATCTTGACGACATTTCTTTAGATGGAGGTTGGATTCTTCTTATTTAAATATAATTTTCTAATTAAATGTATTCTAGTAGAATAAAAAGGATTTAATAATGACAGTTTACAACTATCAGTAATGATTCAGTGACATAATTTTTTACATGCTCAATTATAAAAAATTTATATATAACATATTATTTAAAATGTTAATGAAATTTTATGAAAAAGTTTTTTATAAAAAGAAAATAATTAATAAATGAATTTATGATAATTATTATTAATTTTCGTCTTGCAAGTGCCTTACGTGTTTGTTCAAATCTAAAACTCTACCCTTGTTTATGTCAAATGCATAGTAATAACAATGCTTAGAAGTGTTGCATTTTATATATTCATAAGTCTGTAAATATTCTTTACGACGGATATCTGTACAATTCATATTAACCTTTGACATCATATTCCAAAAACTATTAGGTTCGTAAGAATTTTGTATACAGAACGAAGCCATAAAACATCTTTCTTTATTATTTAAAGGTGAACGTAAGACTTTTTCCTTAATCAATTGAGGCAATACATTATATTCGTCAAATTGACTCAACCATTCTTTGTGATTAATAGGTATTTTTATTAGTTTATCAGGATCAACGTTTTGATTAAATGTATACTGTGGATAATCTGTTAGATTTTCAGGTGGTAATTGGTCGGAAGAATGTCTTTCATGCTTATTTAGGTCTAAAACCTTTTTACATGAAACATCATATGAATAATAAGTGCACCATCTTGAAGGATTTCTGCTAATATATGAATGAATCCTAATAAATTCCCTACGTCTATCAGAAGAACAATTGAGATTAATTTGACTTATCATTTCCCAAAACTCCGATGGTTCTATAATATTTTGTATACAAAATGATGCAAGGAAATATAAATCTCTATTATCTAATAATGAGTATCTAAATTTTTCATGATTCAATTTTGGCATCACTTTATTCGGATCGATATCATCCAACCACTCTTGAAAATCCATATTAAAATATTAAATGATATAAAATAACAATAAAATTAAAATTGAAAATGTCCAACACTTGAAAAATTTCGAACCTGTAAGGAAATAGAGAATGCTTCACTACGGAGATATATGGAAATTCACAAATAGTTTAATATAAAAGTCAAATATTTTCAAAACTTTTTCACTACTTCACACAAGACACTAGAAATAAGGGGCGATACTCACCAAAAGCTATTTTGTTTGATAGTAATTTTCTTTAAGAAACTTCAGTCTTTATATTCTTGGCAAGTAAAATTATTTAATTACAAATGTAGAACATCCATTAAAGAAAACATTAGATAATTCATATTTCTCTGCGTCTTAGGATGAACGAACTTTAAAGATCAGTGATTTATCGAGATAAGGACTATTTAACGATTCGATGATGCAGCGGACTCGAAAAGAGTGAACTTGAACATTATTTGGACATTTTGAAATAGCCGCAAATGATGACATTTATACAGGGTGAGTCGGGAGGAACGGACTAAACTTCAGGTGTGTATTCTATAGCCCGAAATAATATAAAAAAACTCATATGTTGTTATCCGATTTTCATTTGTTCTCAAACTATAGCGTCATTATGAAAAACAACATTTTCTATATTAAAATGGTTTCATTTATAGCATTATTTTAAAAAAAGCACGAAAACCTCGCAACACATTCGTCTGCGAAGGGCTCTCGACACTTTTCTGATTGATTCGTGCTTTTCTTTAATAAGCAATGCCGTATTTCTAATGCGTCGACTTAGAGCATCCCGAGTGTCAACTTTAACTTTGTATACCTCGTTCTTGAACCAGCCCCACAAATAATAGTTCAATGGTGTGAGGTTTGGAGATCTTGGAGGCCAACTAATACGACCACAGCGACCAATCCATAGTCCGAGAAACTCTTGAACTGAATATTGGTTGACCTTGTTTAAATATTCTAATTACCCTATAATTTGAAAACAAATGAGAATCGGATAACAACATATGAGTTTTTTGGAATTATTTCGACCTGCAGAATACACACCTGAAGTTTGGTCCGTTCCTCCCGACTCACCCTGTATAATAAGTGATGAGAAACGTTGGGACAAAAGTTGTGGCAAATTCATTTGTCTTCAATTGGTATATATGTTATGGACCAAGTGATTAATTGGGCATTACGAAAAATTCCCGGGCAGTATCGAAATAATCAAATTGCCCGGGCATTATTAATAATGTACATTTTCTATTGGACAGAGTGATTCAACCCAGGCATAATTTCTCATGATTTTATTTCAAACATATGTTAAACAAAAAACAGAATATAAATCACAAAAATTGATATTCTTTGCTTTTTCTAGATGATATAATTCTTAGAATCTTCAAACTTAAATAGTATATTTCAAAACAAGTTTCAGAATGGGCTCCTATTCCAACACGAATGCAAAATTCGAGAACGAGCGACGAAGGAACGAGTTTTCGAAAGTATGAGTGTTTTATGGCCAGTTGCACCGTTCACAGAATAATCATTGTTTAACTAATCAACGTTTACTATTAATCAGTGTTTATAATTCTCTCTGGTTGCACCGTTTACGAATGAGCGGCGTTTAGTTAATCGGGAGATATATTTGGCAACATTGCAAAATTTCAACAGTATCAAGAATTTCTGTCAGTTTCAGTATTCGGTTGCCATGGTTACAAGTTTTGTATATTTACTTTCACTCAGAGTTGCCTCTGCATTCACTCCACGTTTTTTTTTAAATTAAGTGACTAAGAAGTGTGTAGTGTTATAATTTTTTTAACGTACAAGAATCGACATTAGAGATGCTCCTAGAAAATATACATATACAATATTAATACAAATATACATATTTTTTATATTTTTATGATTCAGGGAGCTAAAATAATACAATTAATACAATACATATCGGAACAAAAAGTTACCTAGCTGAGGTTTGTGCAACACAAGGAAATCATTAAATACAAATATTACACATATTAAATAATAACCTACATACAAGTTATTATCGAATTCCAATTAATGTTCTATCAATTCCAGTGAATACAGAACGTTATCTTTAATGAGGCGAAAACGTCTGAAGAAATTATAATTATCCATCTGGTTGAAGTGTTGTATCCTCTGGTAGACTTTTTGTGGAAACCCGAATTCAATCATTTCAACAATTTCCAGATCATCATCAATTAATAATTCGTCACCTGAATCCATATTTTATGGAGACCAACTTAAATATAAGAACTCAAAAAAAAAAATAACACAAATCACTGTTCGATTGTTTCTTTTTGAATGTTAGGTTTTCGTTAGAAATATTCATAAATATAAATACGTTGAGTTTGCGCGGATCCCTGTTTAACCTTAATCGGGTGGGTAAAGGACGAAATTTGGCTGTTTAGTGTAATTGACGATTAGTCCACATAAAACGACGTTTAGCAGACGGTGCAAGAGGTACCGCAAAATAAACATCGTTTAAAATTCTAATCATCGTTTAGCTGAACGGTGCAACTGGCCATAATCATCGTTTAGCTGAACGGTGCAACTGGCCATTAATTGCCTTCTGCAACGATATTTACACGATATTTTTTCTATTTCAGTCAAGTTTTATGAAATATTGTCGAATTTCAATGAACAATTGAGATTATGCATCCTATTGACTTTGGTATTGTATCTTGGCATTCAGGGCCGCCGCCAGGGCCGGCAAACCGGGCAAACTGCCGGGGCGGCGAATTCTAGGGGCGGCAAGACTTTTTCGAGCTTGCTCAAAGAATTCACATGTTCATTTGTACACATACAACGGAATAAAAATCCAATTAAACTTAGAGTAATACCGGCAAAAAGAAAATTATCCTATTATAAGCAACTATCCCCGTCAGCCCGTAAATTTCTCCACTCCGCTGCGTCCACTTACACTGTCCCATTTTTACGACTTATAACTCATCACGACGGTCGGTCTCTTTGATGAACGTCACCGACTCTCTAGTTTTTGGAAGGGTTTCCAGGATAATTCGGAAATGATTTTCATTTTCAGTTTTCCAATCAGAATTCAAAATTTTTATTTCTGGGAGTTAAAATACTAGAAAAAATTAAAAATTTTAAAGTATTTTATTAAGCGCCGACTTTTTAACAATTCGAAAAGGCGCCTTTCAATAAGTTTGAAAAGAGGCCTACCCGGATACTGGGGTCTTTAGTAATTTTGCCCGAGGAATCGAATGAGCCTATCATATTCTGTATCCAAAAGGTACTTATTCGATATATGGAGCCGAACCCTGAGATTTTAGATACAAACCCATCTTATCCATTGTAGATTTAAATTAAGCGGAAAAATTTTCATTCAATCTGGTTACTTAAACCCAAAACTTTTTTGTCCATATTTGGGCCCTATGTAGAGTTTTTTGCGGGGCGTTCATTCAGATCAAGAGCAAAAACTCATATTCTGTTACAGAGGTACCTAGTAATTCAGTGAATCGATTGGAGCCATCGTATTCTAGGTCTAAAAGGGTCTAATATGAGATAAGAGGTCCAACTTTGAAATTTAAAATGGAAACCAAAAATTTTTCTTCCATTTTTAGGCCCTATGCAGCCCAGAGGGCAAAAAATCTAGATGACACAGTATTAGAATTTTCGCATCCTGGTCTGAATGAATGCCGCGGTTTTTTGAACAAAAAACGCTGCATAAGGCACGAATATAGCTATATTAAATATAATTTTTGGTTTTAACCAATTCGGATGAAAAATTTCCGGTTTAATACGAATCTGCAAAAAAAAAAGATGGGTTTGCTTTTGACATTTCAGAGTTGGACCTCGTCCCTCGTATAAGGCCGTTCTGGGCCCAAAATCTGATGGGTCCATTCGATTCCTCGGACGAAATTACTGAAGGCTCCAGTAAATTCACCATTTCCAAACTTTTGATCAAGCAGGTATAATATTGTTGTAAAAATTTTTTCTCTATTTCAGTATCGTAATAAGTTCATTACAGTACTAAAAGTAGTGCTGTAATGAAACTCATTACAGCATTGTTTTCAGTTATATTTTTCATTTTGTGGTTGTCAGTACTGACCTCAGATCCTCTCAATTTTCAAATCAAATCAATTCAAATTCCAATTCAATTGCCAAGATTCAATACGAAAGTCATTTATCTGAATTTTCATTTTAATTCGAGAGTATTTCACAAAACTTGATTGAAATAGAGAAAATAAAAACGAGTGACGTCGCTGGTTTTCGAATATCACATTAGTGTTGGAATAGGAGCTCATTCTGCAACTTGTTTTAGAATATACTATTTATTTTTTAAATAAAATGACTTCATTCAACTTCTACTTAAAGCCGGGACGGCGAAATTTTATTTTGCCGGGGCGGTAAAATGTCTGGTGGCTGCCCTGACCAGGCCAAAGAGAATCCATTAAAAATGATCAAGTATAGTCCAGCGAAGGAAGGCTGAACGAAGCCACAACGACCCCTGTTCATGATAATAATAGTCCAGCGAAACTGAATATGTGGAGTCCACTGATAGTGCTCTACGTTCTTCTTAGGTATTCAGTGCGAAGAAACTTCAAATTCGAATTCAATATCCGAAGATGAAATGCCATCATCACAACAAAATGTGATGAGCAAGCAAAAAGACGTTATGCGACTCAAGGAATCGGCACTAAGAAACTTGGAAAAACAAGCAAATAAAATGTTGGATGCATCTTACACCAAATATCCAGTAGCTTATGTTGGAGACACAGTGAGGGTCCGTGTTCCGGATGTTAATCATGCAAATAGCGATGGAAGAAACATTAAGCTAATACTGTAATGGACAGGGCAGCCGCCAGACATTTTGCCGCTCCGGCTCTGAATAGAAGTTAAATGAATTCATTTCCTTTCAAAGACAATTTAGCGCGTCCTGGATTTTCATTATTACTAATTTCTGCTTCCAAGGCAACACAGCTCTCGCATGTAAAAAATTCAAGACAATGTTATCCGGATTACATGTAGATTTTTCTGGACCTTATTTGGGCCCTCTCAAGTATTTTTTGTTCAAAAATCCGCGGAATTATTCACACCAGGATGCGAAAATTCATATTCAAATAGGGAGATCCTCAGGAATTTTTCTCAGGGAATCGATTGGGCCCATCATATTTTGGCCCTTATGGGGCTTATGCGTGATATGAGGACAAACTTTGAATTTTCAAGGAAAAACGCAGCATGGAGCCTAAAAATGAACGAAAAAATTTGAGTTCAACCAATTCGGATGTGAAATCTCCCGCTGAACCCAAATTTGAAATTGAAAAGGGAAATTAATGAATTAGTTTGGATAGGTTTGAAGGTCTCAAACAAGAAAAACCACTTGTGTACAAAGCTGACGTTTCGTTTTGTCACCATTTTAAGAAAAGAAAAAAGATGAAAAAAAAAAAATTATCATGTATTTTAAATTGTCTGTTTATTGATGATTGTTTCTGTATCAATCTTCATTAATTTTTCAATTGTTCCATTTGTAATCATTTTGGCTCATTTAGAGCCACCTGTTGTTTTGATTTAGTGCCCTGAGGATGTTTATATAATAAACGAAACGTCGGCTTTGTACACAAGTGTTTTTTTTTTGTTTGAGATCTTCAAACCTATCCGAAATAATTCATTAATCATCGATGAGGTCGTCAACACTACTTCTTAAAAAAGAAGGTTTGCATTTAAATTGCAAAGTTGGACGTCTCATCTCGTATAAGCCTTTGTGGACCCAAAATCTGATTTTTCAAAAATTACTAAGAACCTCAATATCGGAATATGAACTCCTGCATCCTGATCTGAATTAGTTTTAACCAATTCGGTGAAAAACTTCTCGCTTAATCCGAATCGGCAATTTAAAAGATGGGTTTGCATTTGTAATTTCAAGTTCCGCCTCATATCTCATATAAAGGCTTTTTGGTCCGAAAATTTGATCAGCCTATTCGATTTCACGGGCGAAATCACTGAAGACCTCAGTAGGATCGCAATTTCGATTTTCCACCTGTGCGCGAAATAAATTCACCGTTTCCAGACTTTTGAACCACCATATCCTTCTACTATAAGTATTATCAAGTTAATAGAGAACACTAATCTGCCTCAAATATCAGTCAGGCATCCTTTTAACTCATTGAAAGGTGCCTTTCGGAATTTTGAAACGACAGCTCCTTATTATCAATATGCGATAATAAAAAACCAAAAAGAATCGCCTACATTTCGTATCAATTAGCGAAGAGAGCAATATCATCGTTTTAATGTAAAATCCGACGGTATAAAACCCCCCCTTGATATAAACATTTTGAATCTTGATTGGCAAACTTAAAATAAAAATCACTTCTGAATTATCCTGGAAACCATTTTTCTTTTGCCGCTATAAATCCAGGTTTAATTAAATTTTTATTCACAGTTGTTCGTGTACTA
The DNA here is from genome assembly GCA_038502775.1 of Hippodamia convergens. Classification (NCBI taxonomy): domain Eukaryota; kingdom Metazoa; phylum Arthropoda; class Insecta; order Coleoptera; family Coccinellidae; genus Hippodamia; species Hippodamia convergens. The sequence continues at coordinate 46,006,417 of CM076610.1, forward strand.
ATATAAATGGATTGGTCGAGCAAAGTCAAAAAGTCTCCCCAAAGTCTTGGCGTCTTTTGGAATTCTTAGTCAATAGCAGGCGACTTTTCGATTTTGAAGAAGAAAAATTTCAATATCAAAAAGTTGATTTGCCCATCGAATGAAAGTTTTTGGTCTCGTGAGATTCCGTTTTGATAACTATTATTTTCAATTATTATATTTGACTGTTAAATTTTAATGAAAAATGAGGGAATTTTACCCTGGAAGTGAAATTTTGCACGAAGTGGTAGACGGTACTAAATAACAATATACATGAAGTCAAGAACAAAGGGATATTTTCGGAAATTATCGAGATCAGCAGTGAAAAAAATATTGGATGCCTTACATTCAAATCGACGATTTAATATTTCGTATGTTCATATCATGAAAAAATCATAATAGTTTCAAAAATGCGATTTTCTGTCATTTTTATATTGGTAGACACGCTCAAAGCGACAGGATTTTTGTCGGAGAACCTAGCCGGTTACAAAGAGAACTTAGCATATGTGAACTTTTTGTAATAGCAAGTTTTGAAAATATTTAGTGAACGGAAATGAATATAACAAATTAAACAGATGAAAAAATATCAAAAGTTCTGTACTTACCAATGTATGAAACTTTGAACAAATTCAAAAACTAATACTATCTTTGTGGAGCTGGTTGTCCAAAATGGTAAAATCGACTAACGTACTTGAAAAACAGGTAGAATTTGTGTTCCAATATTCTCCTTATCGCAAAGTCGACTTTATTGAGTCATAGAGCAATAAAATTATTCACTTTTCTGCAAGTTTTCTTCTTCATCAGGTCTAAACCTACGAGAATCTCGAGAGGGACTAATCTGGAAGTAGCTGAATTCACACCTATTATAATTTTTAACTGATATGTTTTTGAGAATTTCACTAGTGTTCATTATATTCAGTTGAAAACTTTTCCTTTCGACATATGTTTTAACAATCTTATATTCATATAATCCAAAATCCAATCAACCGACGAAAAAGCGTACAAGATATAAGGGTGGCGTTCGGAATCAACGTCGGACGTTGTCCGACGTGCGCCCAAGCCGTTCGGAATCGACGTCGGGTAAATTTTACTCCCGTTCGGAATCACTTTAGACGTTCGTCCGGATGTACAACTTTGCAACCAAGAAAATAGGTAACTAACAATTACTCGTCTTGCGCAGATATCGCTTATTTACACATTCGAATTTCAAAAGTTTGTTTTACGGAGGAATTTCTAGTATTTAGTTTCTTAAGGTAGTTTATTATTTTTATTTTTCAAGATGAGTGAAATTTCAAATTCTACACACGTGATAGTCTAGGATATATACTCAATGAAATAATTTATTCACAAGGAAAATGAAGTACACCTCCAAAATTTTCAATGTTTATTAAAAATGAATTATGTATATTTACCATTATCAATACAGGAGAAAAAGTGCCAAGAGCTTGTCTGTGGTAAAAAAAAATATTTTTATATACATTGATAAATACATATGGTGGTGAGTTTATTATTCATCTGTTACAAATATAAATCAAACTTTGATTAGCGCATTGAAGAATCTTTATTATCAGTCTTCATCTAGAATTAAAATTGGGAACAAATTGTCAAGTCCATTTTACGTTAATAAGGGATTGCGACAGGGATGCACCATATCACCCACTTTATTCAAAATCTATATAAAGCATGCTTTGATGCAATGGAAACGGAAATGTTCTGGAATGGGCATACCCTTAAATGACACGAACATCTTTACCTTACAATTTGCGGATGATCAGGTAATAGTCGCAGGAGATAAGGAAGATCTGGAATACATGACACGTAAACTGAAAGAAACATATGAATATTGGGGACTAGAAATAAACTTGGAAAAAACGAAATACCTTTGTATTGGAGATGAAAAGAGCGAACTGGACGTTGGGGATGCAGAAGGCATACAACCTTGCGAGGAATACAGGTATTTGGGAGTAAAATTCGACACAAGCGGTACAGATGACAATGAGATAAGATCAAGAGTAACAGAGAAAAGAAAGATGATTGGCTGTTTGAATGGAATATTGTGGAGCAAAAACATAACCAGAACACGGAAATTCGGTATCTATAATACAATGATCAAGAGCATTTTAACATATGGATCTGAGACATGGAGACTTACAGAAAGAAATAAAAGAAGGATAGAGGCTGCGGAGATGGATGCGTTGAGGAGATCAGCCAGAATATCACGAATGCAAAGAGTAAGAAACCAGGAAGTACGTGATCAGATGAGAGTAGAAGGCACAATCATGAATGATATAGAAAGAAAGCAATTGATCTGGTATGGACATGTTCAACGGATGGGACAAACACGACTGCCAAAACAAACAATGGAGTGGATACCAAACATAAAAAGACGAAGAGGAAGACCAAGAAAGAACTGGATGGAGGGAATACGAAAAGCAATGAGGGATAGAAACCTACAAATAGGAGAATGGGAAGATCGCAAACGATGGAATCTAGGCATCGGACAACGTCATCGCACGTTTTAAACCGATATATATATATATATACAAATACAAATTCAGTGTCGAAGGTAAGTATTTAGAGAAAGCAAGTAAGTATTTTCAAAAACAAGTTAAAAATTATTATCAAATGAAATTATTTCTATTCCAGATACCAATCCAGAAGTTCCAGTGCTGGCGTTCTGTCCAATTTCTTATCTGTTGCTGAAGTTGGAATGCAACTGAATGTTTCTCAAGTGTTCTGGAATCTGGAAGGCTGTTATAGAGGAGTGGAGCGAGGTTTGCAAACGTAAATATCATTGAAAAATGATATGGTGGCCATTATATTCATTATTTCATGAAAGCACTCACGTTCATTTATTTATCCTTATATGAAGGCTTAATTCTCGCTGATTATGAATAAGTTAGAGAATTATTCAATTTGCCAACTCTTTCATTTGTAAATACAGAAACCGAAGCAGCAAACTTGATCATGGTATGTACAACATGGCTTTTCGAATTCAAATTTTGCAACTTACTTCATTATTTTAGAACAACAAACAGTCTAGGGATAAGAGTTTGCTTGGACCACTTCATTATTTCTTGATTATTTCCCTGATTATTTGAAATTCTGGTTTATTTGACGGCTATGAATGGATTTTATATTTTTACCCTGTTTTTTACAGTGAATAAAGCTCTTAAATAAAACAGTGTATCTTCAATAAATACTAAATCAATTAATATATCATGATGGAAACCGCAGTATGTGGTATCTCAAAAAAAAATCAATCATTATTTTATTGCACCACTCTGGCCAACATGTTAATCTACACAACGTGCAATAGGTGTTATGTAATTGAATCATTCATTTTCAAAACAACTCAGATAAAGTCTTAATCGATAAAAACAAGAAAAATTTGTATACAAAAAGTCATAATGTCAACAAGAATCATGACTCAATAAATTTTCGAATTTTATCATTCAGAGGTGATATAAATATCAAGCGTATTGGAAAAACTTGCTGTCCCTCCTGAATACTTGGAATGTTGGACATACAACATATTGCAGTTTCCACTACGATTCATGCATTATTATTATTTTCTCTTCTGAGAATAGCTGCTTCGTGATCAGGCCTGGTCTTGTTCCACAGAATGTTTCACCAAAATTAATTTCTGTAACTGGTATGCATCAACCTAAAATCATTTTTATTAATAATAATATCTACATCCAATAAAGATACCACTTACCTTACTGATTTTGGGTACATTCCTCAATAAATGAATATCAGGACAATTGCTCATCCTGGATTTTACAACAAATTCGGCTACAAACAAAATAGCATGAACAAGACTACATACCTCCCCAAGATCGGCCAGGCCAGTTCAATGGCCACAGTTGCTACTTTTAGCTTCATCACCAATGCTGTATCTTATTTCTTTTGTGAATGCTCCACCTCAAAAAAATAGAAAGTCTATTTATCACATATATTACAGTAATGTATTACGTTTACTTACATTTCCTTCAATTGAATATTTTGCTCCAAAAATTTTATTTATTTACAGGCTGTCAAGCACTCTAGAAGACTTTCATTTGCTTATTGGTGTGAAATCCACTGATACTTTTGAATACAAAATACATTTGTAGCTTCCAGGGGAGGAAAATCTAAAGAATGAGAGTCATCTAATTTTTTTCAAAGTGGTGTAAATAAAAACCCTCAATCTCATTTATTTCCTGCGAATATCAACCAGCTACTTCTGCATTCATTCTAGAAATTTAAATAAAATAGCCACTTTTAGTATTCACTGATAGAAAATTGAATTAATTAAGATATCTCCATACTCTTGATATATCATTTAAAAAAATATTAAATTAACCTCACGTTGCAGTTAGAAAAAGAGGGAAGATAACACCCGACGTCGTTCGAAAACGATCGGCAACATTTCAAACAACTGAGTGCGCCCAGCGCCCACACGCACTTTATCCGACGTTGATTCCGAACGCCGCCAAGGGCCCGCAGAATTACAACCTATGAGTGCCGGGCTGGCGCTTTAACCACGAAAATATAATGAACATTTCATCCACATCAATTTCATTCAAGAGGGAAACAAAGAAATTATCTTTCACGTTCAAATAACAGTATATTCTAAAAAAGGTTGCTGCATGAGCTCCTATTCCAACACGAATGTGAAATTCAAAAAATTCAATATTTCCACCTGGAACTCGGACTTTTGCTCATAACTTTCTCACCATTGTCACAATTCTATTGATATTTTATCCTAACTCAGATATTATTACTGTGAGAAAGTATTCAAGGTGGCCAAACAATCAAAATTATTGAGTGTTCAAGATAGATGCGGAGTCAGAGTCCGCTCGCCAGCCGCGAAAGGTTAGGGGCTTAAGGGTTTGTGGTTTTGCAAAATTATCCATAAATATTTTTCATCATGGTAATTACGTGTTGTGTAGAATTGAAACTTTTAAAATACATTCATACAAAGAGTTTGTCAGAAATCAGAAACAGTGAACTAAACGAGTATAAGATTTCGTATTCTAAAAATTGAAACCTGAAAGAAAAAAATCAATTTGTCTATTTCAGTATTTCCGGTCACTGGCTTCATTTGAATTATTCGTAGTAGTTGAATCCTCGTTAACGAATGTGGAAATTTCATTCGCACATAACTAATAGTTTGAGGAAGCAAAAACAATTGATGTAACTCAAAGTCTCTTTTCAAAAACACAGCCTTTTTAAATATAAGTTCTCATGAGGTTTTCAAACTTCTATTTTCACATATAGAATATGTTTATTATTGATTGATCAATCACGAACAAGAATGAAAGCAATTCACTTTGTGAAAATTGATATTTTTGTTTCGGATATATAAATTCAAACTTCAAATGGTATTGCTTTAAAAATGAAATTAGTCTCAATTCCTTGATTTGTTTGGTACTTCTGACATGCAATAGGGGTAGTTTCTTGGTTTACTATATAGGTCCTGACAAACTCCTCTGCGTCCGTTCTTCGGCGTTCGTAACGAACCGCAACAAATCCGACCCTGCATTGTATCATAGTACCCGAGCATGGAGGTAGAAGAAAGGGAGGTAGCATATCCTATGTTTCCCTTGCTATGAAAAACCGATTTCAAGCGAATAACCAGTAATGACCGCGGTTATCTACGGTCCTGCCTGCGGTTATCTACGGTTATAGCCTTCAGGGATATTCCTTGTAAAATGATAATAACCTACAATGAACGAAGTCGCTTGAATGCAGTTGGTCCTAGTTGGTAATTACCAATGAGGACCAGGTTATTCGCTTGAAATCGGTTATAGTGTCACCAAAAATCCGCCATGTTGCGGAGCCAAATTTGTGGCGGGAATTTTGTATATTTGGATTTTTACAATTCGAAGATTGTTCGATTCTCTTTTAATGACGAAAAGATGAATAAATAATGATCGAAACAAATCAAGGAATCAAAATATCATAAACAATTGCTTCTAATGAATTGGTGAGTTGAATTACGTACGGAATGAATAATTTGTTCCTGTTACTAATCATACATTCTATTTTTTCAATTAAGGTACAGGGTGATTCATTTATCTTGGTAACCCCAATTTTCTCGAAAACGTCCGAATATTTTTTCATTCTGTGAATGGCGTTTTGAACACGTCAATGTCGACTTGAGATGCGCATAAAAATCTGCGGAATAAATGAAGACGCTAGGCGTCGCGGCGCTATCAAAAATTTTTTCTCCAGGGACATACCTTTTTTATCATGTCATTCGAAAGATAATTTCATTGCGAATTTTATTTTCGAATACAATTTTTATCGATTTCTAACCGTTAGCGATCTGCAGCGTGTTTTATATTGATTCTATTCCATTTATTTTTTTCTGTATTGTGGTAGTATGCCTTTATTTAGAGACATAGATGTGATTTTGTGATTCGAATTCAAGAAGGCTAGTTTTCTGGTCAAAGTGCTCCTTCAAATAAGATGAAATATGTGGCTACAGCAAGATGGGGCTTCATGCCACCACGCTGCCATTCTCAAGAGATATTTAGATCAAGAATTCGGAAAAAAATGGATTGAAACCAATGGACCCATCAGATATCGACAGACCTAACGCTCATGGATTACTTTCTGAGGGTTCCCCTTGAATATATGGTATACCAAACTGATTCTAATAACTTGGACTATTTGAAATCGAAGATAAGAAACGCATGTGCCCAAGTGGATCCTTATATTTTGACCAAAGTGATGAAATAACTTATGTATGGATCATAAGGGCCAGTATATAGAACATATGATTCGGAATTTTTCGTTTGTTATAAAAAAAAATGTTTATTATCATAAGATATAATATTTAATGAATAAAATAATAGAAAAATAGTTACAGAGCCTCCGTCATTTTACGGAACATACTCAAATTTAGGTCATCTAGCCATTATGATCCATACACAAGTTAAATCATCTCCCTATTTCATCATAAGTTACTTTGGACAAAATATAAGGTTACATTCATTTTCGAATTCTTAATCTCAATATCTCTTCACAATGGCAGCGTTGTGACATGGAGCCCTATCTTGCTGTATCCACATATTTGATCTTATTTAAAGAGGCAGATTGTTTAGAAAACTTGCCTCCTTGAATTCAAGGCATAAAATCATATCTATGTCTCCAAATCAAGCCATACTACCACAATACAGAAAAAAATAAATGGAATAGAATCAACATAAAACACGCTGCAGATCGCTAACGGTTAGAAATCGATAAAAATTGTATTCGAAAAAAAAATTCGCAATGAAATTATCTTTCGAATGACATGATAAAAAAGGTATGTCCCTGGAGAAAAAATTTTTGATAGCGCCGCGACGCCTGGCGTCTTTATTTATTCCGCAGATTTTTATGCGCATCTCAAGTCGACATTGACTTGTTCAAAACGCCATTCACAGAATGAAAAAATATTCGGGCGTTTTCGAGAAAATTGGGGTTACCAAGATAAATGAATCACCCTGTACATACAAATTCAGATAATATGCAATGAAACAAATAGGTAAATTATCTCATGATATTTGATATTTTATGTTATTTTGTTTACGGGGAGGCAGGTTTTTCCGGCTGAGGTGCTTTCCCCTGGGTGTATAGTATCGCATGATACTAGTGTTGATAGTATCGTATATATATATATATATATATCTCATGTACCCCTATATATATATATATATATAGGGGTACATGAGATATATATATATATATATATATATATACGATACTATCAACACTAGTATCAGTTTATATATATAATATATTTATATATATATATATATATATATATATATATATATATATATATATATATATATATATATATATATATATATATATATATATATATATATAAATATATTATATATATAAACCATATATTTACAAACATCAGAAAATTTAGCTTTTCACCATTAATTGGCGAGTAAGATCAGCATACGCTGTACAAGAAACCATTTTTTATATGTTTTTCCACTACATACAACTGCTAAAACCAACGAACTAATAATAAATAAGGCCAAAATCGCAGAACCTACAGTTTAAAATACCTCGAAGTCGACCATCTTGAGGTGCCAAATCCGGATTTGTTTTGGTGACACTTTTCAAACATTATGCCCCCTCCACTTTCTTTACCTCCATGTACCCGAGGGTAGTAAATATTACTAAAGATTGCTGTAAAGCATGGGTTCCCAACCAGTGGTCCGCAGAAGCCAAAATATGGTCCGCGAATGGTCCACAGTTTTTCATTCTCATTCAATATCCGCCACGCCATCTACTACCCTTCTACACCACTAAGACCGCGTGCTATAGAACTAAACTCTTTCGAGAAGCATTATTTTATGTGGGATAAACTCGATGGCCTCTGTACTGATAGTGCTCTGGCAGTGTTGGGATCATTATCCGAAGATAATAACAACGCACTGTATCATACATCGCCAGGCATTAGCTTCTAAAACTCTTCCTGTGTGCCTCAATGATGTACTGCAAATGGTCATAAAAGTTGTCAATATTATAAAAAGCAGTGCATTACAAACACGCATTTTCAACAAATTATGCACTGAAATGAATTCTCGCCATGAGGCACTTCGTACAGAAGTTCGATGGCTATCTAAAGATAATATGCTGGGAAGATTATATCAACTTCTTAGTTGCTCTTGCAGAGGTTGAGATTCTTTTGGCTAACTAAAAATTAATATTAATGATTTGTTGAAACAGTTCACTGATCACTGATGAATTAGGCGTATCTTGCGGATATTTTCACACATTTGAAATAACTGCAAAGTTCCGGAAATGAAAAATTAGAAATCGTCGCCAATATATTCATTTTTGAAGAAGAACTTCAAGTTTTTTTCGCAAACTTCAGTGGTGGATGCGTAAAATATAAGAAAATAATTAATTTCCGACATTGACAGCACTTGTGGAAGACTCGAAATATGATAATAGCAAGGCAAGTTTGAAGAAAAACATGAAGAGACATTTACAAATGCTGATTGATAAATTTAATCATTACTTTCCAAAATATACCACAGATGCTGAAGTTGATCAAAAACTGATTCGTAACCCTTTTAGCACAGACGCTGGAGAAGTAGCGGAAGAAAGTCAGGAAGAACTCATTGAATTTCAAAATGATAGAAACTTCAAGGATGCTTTTTAGTCGATGATTATAACAGTTTATTTTTATTATACCCTCATAGTGGTCCCTGCTAACAAGAATAATGTAAAAAAGGTCCCTGACCAATAAAAGGTTGGGAACCCCTGCTGTAAAGGAATAGCTAACAAAATGGGCATGACTGAGCTGCCAGATTGTAGTTCGTATTTCAGATGCTATGTACCGCCACTTGACGGGCGAAAAATTCAGCTTCATATTGTATAAGGACGTTACGCCTCTTGTTATATTTATACTCAATGGTACAACGCAGAATCTTACAATCTAGGTATATTATTGTGATATACCTATCATTCGAAAGGAAATTCAATTTTCTTTCAGTATTTCTTAAAATAAACAGGGTATCCCATTTGAAAAAATGCACTTTCTACCCTTTTTGAATGTCTTGATAAACCATCGAATTTTTAATGACCCTGTATGAAAAGAAGCGAATTTCGTAAAACCTGCATGATGCATAGACTCTTAGCAGCTTCATAAGACTAATTGTATTGAAGTTATGGATTTTTGAAACATAGATGAATTCAAAATAGTAATCATCGAAATGAATACCATTTTCAATTCCCAGGCTTAGAGATCTTTTATCATGAGGTTGGAGAAATGATATTAGATATTGTCACTGAGATGAGAGATATTCCGGTTTCGGCCTTGTTGGGCGTTAGACTTCCAGAACTGCCAAAGACATTAGGAAACTACATCGGCAAGTCAGAATGTTGTCTTCGCAATAGGTTTTATTTTCGAGTAATCCTTGCTTGCAGTCTCCGATAAGTTGTGGTCAGCAACGACATCAGGCTAATCCGACAAATCCCACGACACGGGTCTTGGTTGAATCTGGCGATCAGATTGTTAAATGATATGTTATTCCATTGAAGATTTAAAAACAAACTCGATTCTTCAACTACCGTTCACACCTTAAAGAAATTGTTTACTGGAATTACCTGTGAATTCGATTCCTGTTACATGAAAACCACTTTTGTTACCGAAACAGGAAACTTACTTTTGTCAGACTCTTTGAAGCTCCAAAAAAAATGAATGAACTTATTTTCACATTTCTGATTTTAGATATGTTATTGAGGTAACTATCAAATTATACTTCATAAGTTGGACAAATTGTAGTGACTGAACATCCCCTTCCCCTCAAGGCCCTTTTTCGCCTAGGGCACTTTGGGCAAGTGCCCAGGGCCCCGCGATCGAAGGGGCCCCGCTCAAATCAATTGTTCCGAACCGAAAGGACCGAAGATTTCCTCAATGACGTTTGGAAATTCCTCATTTCATAGTAAATGCCCCTATATTATTATAGAACTGATTTTTTCGAGGTGACCTAAACGGTTCTTTCTTTCAAAATTCCCTTTCGTGTACTAAAACAACCTTCAGTTAAAAAGGCGGAAGTGATCATTCACAATAATTCTAATTGGATTTGAATTCCCAGTCTTTTATCAACAAGATCTTATTTCTTATCCTTCCATCAGAGTTCCTGGTTTCGACCTTCCCAGGAAAATATGGTCTCTTCTAAATCGCATTAGAACAGGCTATGGACGATGCAATAGCATGCTCTTCCGATGGAATTCGGTAGAGAGTCCTAGTTTTGAGTGTGGGGAAAATGAGGAGACTATAGAACCTCTTATAAATAGTTGTCCTATTTATAAATTTCAAGATGGTTTCGAGGCTGTACACAAAGTAACAAATGCATTTCTAAAATAGGTGGTTAATTTCAAAATTATTTGATTTTTTCTGAATATTCGGTTTCTTTTCTGCTTTTGTCTTTTTTCATATCAGATTAAGAATTGCGAGCCGTTCTGGGAAGAATCTGTTTATCTGAGCCCATCGACGGATAACATGAAGATGATCTCACACTGATGTCTCTCAAGATTTTTCCTGATATTTAATATTTTATGTTATTTTTTTTTTTTACGGGGAGGCAGGTTTTTTGGCTGAGGTTTTTTTCCCCTAGCTCTATAGTATCGTATGATACTAGTGATGATAGTATCGTATGATTCTAAAGGATCATACGAAGAATGTTATGATACCCCGTTCTTTTTTTTACCTCAGCTTAGGTACTTTTTGTTTCAACATTTATTGTATTATTTTAGCTCTCTTATTCAAAAGAATATATATATATATATATGTATATAAAAATTGCAACCTTCGAGAACTTGTTGTTATATATATATATATATATATATATATAATATATATATAATATATTTATATATATATATATATATATATATATATATATATAACAACAAGTTCTCGAAGGTTGCAATTTTTATGACCCTTGCTCATACTGGCATACACTAGAGCAATTATTAGCTTGTGTTGGGGTCCTTAGCCATAAAACATCTGTTCGGATCGGGTTGTTGATCACATTCTTGTATTCATTGGGAAGCCTCCAAGGAAATCCCCATTTAACTACATAATTTTAGACACCCCTAAAAACAAGAAATCAGTGGCGTATCAGAGGGCCCCGCAGAACTCGTGCAGAGAGGTTCGGCACCAATGGGACCCCCAAGCCAAACAAAAAGCATCAATTGACGCCCCAATAATTTCATTCTATTGAACTTGCCGGTTCGCGAGATTTTTCCCATGATATAATGAAAAAACTTATGGGAAGAAGGTACAATTATCATTCCTGAAAAAAGAGAAATACTCCTTAATTATAAAAAAACATATGAGTTTTCCAGTAATTCAATTCAAAATTTGAATTATCCCCCAATTACTCCATGTGCTACCCTGATTTCAAGGGTTTTTGATATACCGTCAAGCATTCCGGGACTCTCCTTAAACGTGTCGCAAACACCTCTATCAGACTTTTGAGCTTACTCAGTTTTGAACAAGAAGTGGCCAGAAGCTTGGTTATCGACAAGTTGATGGATATGTTTGCACAAAATAAATTAAAAAAGGCGAATGCAATTTTGTTCTTAAAAATTTTACAAAGTCTTACCGCATTGATGTGTTTCTACGCCATTTCCAAGTTTAATTCAGAAACCGTCAAGTGTATTTCAGATTAGTCACTTTAATTTCAGAAAGCGTCAACTGAATTTCAGATTCGTCAATTGAATTTCAGAAAACATCAAACGTATTTCGGATCACTCAATTGAATTTCATTTGATATTTTCTGAAATTCAATTGACAAATCTGAATGATATTTGATGTTTTCTGAAATACAATTGACTAATCTGAAATCCAAGTGATGTTTTCTGAATGTCAATTGACGATTTCTGAATTACAATTGGAAATGGTGTAGTTGCCAGTTACTTTTATATCAGAATTTATATTATTTTGTTTAAAAAATTTTTATATTCAATATATAAATTAATTTTATAACATTTTTTTCATTATTACCCTTTGAAAAACTTCGAGGAAAACTTATCATGAATAATAGATCTATAGAGGGGGCCGCCGATGGGCGGAGGCCCAATTTTGGGTCACGCCACTACAAGAAATTTCAGGGGATTTCAGGCAAAAAAATCCCTTCTCTTTTTCGAGTACCGAAATTCCGTAAATCGGCAAAACTCCCTCGAGTTGATAATTAAACTACATCACGGCATTAGCGTACCGTGGTCGTGTGTCGTGAATAAACCTACTCGGCGGCAGGGAATTCTCCCGTATTTGTATTTCGTATGTGGTATTATGGGTAGGGGCGCCATTATCCCAATGTGCCCAGGGCCCCTAAGAGGTTAAAGATGGCCCTGCTTCCCCTAATATTATTATTCAGCTGAATAATATTTGTGTTCAGGGGATGTTTAGTTACTACAATTCGTCCAACTTATGAAATATAATTTGATAGTTACCTCAATAACATATTGAATAATCAGAAATGTGAAAATAAGTTCATTCATTTTTTTTTTGGAGCTTTAAACTTTAAAGCGTCTGGCAAAAGTTTTGGCACATAGAAACTGTCTGACACTTATGATACTATTTTATAGAAATAATATTCTACAAAACATATATAAAAATCAGCCATGTGAAAATAAGTCACGTCATACAGCTCTGGGATCTTGGACTAGAGAGTTGAGAAATCCAGAAATCTGTGTTTTAAAACACATTCGAATTCGATATTTTGCGAGGGCGCCACATTACGGCCAGTGGATATTATGCGAGGGAAAGGAGGACTGAAAACACATTGGTTCGGTATCTTCTCAAAAACACTCCAATCAACGCTCTGGATCCTCTGCTGCAACCTGGATGAGGTCGAGTCAAGGGCGGATTTACAGGCGGAGGGGTGGTAATACCTACCCCCATTACCCCCCACCCATGACTATCGAAAACCTGAAAAAAGGTACCTACGCAACGTCATGCACATAAAAAATTTCATACAATAATTTTAAATTCGTAATTTCTCAAATATTGTCAATACATAGGTACTTCAAGCAACAATTATAGGAACAGAAAAATATTCAAAATTTTTTGGTGATTTTCAACAGGCTGTATCTCAGTGAAAAATGGTCTTACAGAAAATGAAAAAACTAACTTTTAAGCTTGAAGAGTTTTGTTTCTTAATTTATTGGTTCACAATTTTCCGGAGTAGGTACTGGTAGTCATGCAATCATCGGATGAAGCACAATTTTTTTAAATTTTTTTCCCTCTACGCGCATGCAAAAATTTTCTCGTACTTAACCGACGGAGATTTCACATAACCTATTTATTCAGCTCTAATTTGGTTTTCAGATATAACCATTTTTCTTCGAGATATCCTGTTTTCAATGCAAAATGTTTGCATTGCTTAGCTAGCTGAAAGGCGATTACCTTTTCTACAGAATATTTCCTACAAAAATATGTTTTGTTCAATTTGAAAGAAATTCTTGTCACATAAACGTGGAAAAAGAGCAAATTAATGCCATTTTACCATTTTTGTTTAATGGAGTGTATCTTCGTCAATATTGGTGGAAAAGCTTGGGTTATAAAAATTTTTTTCATCCTGATGTTCCCCGAAGTCCCCTCTAAATTGATAGATCAATCGGTTCAGCAGTTTTCTTGAACCGATTGATTAAAATTTTGAAAAAATTAATGGAACAAGGTTTTTGCTCCTTAAACTTGACCTAATTTTTCTAATCAATCAATAATTACATTGTTTCTTCACTTCTCACTCAGATTTGTTTTCAATAAATCATGACAAAAATTTTTTCAGAAATTTAAAAAATTTTTCGAAATTTGGAATGAATTTAAAGTTGATACCCCTAACTTGGCCACGGTACTAGTTGAGTGAAATTTTGAGAGACAGAATTTTTCCGTTTTCTGACATTACGTTTTGAAAAACAGTTCTTTTTGAAAACCTTCCGACTCATCCGGTAAAAAAACCGATTTGAAAAGATTAGGTCATGTTCAAGGAAAAAAAACCCTTGTTCCCTAAATTTTTTTCAAATGTTCAATCAATCGGTCCAAAAAAACCCCTGAACCGATCGATCTACCGATTTGGGGGAGACATCAGGCTGCCAAATTTTTTTATAACCTAATCTTTTCCCCCAATATCGAAGATGATACAGTCTATTGACCAAAAAATGGCAAAATGACATTTTTATGCTCTTTTTGCAGGTTTATATGACAGGCGGAAAAAATTTCTTTTTAATTGAACAAAACAGAGTTTTGTGGAAAATTTTCTGTAGAAAAAGGAATCGCCCTTCTGCTTGCTAGGCGACCAGTATCTCCAGAGATATCGACAGTTGAGTGAAAAAGGATTCTTTTACATTCAAATCTGAATATCTATAAAGTCGTAAAAAGCAAATTAGAGCTGAATGCATCGGTATAGCTAGAAAAAATTCTCAGTGAGCGTACAACAAATAAATTAAAATTCGAACATTTTTTTCTTCTTGCTCTATCCGATGGTACTCTGAAAAGTGTTAAGCAATAATTTCGGAACCTAGAGTCTTACAGCTTCAGAAGTTGGTTTTTTATTTCCCATACGACCATTATTCACTGAGATGCAGCCTGCGTTAGAAAGAAGAAATTTCGAAAATTTTTCTGTTCCTTCAATTGTTTCGCGAAGTGTATTCGCAATGAAAACTTCCTAAATATGTGGTAAGCAAATACCTTTCAAGCTTAAAAAACCGGAAGTCTCTAGTTATTCCTTATACTTACTATAATCGATTTCAAGCGAATAACCGGTAAATACTGCAGTTATTGTTGGTTTGCTCTTGGTTATAGCCCTTACTCAAATGAATGGCCTGTCTGAATGACCAAAAGCGCTTGAATGCAGTTGGTAAATACCAATGATAACCGGTTATTCGCTTGAAATCGATTTCTATGTTCGATCTCAATAGGCTTTTTCGGAAACCTACCCAGGGTTACTAACTCGATCCATTGAGGTCACGTGATGGATCACGGACCCGGTTCTGAGTTTACGAACATGTCAGGTTTGGAAATGTCAGTCGTTACAATAACATAACCTAGTAATATCAGATTGTCCCTGATAATATGATTTTATTCACAAAAATCCTAGTTAAACAGGGTTGATAGGACTGATGATGATTGGAACTGTTAAACTAGGATACTTATTCACAAAAAAGGCGTGAAAAGTATAACTTAATTTTATTTACAATTAGATTTTGGATTGTCTCTAGCTTTGCTTGAATTTATTGCCACATTATGTGTTGTCAAACATTTGATTCTTGGCAAATAGAACCACATATTCCACATTGAGCCCAATTCTCTTCGCTTTCCATAATTATTAAGAATAGTACAATTAATTATTCAGAATAGAGTAGAAAGCTTACTCTCGCGTTTTAAAATTCAAAACTAAACCGCAGTGCGCATGCGGTGACCGAACGACCCTGCTCTTGTGTAGGGTTACGGTGGATCAACCCGAGTCAGTGATCGAGTTAACAGCCCCGTACTTTCCGAACACAGGTTCGATGTTCGGGTTAAGTAAACGAACGCAAAGGTTAGAGATCGGGCTAACCCGGGTAAGTTTCCGAAAACGCTTAATGGTTATTACCCCTACCCCAAAAATAGGCTATAAGTATCCGCCCTTGGCTCGAATGATCATGGTTCCTTGGCCACGAAAGGGATTTCTGTCATGCGGAGGCGGACTCATCGTCGAAGACGCTCGTTTCCGATCTCCGGAGTCCATGCGACTTGACGTTACCGCCCTCGTTGTCGCTACGATTTCTTTGTGGCGTCGCTTTCTACTTGTTTTCTGGAGCGCGAGGTCCCAGGGACCTCGCCAAATTTGTACAATGTACATTGAATCAACAGGAAACCGTTTTACTTATTATGTTATAATATTTGGTAAAAAAAATCAAAATAATGAATTTCAACAGAGTGGGGAGTAATTACTTTTTTTCCATTTACCTAACATTCAATTAAGAAGACTTTATGGAGTCTGTTTTAAGCCATTGCATAGCTTTTATTTCAGGCTTTGAGCGCGGCGACCGAATATGGAAATTCCGTAACGAAAAAACCTAACACCCCAAAAATCCAACCATCACTGCGGTGCAGCAAAGCCGTCTATCGTCGGTTCAGTTCGGCCGACTTCGGCAGGGTGTTGTGTTTGGATGCGTGTAGATGTACGAAGATCGCACGGATCGAGACGAGCTGCTCCGAAATTCGACGAATGCGTAAACAGCTGGAACTTTTGACAAATTAGTATATGAGTATAGTGAATCACATTTTCAGGAACTCGTCTATGTTGCACTCTCTCGAGTGACTAATATTGAAAAATTGTATATTACGACAAAAAATTATAATTCTGCATATAAGTTTTATCATAATCGAAGACAAGCTGCATTGACTGCATCTTTGTTGCAAGAATTCCACAAAATACTGCTGCAACAATCGACGAAATCTCAACAAATAGTTATCAGCATTTTAGCGAACCATTAAGCGAAATGAATACTAATTCATCGAGCTCACTTTCTTGGTGGTTTCTTTGCTTAAAATCAAAAAATCCAATTTGGTGAATAAAAGACACCATAAGTGTGTTTGATATCAAATATAAGAGAGAAAGAAAAACACACTTATTAAAACAATTATATTCTCTGATGATCGATTTCGGCTCTAAGCCATCATCAGGTCAGCTGAAAATGGTAGTCAAATTATAAAATATGATGATGACAAAAACAGGTACAGTACAGATCAAAATTTCCTTTACATAACAATTTCTAGGACAACAATAAAAGTGAACAAGTATGACAGTCTTTGTTATTATCCACTCACCGTCGAAGGAATATGTACTTTTAGTTTTCATAAATTTTAGTTTTCTTTTGAAGAATTTGTATTCAAGTTAAATTTTGATGTTATGATTTGGACGTATTCGTTTTCGGGTGGTCAGTGTCGATATCTATTTTTCGAGTTATCTGTCTTGCGTGGAAATATTTGCGTCAGCTATCTTCGGAACAATTAACACGAGTACAGATGACTCCTGTACTCGTGTTAATTGTTCCAAGGGTTGGTCTGTTACTGCCCAATGGCCTTGGGTTTGAGATAACTAATGGTGGTACAGGGTCGGAGTGAGGAGATATTTATGAAATAGAGAAGTTTTTAAAATTTCATATAACATTTATTATAGATGTTTTAGAATGTTGATTGAAAAACAACAAATTTGAGTTGAATATAAAATAATACAATACAATAAAAGAATGTTGTTAATTTCACAAAAAATAGTTCATTCGTCATTCGATTGTAACTGAAATTTATAATATTTCTATAATAATATTAACATCAACCTTACCTTACAACTATTTATTGCCTTCTAATAATGGGTCTCAATCTGGTTAATTGTACCGAGCTATTAGTTTCGAAACTAGAAATTAACTGAGTGGAGTCATCAATTGCGTTTACAACTTGTAATTCGGAATTATCATTATTAAATATTTTTTCTGATATATTTATGGTATTAGAAATTATCATAGAAACAGATGAATTATCTTGGTGGGATCCTCCAGATATATCCATATGATGGGTAAGGGTATAATTATTATAATAAGGCTCTGTTGCATTACTAAAAGCAGACGGTTAGCAAGAGCTACATCAGTACCAAAATGATGGGGAGGATAATTAGAAAAGAAATTAACGGACTTTTTCCAAGCAAAGACTTTTTAGTTACCAAATTTCACTTCAGCAGAAAATTAAGCTCCCTCCACTAACCGTTTAAGAATTCCATGACTAATATTAGAAAGATCAGCTTCTTCGAATAATATTAGTTCATGAAATTCCACGTCTAGTGTGGAAAAAGCCCACTTTGATCTTTCAGGATAAAATATGCGTTGAGTTCTGTCAGATCCCACCAAAATATCTTCAACAAAATACGATTTACCCACATTACTTTCACCGTATAAATATAATTGAGGGTCCTTATGCTGATGATTAATTAATTTCTTATTAAACCATTCAGTAACTCGAATTGTCCATGGACAATTATATGTTAAATTGATGGGCTGAAGTGAAGGTACAGAAGTGGATTCTATTTTTCTTGTGAAAGCAGATAAATAGATTGTTAAAAAATTAAGGTGGTGATGATGCCTCACCACGAATGGATCTAAAGAATTAAATGGATTTTTATGATTCTTAAATGCCCAGATATAGAGTTGATATTGAAAGGCAAAGGTTGACGTTGACATATTACTATGAGGTTTAGTAACTTATTTAGTTATATATTTAATAATGCGATTTTTATTTTTTACACTCTGAATGTCCAAGCCTTGAGACCAAATGCCTCCATCCATAGATGTAATAATTCCGCGGATGCTTTCAAATTCGATATTAACGTTGAATTGCCTGTAGGAATCCAAATGGAATTTTGCTTGGCTATTTGCAGTATTATGACTAGTAGTAATAGTATGTTGACTATTAAATAATAATTCTCCATTGGAGTTATAATTAGATATATAGTCTTCATCACTATCATCTTCAATAGTACTTTCGTAAGGTTCCATACCAATACAATAAGAAACAATGGATGGTAGTTCACCTTCTTGTTCTTGTTCTTGTTGAGAGATGATCCTCATTTCTTCCTCCAATTTCGTTCGAAAAGCTCTACGAGGGTTCACTTGTGTTGGGAGGTTATCATGTAAACTGGTTGTTATGAAATACTGCTTGCCTTTAAAAAAATAAAATTATTCATAAGATTTAAATAGATAATTATTTATATGAAGAAGTGAATTATATCAACTTACTTGTTCTACTCAGTGGCGTAACTGGGCGTGGGCGACGTGGGCGACCGCCCACGGCCTCGCGCCCTTAAGGGCCTCGCGGCCCAATGATCCCCTTTTCCTCTAAGATAAATAATTTTATTTACAGATGAATCTATATGAAGACTATTTTTCTTCGTTGTCGACGATTTCTATTTCGTACCTCTCAGCTTACCTACTTATCAAATTTCTATAGCGCAACATATTAGCACAAACCTAAATCATGCAAGGATTACCAGTGTTCAGGCTATCCCAAATTGCTTGATTTTGGCTGTTTCTGGTACTTTTAGAGTAGATAGGTAAAAACGTTGAGATGACTCCTAAGCTCGATTTTCGTGAAAACACCAGTAGTGAAAACCGTTTCACGATATCTTCATTTGTTTTAAAGATATAACAAAATTTTGAAATTGTTCCGAATAAGAAGATGTGCCATAACTTTTTCATTTTTGAAAATATCTGAAAAAGATGAAAACTTTCAACAAACATTTTCTCAATGGAAATAAGACATTGTCTTAAATTATTTTTATCTTTAAATTGTGTTATGATATGAGATGAAAAAAATGCGTTCGTATCTGAAATAAAAAAATGGTTTTTTATACAAGAAAAACACATTGAATATAGTTTCTAATTTTCAGTGGAAAATTTGAATCGTTTTCATATATTTTCGTTAATGAAAATGTTATGGCACATTTTCGAAATCATTTTTCAAAATAAAAAAAAATTAAGATATCGTGAAACGGTTTTCACTAATGGTATTTTCATGAAAATCGAGCCCAGGACACCTTTCGAAGTTTTAACCTATCTGGTCCAGAAGTACCTTAAACAGTCAAAATCCAGCAATTCGGGATACCCTGTACTCTGGTCGCCTGAGGGTAACAAAAGCGTACCTCCACCGCCCTAAATCAGAAAGAATATTTGACTATGAAAGCAGCGATGAACCCGTACAGGGTATCCCAAATTGCTTGATTTCTACTGTTTTTGGTACTTCTCGACTAGAAAAATTTTTTAAAGGTGTCCTATATGGGTTCGATTGGAATGGAAACCGTTCCGTGATATTTTCATTTGTTTTAGGATATATCTAAATTCTGATATTTCATCAATTTCGAAAAGGTGCCATAACATTTTTATTAACGAAAATATGTGAAAACGATTGGAATATTCACAGGCTATTTTTACAGAAAATTATACACTATATTCTTTTTTTTTTGTCTCGTCTACTACTGGAAAAAACGACTTTTTTATTTAAAAAACGAACGCATTTTTTTCATCTTATACCTATAATAAAAAAATTAAGAGATGAAAAATTTGAAAAAGAATCTAAGTCCGAGTAAAAAAGTTTTAATCGTTTTCAGATATTTTAGAAAATAAAAAAGTTATTGGAGATCTTCGAAATCGATAAAATATCAAGATTTTGTTAGATCTTCGAAACAAATGAAGATATCGTGAAGCCGTTCCCCCTACTGGTGTTTTCACGAAAATCAAGCCCAAAATTCCTTTCAACGTTTTTACTTATCCAGTCTAGAAGTACCAGAAACAGCCAAAATCAAGCAATTTGGGATACTCAGTACAGGGTGGGTGAAATTGGTGATATCTGTGAACTACAACTATTTAACCGAAAGAAATAAAGGAAAATGAATGACACACACGACGGTTGTCTTTTTTAGAGAAACTCATAATGTCATCAACTACGTTCCTCTTTTGTTATAACTAGGTCAAAATGACAACTTTGGTTATTATCTCCTTTTCTGTTTGTGTTGAAATGAATACATTATAAAGACATTTTTTTCATAGCAATCCAGTTGCGTACTATGTTTTTTCTCAAGAGCTATAACTATAATATTAAGTTGTGTTTTTTTTTCCTCTTAGAAAAATACATAGTAAGTTGCTTAATCGCTATGAAAAAAGTGTCTGTATGATGTTTTTTTTTTCAAAATTTTAGTACAAACAGAAACGGAGATAATGACCAAAGTTGAATTCGCCCAAATTTCAATTTTGACTCATAACTCGAAAATGAAAGAAGATAGAGGAATGCAGTTGATGGCATTATCAGTTTCTCTAAAGAAGACGACTGTAATGTGCCATTCATTTTCTTCTATATCGTTCGGTTTAAAAGCTGTAGTTCAGGTATCACCAATTTTGCCCACCCTGTATGGTCTGCGAAATACTATATATCGGGAAAGACTTTCTGCATTGGCAACCCTCCCTATCGAAACAGATTTAACATCCTAGCTAACCTTTGATGGCATAATTAAGCAGTTTATAAAGGCTAGAAGCCGACAATTTTTATTTGATTTTTACTTCATAACTCGTCACATATCAGCACCTCAGAGGTAAAGTGTGTTAAGTCACATTTTTCTCAGACGATTTTTCTACAATATTTAATTCACATAATTAAATTCTACCTAGTGGAAAACAGATTTCACTCCCCATCAATGGCTAAAAAATAGCGATAAACATTCTTTGAAACAATAATTGAACTGAAAAATCTCTCTTTTCACTGATTTTCATTTTGTGACTTAACACACTTTACCTCTGAGGTGCTGATATATTTTATCTTAGACCATTTCGGTTGTTTCATACGCAAACCTTTTACAATAAAGGGGCCTCGCAAATTTTATCTCGCCCACATATAATTGAGAACTTGTTACGCCACTGGTTCTACTTGATGAACGAGATCTAGATGGGGATGATGTTTCAACCCTTGTTCTTCTTCCTCTAGTAGATGAATTTGAAGGTCTAGATCTTGACGACATTTCTTTAGATGGAGGTTGGATTCTTCTTATTTAAATATAATTTTGTAATTAAATGTTTTCTAGTATAATAAAAAGAATTTTATAATGACAGTTCTCAACTATCAGTAATGATTCAGTGACATAATTTTTTACATGCTCAATTATAAATAATTTATATATAACATAATTTAAAATGTTAATGAAATTTGATGAAAAAGTTTTTTATAAAAAAAAATAATTAATAAATGAATTTATGATAATTATTATTAATCTTCGTCTTGCAAGTGCCTTACGTGTTTGTTCAAATCTAAAACTCTACCCTTGTTTATGTCAAAGGCATAGTAATAACAATGCTTAGAAGTGTTGTATTTTATATATTCATAAGTCTGTAAATATTCTTTACGACGGATATCTGTACAATCCATATTAACCTTTGACATCATATTCCAAAAACTATTAGGTTCGTAAGAATTTTGTATACAAAACGAAGCCATAAAACATCTTTCTTTATTATTTAAAGGTGAACGTAAGACTTTTTCCTTAATCAATTGAGGCAATACATTATATTCGTCAAATTGACTCAACCATTCTTTGTGATTAATAGGTATTTTTATTAGTTTATCAGGATCAACGTTTTGATTAAATGTATACTGTGGATAATCTGTTAGACTTTCAGGTGGTAATTGGTCGGAAGAATGTCTTTCATGCTTATTTAGATCTAAAACCTTTTTACATGATACATCATATGAATAATAAGTGCACCATCTCGAAGGATTTCTGCTAATATCCTAATAAATTCCTTTCGTTTATCAGAAGAACAATTGAGATTAATTTGACTTATCATTTCCCAAAACTCCGATGGTTCTATAATATTTTGTATACAAAATGATGCAAGGAAATATAAATCTCTATTATCTAATAATGAGTATCTAAATTTTTCATGATTCAATTTTGGCATCACTTTATTCGGATCGATATCATCCAACCACTCTAGAAAATCCATATTAAAATATTAAATAATATAAAATAACAATAAAATTAAAATTGAAAATGTCCAACACTTGAAAAAGTTCGAACCTGTAGGGAAATGGAGAATGCTTCACTAAGGAGATATATGAAAATTCACAAATAGTTTAATTTAAAAGTCAAATATTTTCAAAACTTTTTCACTACTTCACGCAAGACACTAGAAATAAGGGGCGATACTCACCAAAAGCTATTTTGTTTGATAGTAACTTTCTTTAAGAAACTTCAGTATTTATATTCTTGGCAAGTAAAATTATTTAATTACAAATGTAGAACATCCATTAAAGAAAACATTTGATAATTCATATTTCTCTGCGTCTTAGGATGAACGAACGTTAAAGATCAGTGATTTATCGAGATAAGCACTATTTAATGATAGTCGATGATGCAGCGGACTCGAAAAGAGTGAACTTGAACATTATTTGGAAATTTTGAAATAGCCGCAAATGATGACATTTATATAATAAGTGATGAGAAACGTTGGGACAAAAGTTGTGGCAAATTCATTTGTCTTTAATTGGTATATATGTTATGGACCAAGTGATTAATTGGGTATTATGAAAAATGCCCGGGCAGTATCGAAATAATCAAATTGCCCGGGCATTATTAATAATGTACATTTACTATCGGCAGAGTGATTCAACCCAGGCTTAATTTCTCATGATTTTATTTCAAATATATGTTAAACAAAAAACAGAATATTAATCACAAAAATTGATATTCTTTGCTTTTTCTAGATGATATAATTCTTAGAATCTTCAAACTTAAATAGTATATTTCAAAACAAGTTTCAGAATGGGCTCCTATTCCAACACAAATGCAAAATTCGAGAACGAGCGACGAAGGAACGAGTTTTCGAAAGTATGAGTGTTAGAATTGCCTTCTGCAACGAGTGTTAGAAGATATTTTCTCTATTTCAATCAAGTTTTATGAAATATTGTCGAAATTCAATGAACAATTGAGATTATGCATCCTTTTGACTTTGGTATTGTATCTTGGCAGTCAGGGCCGCCGCCAGGGCCGGCAAACCGGGCAAACTGCTGGGGCGGCGAATTCTAGGGGCGGCAAGACTTTTTCGAGCTTGCTCAACCAATCCACATGTTCATTTGTACACATACAACGGAATAAAAATCCAATTAAACCTAGAGTAATACCGCAAAAAGAAAATTATCCTATTGACCATATTCGTTAGCTATCGGTTGCAGCTTTTTTAAGTGTTTTTTGGGTTGGCGACATTGTGAGATTAATCATAATGACATTCATCGTAGTTGTCAATTGTCAGTATTTATTCACTTTTTTTTAAATTTGAAATTTTTCCAATCATCTATAGAAAACGGACATTTTTCAAAATATTCCATCAATCTAGTTAGGTTTCTCCCTAAATTTACTACAATTATCTAAAACAGAGATCAATCATTTTTACTGATAAAACAAATACATACAATTTGTAATAAAAAGGATACTAGAAGGCTTGTGTATATTCAACATGTCCAAGAGTACAATATTAGGTTCATGATTTTTCTATTTTAGCAACCACAATGTTGGAGGAGGCTGGAGCACTGTCAAGTCGTAGCTCTACCGAAGATTCCAAATTAAAATTTCATAGGTTTGTTTGAGTTTCATAGGTTCCCTAAAAATAAAATACTTGCCAAGAAATGGTAACATTCTCTAGGAATGGAGCAAGATGCTCATTCATTAATTTCCAAAGGAAGGGAATATGCGGTTTACATTTCACATTCCAAAATGAAATGAAGAGGAACTAACGTTCCCACATGATTCCTGAGAAAACCTATGATTTCATAGTAAGCTCTAAATTTTCATTTACATCTATCCACTCATTAACATTATGTTTTTTAGCAGGTCAAAGCGAAAGCATTTTGAATATGATAATATAAATGATGTTGCGATGGAATATGAAACACAAGATGTGGATTTTTCAGAATAAAAACATTACAGGCACAATTATTTTTTTTCATCGAAGAATTTTAGCAGTTTCTTTGTATACTGTTATTTATTATAGTTCAATTGTCATTTTGTTTTTCATCTTTATTAAAAAATTCCTAGGATTTCCAACAAATTAAATAATGTTGTGAACAAATTAGGTTATATTAGTACCACATGAAAAAGATCTATTGAACATAAACCCCTTATTGATCCCTATATCAGTACTACAAATATCTCTGAAATCATTTCCATACGACCAAACTTAAATTAATAAAATTATTTGCATGTTCGTAGGGGACATTTCGAATTTTGGAATGAAAACAATTATTTAAATGGAACACTTATATAATTACTTATAAACAATTATTGAAATTAAAAACTTCTTTATTGCTTATATGCTTCTATCTAGAAGGGGTGCGTTGAAGAATTTGGGCATCAAACTTTTTTTGGTACTGATGGAAATCGTAGATTTCAGTATAATGAAAATTTTCCCTTCTCCAATCTCAACATGAATTCTCAGACCTACAAAAATAAAAATTGTTCCTAGTCTGCATAAGCAAGAATTATTTGCTCCAAGGATTTGTATGAATATAATAAAGCAAAAATTAAATTGTAAGCGGTGTTTTACAAGTTGGGCGTAAACTCACTAGTAACATCTTTGGTGACTTGTTCCTACAACTCATCTAGTTGATTATTCTTAATAACAAATGATCAATGAATCCTATAAAATGAAAATTATGATATTCATGGGTATATTATCATTCAGATGATTTTTTTTTAAAGATTCACATCGGCCATCACAAACATTTATATTATCATCTTCGAAATGTCTTTCTGTTGGACCTGCTAATAAACATAATGTTAATGAGTGGACAGATGTAAATGAAAATTTAGTGCTTACTAGAAATCATAGGTTTCCTCAGGAATCATGTAGGAACTTTAGTTCTCTTCATTTCCTTTTGAAATGTGAACCACATACATATTATCTTCCTCTGGAAATTAATGAATGAGCATCTTGCTCCATTCCTAGAGAATGTTACCATTTCTTAGCAAGTATTTTATTTTTAGGGAACCTATGAAACTCAAACAAACCTATGAAATTTTAATTTGAAATCTTCGGTAGAGCTACGACTTTGACAGTGCTCCAGCCACTTCACCATTGTGGTTGCTAAAATAGAAAAATCATGAACCTAATATTGTACTCTTGTACATGTTGAATATACACAAGATATACTTACAGCTTTCTAGTATCCATTTTATTAAAAATTGTGTGTATTTGTTTTATCAAAATAAAAATGATTGATATCTGTTTTAAATATTTGTAGTAAATTTAGGGAGAAACCTAACTAGATTGATGAAATATTTTGAAAAATGTCCGTTTTCTATAGATGATTGGAAAAATTTCAAAATTCAAATTTTGAAAAAAGTAAATAAATAATGACAATTGACAACTACGATGAATGTCATTATGATTAATTTCACAACGTCGCCAACCCAAAAACACTTAAAAAAGCTGCAACCGATAGCTAACGAATATGGTCAATTATAAGCAACTATCCCCGTCAGCCCGTAAATTTCTCCACTCCGCTGCGTCCACTTACACTGTCCCATTTTTACGACTTATAATAACTCATCACGACGGTCGGTCTCTTTGATGAACGTCACCGACTCTCTAGTTTTGGGAGGATAATCCGGAAATGATTTTTATTTTCAGTTTTCCAATCAGAATTCAAAATTTTTATTTCGGGGAGTTAACATAATTGAAAAAATAAAATTTTTTAAAATATTTCAATAAGCGCCGACGTTTTAACAATTCGTTGAGTTTGAAAAGAGGCCTACCCGGATACTGGGATCTTTAGTAATTTTGCCCGAGGAATCGAATGGACCTATCATATTTTGTGTCCAAAAGGTCCTTATTCGATATATGGGGCCGAACTTTGAGATTTTAGATGCAAACCCATCTTTTCCATTGTAGATTTTCACTAAGCGGAAAATTTTTCATTCAAACTGGTTACTTAAACCCAAAACTTTTTTGTCCATATTTGGGCCCTATGTAGAGTTTTTTGCGGGCGTTCATTCAGATCAATAGCAAAAACTCATATTCTGCTACAGAGGTCCCTGGAAAATTTTCAGTTAATCGATTGGACCCATCGGATTCTAGGTCCAAAAGGATCTAATATGAGATAAAGGGTCCTACTTTGAAATTTAAAATGGAAACCAAAAATTTTTCGTCCATTTTTGGGCCCTATGCAGCCCAGAGGGCAAAAAATCTAGATGACACAGTATTAGAATTAGAATATGAATTTTCGCATCCTGGTCTGAATGAATGCCACGGATTTTTTATCGAAAAACACCGCATATATTAAATATAATTTTTGGTTTTAACCAATTCGGATGAAAAATTTCCGGCTTAATACGAATCTGCAAAAAAAAAGATGGGTTTGCTTTTGACATTTCAGAGTTGGACCTCGTCCCTCGTGTAAGGCCCTTTTGGGCCCAAAATCCGATGGGTCCATTCGATTCCTCGGGCGAAATTACTGAAGGCCCCTGTAAATTCACCTTTTCCAAACTTTTGAACAAGCAGGTATCAGAGCCGGACCGTGGGCGTGGCGAAGGAGGCATTTGCCACGGGCGCAAAGGACCTAGGGGCGCAAAATGTGAAATATGATATATTCCATTTCGAATAAAGATTGACTACAAGCTCTATATTTCAGAGTGGCGTATTTACCAGTTTACTAAGTTGAGAAACACGTAGTTGACGAACGCTACCAAAACGGAACAAAATCGTAGAAAATTATACATGGCGCGAAACACAACTCGGAACTCGGTGCACATAAAAACTGATGATATGATTTTCGCTGAAACCAAAGCAAGAAGAGTTAAGTTTTAGTTTATGTATTTCCAAAGAATATATTGATGATTTCTGTTATCGAGTATTCATTTTTTCATTTATTTTGTTGATGAGAGTATTTATTTATTTACTTTGTTAGAATATCTATTATTCGAATTACTTTTTAGTTATTTTATTTGTTCACTCATTCATTTATTGTTGTCTTCATGTTTTAATACTTTCTTCAATGTTTATACAGGGTGTACCAAGTTCGACGGACTATTAGGCGTTTCTGGAGAACTGGACCTATTTGAAAGCTGAAAATTGGTATTATGTTATTGTTTGACATTATCTACCGATCTAAAATATTCTTGGAGCCTGACCACTTTCAGTTATACAAAGAGTGAAAAAAAATTTCAAAAATTTTTTTTCTGTTTTTTTGTTTTCGAAAACATTTGTACTCGCATCGTTGCATTCGTCGAAATACCCTCCAAAAAAAAAGGGAGATGAGAGTATTCGGTATTATGTTATTCTTAACCTAGATATCGTAAGCACAAACCGTTTTCACATTTTTGAAGGCGAAAACTATGGAAATTTTGTACACTCTCAGAATTTTGAATAACTCGTCACAGGGTGTTCCAAATGTTGGTTCGAAAGTTGGGATCAAGATTGGCTCATAACTATCGTTTCTCAAATAAGAACCCTATTGTTTAATGATTGCGTTGGATTCTACGAAAAAAAATAATTATAATGTTCTAACATGTTGATGCTTCCAAAATTAATAATTCTTGAGTTATTTAGGATTTCCTGATTTAATGTCGCACGTAGCGTCAAATTCATTTAATCTGTTAATTCAGAAAAGAGGTAGTCACTAGTGAGTTATTTGAATAATTTGTCTTCTATCACCAAGGTCATTGTTGAAATGAAACAGATTCTATGAATTTGACGGTTCGTACGACATGAAATCAGGAAATCTTGAATAACTCAAGAATTATTAATTTTAGGAGCATCAACATGTTGGAACACTATCATCATTTTTCTTCGTAGAATCCAATGCAATCATGAAAAGATAGGGTTCTGATTAGAAAAACGAAAGTTATGAGCCAATCTTGATCCCAATGTTTGAACCAACATTTGGAACACCCTGTGACGGGTTTTTGAAAATTCTGAAAATGTACAATATTTCCACAGTCTTCGTCTTCAGAAATGTGAAAACGGTTTGTGCTTACGATATCTAGGTTAGGAAAAACAAACATAATACCGAATACTTTTATCTACCTTTTTCTTCAGTTTTTTCTCGATATTTTGGAAAGTATCTTGACGAATGCAACAATTTGAGCACGAATGTATTCAGAATTGCATACTCTATCAAATTCGAAAACAAAAAAGACAGAAAAAAAATTTTGATAGTTCTTTTCCACTCACTGTATAACTGAAAGAGGTCAGGCTTCAAGAATATTTTATATTGGTAGATAATGTCAAACTATAACATAATCCCAATTTTCAGATTTAAATTAGGTCCAGTTCTCCAGAAACACCTAATAGGCCATCGAACTTGGTACACTCTGTATATAACAGAATATATATTATTTTGAGAAAAAATAACAATTTTCTTATCGTTTTCTATTCATTTTGTTGATTGAGTTTTTGTTCATTACCTTTTAAGAAATATGGGAGATCATTGTGAATAAAAAAGTTCTTCAAAATATAATCAATAAATGTCGATTGTGAAAAACATGTATTTATTGAAAACTGAATTTCTTCAAGGGCGCATTTTGAAAGTTTGCCACAGCCGCTAAAATCCTAGTTCCGGCTCTGGCAGGTATAATATTGTTGTAAAAATATTTTCTCTATTTCAGTATCGTAATGAGTTCATTACAGTACTAAAAGTAGTGCTGTAATGAAACTCATTACAGCATTGTTTTGAATAATATTTTTTTGTTTCGTGGTTGTCAGTACTAACCTCCGATCCACTCAATTTTCGAATCAAATCCATTCAAATTCCGCAATCTGTCAAATTTTGTTATTGACACCAACTACCAAGATACAATACAAAAGTCACTAATCTGAATTTTTATTTGAATTTCAAGAGTTTTCCACAAAACTTTACTGGTATAGAGAAAATATCGTCTAATACTCGTTGCAGAAGGCAATTCCAACACTCATGTTGGAACTCATTGTTTTCAGTTATATTTTTCATTTTGTGTTGTCAGTACTGACCTCAGATCCTCTCAATTTTCAAATCAAATCAATTCACAATTCAATTGCCAAGATTCAATACGAGAGTCATTTATCTGAATTTTCATTTTAATTTCGAGAGTATTTCACAAAACTTGATTGAAATAGAGAAAATAAAAACGAGTGATGTCGAATATCGCATTAGTGTTGGAATAGGAGCTCATCCTGCAACTTGTTTCAGAATATACTATTTATTTTTTGAATAAAATGACTTCATTCAACTTCAACTTAAAGCCGGGGCGGCGAAATTTATATTTTGCCGGGGCGGCAAAATGTCTGGCGGCTGCCCTGACCAGGCCAAAGAGAATCCATTGAAAATGATCAAGTATAGTCCAGCGAAACTGAATATGTGGAGTCCACTGATAGTGCTCTACGTTCTTCTTTGGTATTCAAAGCGAAGAAACTTCAAATTCGAATTCAATATCCGAAGATGAAATGCCATCATCACAACAAAATGTGATGAGCAAGCAAAAAGACGTTATGCGACTCAAGAAATCGGCACTAAGAAACTTGGAAAAACAAGCAAATAAAATGTTGGATGCATCTAACACCAAATATCCAGTAGCTAATGATGGAGACACAGTGAGGGTCCGTGTTCCGGATGTTGATCGTGCAAGTAGCGATGGAAGAAACATACTTATTGCTACTGTAATGGACAGGGCAGCCGCCAGACATTTTGCCGCCCCGGCTCTGAGTAGAAGCATTGAGTATAAATATAACAAGAGGCGTAACGTCCTTATACAATTTGAAGCCGAATTTTTTGCCCGTCAAGTGGCGGTACATAGCATCTGAAATAGGAACTACAATCTGGCTGCTCAGTCATGCCCATTTTGGTAGCTATTCCTTTACAGCAATCTGTAGTAATATTTACTACCCTCGGGTACTACGATACAAAAGCAGGGTCGGATTTGTTGCGGTTCGTTACGAACGCCGAGGAACGGACGCAGAGGAGTTTGTCAGGACCTAGTAAACCAAGAAACTATCCCTATTGCTTGTCAGAAGTACCAAAAAAATCAAGGAATTGAGACTTATTTAATTTTTAAAGCAATACCATTTGAAGTTTGAATTTATAAATCCGAAAAAAAATTATCAATTTTCACAAAGTAAATTGCTTTCATTCTTGTTCGTGATTGATCAATCAATGATAGACATATTCTATATGTGAAAATAGAAGTTTGAAAACCTCATGAGAACTTAAATTCAAGAAGGCTCTGTTTTTGAAAAGAGACTTTGAGTTACATTGATTGTTTTTGCTTCCTCAAACTATTAGTTTTTGCGAGTGAAATTCCCACATTCGTTCACGAGGAATAATTCAAGTGAAGCCAGTGACCTACTGAAATAGACAAATTGTTTTTTTACTTTCAGATTTCAATTTTTAGAATACGAAATCTTATACTCGTTTAGTTCACTGTTTCTGACAAACTCTCTGTATGAATGTATTTTAAAAGTTTCAATTATACACAACACGTAATTACCATGATGAAAAATATTTATGGATAATTCTGCAAACCACAAACCCTTAACCTTTCGCGGCTGGCGAGCGGACTCTGACTCAGCATCTATCTTGAACACTCAGTAATTTTGAAAAGACCCACTTGATTGTTTGGCCAACTTGTATATCTTCTCACAGTAATAATATCTGAGTTAGGAGAAAATATCAGTAGAATTGTGACAATGGTCAGAAATTTATGAGCAAAAATCCGAGTTCCAGCTGGAAACATTGAATTTTTTGAATTTCACATTCGTGTTGGAATAGGCGCTCATTCAGCAACCTTTTTTAGAATATACTATTATTTGAACGTAAAAGATAATTTCTTTGTTTCCCTCTTGAATGAAATTGATGTGGATGAAATCATTGTATAAAGAAAGATAGTATTCCAACCTTACGGGTTTATCATTTGACCACTTGGAGCCCATCAATAGATGGCGCCACTTCGATGGGCTCCATGGGCTCCAAAGGAATGTCTTAGCTCACAACGGATAGCTGGTAATTGGCAGTATGTCTTAGCTCGTACCATGTGGATCCTTCGGTTATGTACCAGAGCTATTCGTTAATAGATGGCCCTTAGCTACTCATTACAGATGGCGCTATTTCAGGTATGTGATGATGTCAAAATTGATCAGTGGCGTATTCGAAAAGTGAGCGAATTTTTTTTAAGAAAATGACATTCACTTTACTTCTCTTTATTTTTTAAGGTTATAGATCCGCTATCAGAAACAAGCGAATTTTTTCCAAATATATTCACTTTCACCATGTTAATTATTCTTTTTTGTCGCTCACATATCAACTATTTTATTTTGTGTACTCATAATGATGTGCCTAATTTGATAATCCGATTATATCATGGAAAAGTTGGATTAAAAAATTATCCATATCATTCATTAAGGACTGACGTGAATAAATTTATATAGCATATGAAGAGTCCACGGAAGAAAGGTGGAATATCCATCAAAAGTTGTTTCGAGAAAATCGAATTTTAAACTTTAAAACTCCAACCAGCATAGTAAAATATGAATTAGTTTGGATCTTTTTTGCTAAATCATTCTTCATATTGTTTTGTATATTATTTGATGATTATCAATGAAAAAAAAAATGACACTTGAGAAAAAAAAGCTTCATTCGGAAGAAAGACAAAAATTACACGGAAAAAAAGCGAAATGTTCCAACTTTATATGACATATAAACATGGAATTTGGAAAAACGATAGTAGCCAAGTCAGTATACAATATTGTTATATAATGACTTGGCCATTATTTTTTTCCCTTTGTTGTTGTTCATAGGTTAAGCTTTTGTAGAACGACCTGGCTTCTTCAGAAGTACAGAATTGGCTGAGATGCAGAAGATCTGTGAATTTTTCCTTCGATATTTTTATTGGATCTGTAAAAGGAGAAATGCATAATAAAAAGACGAGAACGATTGAGTCATGGTACATCTTGGTGGTAAGATAAACTGTCCCTCTGGAAGCTGCAATTCATCAGAAGTTGTGATGCGTGGGCGGATAACAGATGAGCTCCAGTATCCATTATAGGTATCTCCATGCTCCAAAAGACGAGGATGGTCATTTAAATACTCTCAGTTCTCTGATTGGTCTTGACTTGTAAGGTGGTTATTTCAAGTACAAGCTGCCCAACATTTGAGACCAATTTCGTATAAGTGATTGGATTGGGTTTTACTCTGGATGATCTAATTTCTCTGTATCAGTCTTCCGGAAGTTCAGCTCTGATTTTCTGATTGATCACGCCCAAATCTCAATCTGACTCCATATAGGAGTGCCCCCTTATAGGAAACGTTAGGTACTTCAATTTTGTCTAGTGTCTTCCTAACATTGACGATATAATGAAGATAACGGAACACGGTAGAGTTTTTGTTTCGGCTTCCACATGAATCGCAGAATATGTGGAGGTACCTTACTTTAAAGTCAAGCCGAACAAAGATTAAGTAATGAAGTAATGATACGACTTCATTTGAGCCCTTGCCTCCTATGGTTTCAAGGATAAGCGTAAAATGTAGCACCACCTGTTGACAATACATGAATATTGTTCAATGTCAGTTGTCTCCTGTAATACACGTCATTGGTCGTGATATTGGGGATTTTTCAAAATCCATGGCAATAGCTTCGGTTTCAACATACTTCCGGGCTATTTTTCGAGAATTCCTTTTTCGCTGATAAAACACCTCAGCTTAAGCCTTGTGTAAATGGTTTTCCTTTTGGGCAGATGGATCACATCCTGCATTTATTTTCGCTTGAAAAACCTTCAACTCAGCTATGATGTTGTAGGCGGTACTGCAAGTATCAGAACGCGGATAACCGAAACTGATGTTGAAATGATTATTGAAATTTTTGCGATACGTTACGTATGGGAATAAAAAATCGCAATAAATCCCACGGAAGTCAAAGATTTTAAAAGAACAAATCGGAATGCATCGGCTTCTGGTTGATTATGTGGACATTTCGCCTTTCTCGACTTTACGCATGGACATTTCGCGTTTCTTCGCTGTAGAGGTTATTTTCAAACGAACTTTAAGGTGTGATGCTTCGTGTTTTTTGGGTTTTTGAGAACAGGATGTAATTATACTACTAATGACCTGCGCGTTGCCGTGTTCAGTCCAAAATTAATAAAAATGTGACATTTCGCCTTTCTTCCGTGGACTCTTCATATCTATTAATATATGAATATTAATATATATAAATGAATGATATGGATAATTTTTTAATCCAAATTAAAATAAGCCAATTATGCCCTTAATTATGAAATTAAGGGCATAATTGGCTTATTTTCACTTGGGTATATAGATGAAAGAATATTATAATATGCTTATACAATATACAAAGCAAATCAAAAATGAAGAAAGACGAACGCATCCATCAACGAAGCACTCTAATAAATAATTATGTACATTTTGCTCGTTTTTCAACTTATTCAGTGTCGAAATTGATCTAAAGTTGCTGCTTGTATGTTTCTTATTCACTTTCCAGATCAACCATCATTTGTTTATTTGTTATCCGTAGATTATCTATAGATAATGGGAATGGTCTCAACATTCAATCACCATTTTTGTCCAAGTTTATCAAAGGTTTTTCTTATTTCTAAAGAAAAAAAATATCGTTATCTACTCCAGAAAAGACGTGGGATATTTTGCACTAGCTAGCTAAGCGATATTGTCTAATGATGCATTTCGCAAACTCCAACCTTCCGATAAAAAAACAGATTAATCAGATATCATAGCCAGATTCAATGCAAAGCACTCCGAAAAACATTATTTCTTTCAACAAATATGCTTGAACTCAAAACAATTTGAAAAAAGGCTGGAGTGTGAATTTCTCATCCCCGGCTTCATTAAAGGACATTATATTGTTGTTTATACCCATAAACACAATAAAATGGGAATGGTTAAACTACCTGCCCCCTTGCCGTGCCTTGGGCAATTCGAAGTAATGAAGTTAGCAACTGAGAACGCCACTACAGAAATGCATCCGTAATTAGTCAATATGAATACCACGAGAAGGAATAAGGCCTGAACATTCCCTAGAATTTTCCGCTCTACAACTTTTGTTTGAAACGTTTATTGATACACCTTCTCGTTTTCTAGGAAACGAAATTTTTTCCTCATTTGACCGAATTCCTTGTATGAGTTTTGTACACTGTGAATCATATTTCTGAAAAATTTTTGAGGGAGTGCCATCAACGATTTTACTTTCATTTTCTTTATTGTCAAAATTCCAAATGAGAGATACTTCGATGAAAGTTTTGTAGTCTTGCATGAAATGGTAACATCTCATTACCCGATTTTACCGCGGTAACATCATAATTGAAAAAAATCTGGTGTAAGATAACAAGAGGAAAAAGTAGTGCAGTTTTCGGGGTATTTGACAGGAAATGCTGCCTTAACGAAGGTTTACTTTATTCTTGAATTCAAAGCATTGGGTAAGGGTGCTGGCATTTCGCATTGCTGTTCATAAACATTTTACATCATAAAAGGGAATAATAAAACCCTCGGTAAAACCACAAGCTCTCTTGGAGCGTCTTCGGCTCGGTCTTCGGCTATCCGAACGTGATGAAGTTAGCAACTGAGAACGCCATGACATGAATTCACCTCTAATTAGTCAATATGAACACCACGAGAAAGCGAAAGCCATCATTTGAATGACAATTTTCCGCTCTGCTACTTTTGTTTGAACCTTTTTTTGATAAATCGATAGATTCCGAGAAAATTTTTTCGACATTTTCACGAATTTTCCAAAAATGCAGCTCTTTCCGCAAGAAAGTGATTTCAGTCTTTCGTTTACTGGACCAGTTGACAAATTTAAACGGAGCCCTTCGTCAACTGAATGCCCATGAAATTACTTTTTCAAATATGATGCATGCAAATTCTTCTGAACACCTATCAGACAATGATTATTATGAACATTTTATTCCTGACTGGAATCTGAACCAATATTATTCTCATATTCAGCTCATAATGTACCTACCGTTCAGAAAAAAAAATTCTTCATCGATTGTGAAAAATAGGCAAATTATGATACGCCACTGTATGAATTTACCTCGGTTCAGAGCATTGTAAAAAGTATCTTCTACGTTTATTTCAGAAAAAGAATTCTTCATCAGGTTGTCAGGGTGCATGCTTTAGTTCGTAAAAATATTTTCATTTTTCATGAGGGCACCACCAACTGGGACATAATTGTGGAGAACGAGCACAAAATCCAACAGATGACTCTGAAAATCGCCTCAAATGAGATTTACATAGGGACCGGATTACTATCCTTCTTTATACAATGATGAAATGTTCATTATATTTTCGTGGTTGAAGCTTGAAGCGCCAGCCCCGGCGCTAATAGGTTGCGGGCCCTCATATCTTGTACTGTCTTCACCGCTTTTTCGTCGGTTGATTGGATTTTGGATTATTTGAATATAATATTGTGAAGACACATGACGAAAGGAAAAGTTCTCAACTGAATATAATGGACACTAGTGAAATTCTCAAAAACATATCAGTTCAAAATTGTAATAGGTGGGAAGGCAGCTATTTCCAGACTATTCCCTCTCGAGATTCTCGTAGGTTCAGTGGCGTAACTTACACCCCCGCAGACCCCGCGGTGCGGGGGGGCCCAGGCGTTATGGGGGCCTGGTCTTCGAGAGAAAATTTAAATAATTTTGTCGTTAAAGAATATGAACATGACCTCTGTTCTGACCTTAACTTCCGAATAAACTCTTTTAGAGTTGCATTGAAATCAGAGATTCAGAAAAGATCATCAATACTACAGTTAGCTGATCTCCTGTTTTCACAAAATTTTTTTCATTGCAACTAGTTTCCCAGATCTCTGTACTGCTTTAATGTTATTTTTAATATAACCTGTTACTGTAGCAAGTGCAAAGCGATCAGCCATCCTTTTTAAAGTTGAAGTTAATAAAGAATTATTTGAGACTTTGAAAAGTACAATGACCCAAAAAACACTTAGCGGGTCTAGTTTGTTGAGAATTGAGAATAAACGAGCCAGGAATATGGACCTTCACGAAGTAATAAATGTATTTGCAACAAAGAAATCAGCCACTCAAGTTATTTACCCATTTACTTTAAGTAACACAGTATTTTCCGGGATTGATAACTATATTTAAAATAAAGATGCAATTATGTATATTATTTACTACAAATTTTGAATAATATTTCAATAAATAAAGTATAGAAATTATTACTTCGAGTAATATTTCCGAGTAATTTTGGTGGTGTTACACCTAAACCATATACTTTTCTTAAATAAAGTTTTTTTCAATAAATACGCATGTCCGTACGAGGGGGCCCGAAAACTACTTCTGCGGGGGGCCCAGTCAAAATTCGTTACGCTACTGCGTAGGTTTACACCTGATGAAGAAGAAAACTTGCAGAAGAGTGAATAATTTTATTGCTCTATGACCCAATAAAGTCAACTTTGCGATAAGGAGAATATTGGAACACAAATTCTACCTGTTTTTTCAAGTGCGTTACTCGGTTTTTTCAATCGCACAGTCAAGTTTTTTGAAACCGACCCTACATGTATTTTTTGACTATTAAAATTCCGTTTTTTTAATATTAAGGAATGTTGCGATTCGCCTACTTTTATAAATCGAAATAGAATATTTCAGGATCCACGGTAATTTGTTCAACATCTTGTTGAGTGCTTCCTTAAAATCCGACAAATATTACCTCTTTTGACTCGACGAAACTTGAAGGCAGGCAGGCAATGAAATACAAGAGAAAGCGGACCAGCAATTTTTTATGACAAACGTTTTGCCGAGGTATTTAGTATTCGGGTTCCGAATTTTAGTCCAGTAAACGAAGGTCTGAAATCACTTTTTTGCGGAAAGAGCTGCATTTTTGATATAATGATTGTCACTAGAGTAGGAACTCATGGTCAAAAATGCAGGTTCCCAAATTTCCAGGAACCTTGGAAAATTCGTGAAAATGTCGAAAAAGTTACGTTTTCTCGGAAACTAGAAAAAGTTTCAAACAGAAGTTGTATAGCGGAAAAATCTAGTAAACATTATGGCTTCACGCATTCTCGTGGTGTTGATATTGACTAATGAGAGGTGCATTTATGTAATGGCGTCAGTTGCTAACTTCATTACGTTCGGATAGCCGAAGACCGAGCCGAAGACGCTCCAGGAGAGCTTGTGGTTTTACCGAGGGTTTTATTATTCCTTTTTATGATGTATATGTTTATGAACTGCAGGCCGAAATGCCAGCACCCTTACCCAATGCTATACTATGCGAGTTCAAGAATGAAGACAACTTTCGTTAAGCAGCATTTTCTTTCAAATATGCCCGAAAACTGCACGTATATTTGTTTCTCTTGTGATTTTACACCTGATTTTTTTGATCGGATGTTACCGGGTAATCAGATGTTAGCATTCCATGCAAGAATATAAAATTTCATCGAAATATCTGTCATTTGGAATTTTGAAAATAAAGGAAATGAAAGAAAAATTGTTGATGGCACACCCTCAAGAATTTTTCAGAAATATGTTGCACAATGTATAAAACTCATACAATCACGGAAGTTCAATCTAATTTTTTTTTAAATATAGATAAAAGTGAGTACAAGAAGCTCATTGTACAAGATGAAATTTTTTTTTAATTTTCACCAAGCTCAACACTGTAATAAAAAAAATACTGATTTTTGGAAAAATTCAAAAGAAATATTCTGCTCTAAACAGAGCGGTTTTAGTTTGAAAGTTCTGCATTCAACAGATTTATTAAAAAAAGGTCAGATAATGATTCCGATGTGAGAAGATCGCTAATTTTGTAGAAGTTTGAGTTGTTTAACTCCTTGATGAAGTAATGTGTTTTTATATTCGAAGGAATTCAAACTCCTCCTAAATTTATCGAAAATGTCATTATTTATATAGCACCGGATAAAGATTAACATTCTACATTACTACAGAAAATATGCTACTCAACGTTACCTGAATT
Organism: Hippodamia convergens; assembly: GCA_038502775.1. Classification (NCBI taxonomy): domain Eukaryota; kingdom Metazoa; phylum Arthropoda; class Insecta; order Coleoptera; family Coccinellidae; genus Hippodamia; species Hippodamia convergens. The sequence goes on from CM076610.1 coordinate 46,045,454, forward strand.
GAATGTGATATACCTATTGTGATATATACCTTATTCTTTTCTTCAACAGGATTTTCATTCTTGTTCGAGTCCTAGTCCTTCATATTAGATTTGAATATTTCGATATTCCGATTAATTTGATCAACCAAATATCGAGTAAGGTCACATAACAAATTTCTTGTGTTCCACGCTTTAGATTCAGTTTCACATATCCTAATTTATTTTGACAATAGAGTATAAATATATAATATATTAATACTCAATGGTTATATCAAGTTGAATTGAAATAGATTAGGTAAAATCTTCTCACGACTATTCATAAACGACGACCTTTATTGCGATAGTATACTGAATATCCTATGACGGTCCTGATTATCAACAGCTTGAAGTTCAGCTCGGGTATGAAATCGAACCTAATAGTTCATCTACCCACCACCAGATGTTAGGGGCCGAATTTTGCTTTCCTTGAAACACACAAGCGCCTCTATGAAGCAAAGAAGGAACTTCATCTGAAAGTAGCTTCAATTCCTTGAACTGGGTTGCGGCTCTAGTTATATTAATACTCAATGGTAGAAGTTAAATGAATTCATTTGCTTTCAAAGACGATTTAGCGCGTCCTGGATTTTCATTATTACTAATTTCTGCTTTCAAGGCAACACAGCTCTCGCATGTAAGAAAAATTCAAGACGGATTACATGTAGATTTTTCTGGACCTTATTTGGGCCATTTCAAGGATCTCAGGAATTTTTCTCAGGGAATCGATTGGGCCCATCATATTTTGGCCCTTATGGGGCTTATGAGTGATATGAGGACAAACTTTGAATTTTCAAGGAAAAACGCAGCATGGAGCCTAAAAATGAACGAAAAAATTTTAGTTCAACCAATTCGGATGTGAAATCTCCCGCTGAACCCAAATTTGAAATTGAAAGGGAAATTAATGAATTAGTTTGGATAGGTTTGAAAGTCTCAAACAAGAAAAAACCACTTGTGTACAAAGCTGACGTTTCGTTTTGTCACCATTTTAAGAAAAGGAAAAAGATGAAAAAGAAAAATTATCATGTATTTTAAATTGTCTGTTTATTGATGATTGTTTCTGTATCAATCTTTATTAATTTTTCAATTGTTCCATAAAAGAGGTTTGTCTTAATAATTGTGTAATCATTTTGGATCATTAAGATCCACCTGTTGTTTTGATTTAGTGCCCTGAGGATGTTTATATAATAAACGAAACGTCGGCTTTGTACACAAGTGGTTTTTTTTTGTTTGAGATCTTCGAACCTATCCGAACTAATTCTTTAATCATCGATGAGGTCGTCAACACTACTTCTTAAAAAAGAAGGTTTGCATTTAAATTGCAGAGTTGGACGTCTCATCTCGTATAAGCCTTTCTGGACAGAAAATCTGATTTTTCAAAAATTACTAAGAACCTCATTATCGGAATATGAATTCCTGCATCCTAATCTGAATAAACGTCCTCGGATTTTTGAACAAATAACGCTGCATATAAGGACCAAATATGGACGAAAAAATTTTTGGTTTTAACCAATTCGGATGAAAAACTTCTCGCTTAATCCGAATCGACAATTAAAAAGATGGGTTTGCATTTGTAATTCCAAGTTCCGCCTCATATCTAATATAAAGGCATTTTTGGTCCGAAAATTTGATCAGGCCATTCGATTCCACGGGCGAAATCACTGAAGACCTCAGTATCGCAATTTCGATTTTCCACCTGTGCGCGAAATAAATTCACCGTTTCCAGACTTTTGAACCACCATATCCTTCTACTATGAGTATTATCAAGTTAATAGATAACACTAATCTGCCTCAAATATCAGTCAGGCATCCTTTTAACTCATTGAAAGGTGCCTTTCGGAATTTTGAAACGACAGCTCCTTATTATCAATATGCGATAATAAAAAACCAAAAAGAATCGCCTACATTTCGTATCAATTAGCGAAGAGAGCAATATCATCGTTTTAATGTAAAATCCGACGGTACTAAACCCCCCCTAGATATAAACATTTTGAATCTTGATTGGCAAACTTAAAATAAAAATCACTTCTGAATTATCCTGGAAACCCTTCATTTTTCTTTTGCCTCAATAAATCCGGATTCAATTAAATTTTTATTCACAGTTGTTCGTGTACTAATATAAATGGATTGGTCGAGCAAAGTCAAAAAGTCTCCCCAAAGTCTTGGCGTCTTTTGGAATTGATTCTCAATAGCAGGCGACATTTCGATTTAGAAGAGGAAAAATTTCAATATCAAAAAGCTGATTTTGCCCATCGAATGAAAGTTATAGGTCTCGTGAGATTCCGTTTTGATAACTAACATTTTCAATTATTATATTTGACAGTCAAATTTTAATGAAAAATGAGGGAATTTTACCCTGGAAGTGAAATTTTGCACGAAGTGGTAGAAGGTACTAAATAACAATATACATGAAGTCAAGAACAAAGGGATATTTTCGGAAATTATCGAGATCAGCAGTGAAAAAAATATGGAATGGCTTACATTCAAATCGACGATTTAATATTTCGTATGTTCATATCATGAAAAAAATCCTAATAGTTTCAAAAATTCGATTTTCTGTCATTTTTATATTGGTAGACACGCTCAAAGCGACAGGATTTTTGTCGGAGAACCTAGCCGGTTACAAAGAGAACTTAGCATATGTGAACTTTTTGTAATAGCAAAATTTGAAAATATTAAGTGAACGGAAATGAATATAACAAAAAAATTGAACAGATGAAAAAATATCAAAAGTTCTGTTCTTACCAATGTATGAAACTTTGAACAAATTCAAAAACTAATACTAGCTTTGTGGAGCTGGTTTTCCAAAATGGTAAAACCGACTGACGCACTTGAAAAACAGATAGAATTTGTGTGTTCCAATGTTCTCCTTATCGCAAAGTTGTCTTTATTGAGTCATAGAGCAATAAAATTATTCACTCTTCTGCAAGTTTTCTTCTTCATCAGGTCTAAACCTTCGAGAATCTCGAGAGGGAATAATCTAGAAGTAGCTGAATTCACACCTATTACAATTTTTAACTGATATGTTTCTGATAATTTTACTAGTGTTCATTATATTTAGTTGAAAACTTTTCCTTTCGTCATATGTTTTAACAATCTTATATTCATATAATCCAAAATCCAATCAACCGATGAAAAAGCGGTAAAGACAGTACAAGATATAAGGGCCCGCAGAATTACAACCTATGAGTGCCGGGCTGGCGCTTTAACCACGAAAAAATAATGAACATTTCATCCACATCAATTTCATTCAAGAGGGAAACAAAGAAATTATCTTTTACGTTCAAATAACAGTATATTCTAAAAAAAGGTTGCTGAATGAGCTCCTATTCCAACACGAATGTGAAATTCAAAAAATTCAATGTTTCCAGCTGGTACTCAGACTCATAACTTTCTCACCATTGTCACATTTCTACTGATATTTTATCCTAACTCAGATATTATTACTGTGAGAAAGTATTCAAGGTGGCCAAACAATCAAGTGAGTAGTTTCAAAATTACTGAGTGTTCAAGATAGATGCGGAGTCAGAGTCCGCTCGCCAGCCGCGAAAGGTTAAGGGCTTAAGGGTTTTGTGGTTTGCAAAATTATCCATAAATATTTCCATCATGGTTATTACGTGTTGTGTAGAATTGAAACTTTTAAAATACATTCATACAAAGAGTTTGTCAGAAATCAGAAACAGTGAACTAAACGAGTATAAGATTTCGTATTCTAAAAATTGAAACCTGAAAGAAAAAATCAATTTGTCTATTTCAGTATTTCCGGTCACTGGCTTCACTTATTCGTAGTAGTTGAATCCTCGTTAACAAATGTGGGAATTTCACTCGCACATAACTAATAGTTTGAGGAAGCAAAATCAATTAATGTAACTCAAAGTCTATTTTCAAAAACAGAGCCTTTTAAATATAAGTTCTCATGAGGTTTTCAAACTTCTATTTTCACATATAGAATATGTTTATTATTGATTGATCAATCACGAACAAGAATGAAAGCAATTTACTTTGTGAAAATTGATATTTTTATTTCGGATATATAAATTCAAACTTCGAATGATATTGCTTTAAAAATGAAATAAGTCTCAATTCCTTGATTTGTTTGGTAGTTTCTGACATGCACTAGGGGTAGTTTCTTGGTTTACTAGGTCCTGACAAACTCCTCTGCGTCCGTTCTTCGGCGTTCGTAACGAACCGCAACAAATCCGACCCTGCTTTTGTATCATAGTACCCGAGGGTAGTAAATATTACTACAGATTGCTGTAAAGCATGGGTTCCCAACCAGTGGTTTCGTGGACCACCAGTGGTCCGCAGAAGCCAAAATATGGTCCGCGAATGGTCCACAGTTTTTCATTCAATATCCGCCACGCCATCTACCACCCTTCTACACCACTAATACCGCGTGCTATAGAACTAAACTGTTTCGAGAAGCATTATTTTATGTGGGATAAACTCGTTGGCCTCTGTACTGATAGTGCTCCGACAGTGTTGAGATCATTATCCGAAGATAATAACAACGCACTGTATCATACATCGCCAGGCTTTAGCTTCTAAAACTCTTCCTGTGTGTCTCAATGATGTACTGCAAATGGTCATAAAAGTTGTCAATATTATAAAAAGCAATGCCTTACAAACACGCATTATGAACAAATTATGCGTTGAAATGAATTCTCGCCATGAGGCACTTCGTACTTCTTTTCACACAGAAGTTCGATGGCTATCGAAAGATAATATGCTGGGAAGATTATATCAACTTCTTAGTTGCTCTTGCAGAGGTTGAGATTCTTTTGGCTAACTAAAGAATTAATATTAATGATTTGTTGAAACAGTTCACTGATCACTGATGAATTAGGCGTATCTTGCGGATATTTTCACATCACATTTGAAGAAATTGAATCCGCAATAACTGCAAAGTTCCGGAAATGAAAAATTAGAAATCGTCGCCAATATATTCATTTTTGAAGAAGAACTTCAAGTTTTTTTCGCAAACTTCAGTAGTGGATGCGTAAAATTGAAGAAAATTATTAATTTCCGACATTGACTGCACTTGTGGAAGACTCGAAATATGATAATAGCAAGGCAAGTTTGAAGAAAAACATGAAGAGACATTTACAAATGCTGATGATAAATTTAATCATTACTTTCCAAAATATACCACAGATGCTGAAGTTGCTCAAAAACTGATTCGTAACCCTTTTAGCACAGACGCTGGAGAAGTAACGGAAGAAAGTCAGGAAGAACTCATTGAATTTCCAAATGATAGAAACTGCAAGGATGCTTTTTAGTCGATGATTATGACAGTTTATTTTTTTATACCCTCAAAGTGGTCCCTGCTAACAAGAATAATGTAAAAATGGTCCCTGACCAATAAAAGGTTGGGAACCCCTGCTGTAAAGGAATAGCTAACAAAATGGGCATGACTGAGCTGCCATATTGTAGTTCCTATTTCAGATGCTATGTACCGCCACTTGACGGGCAAAAAATTCAGCTTCATATTGTATAAGGACGTTATGCCTCTTGTTATATTTATAATCAATGGTACAACGCAGAATCTTACAATCTAGGTATATTATTGTGATATATCATTTGAAAGTAAATTAAATTTTCTTTCAGTATTTCTTAAAAATAAACAGGGCATCCCATTTGAACAAATGCACTTTCTCTACCCTTTTTGAATGTCTTCATAAACCATCGAATTTTTAATGACCCTGTATGAAAAGAAGCGAATTTCGTAACACCTGCATGATGCATAGACTCTTAGCAGCTTCCTCAAATTAATTGTATTGAAGTTATGGATGTTCAACCAAAGCTATGTTTTGAACAAAAAAAAAGAAATCATTTAATTACTCAGGAACCGCTGAAGATAAGTATGAGAAATTGATACCAAAATAATCGTGATACTACGATGAGAAGGAAAATGCAATAATATACAGGGTGTGCCATTTGAATTAACACAGTAGTTACTACTTTTTGACATAAGCGGCAACACCGCAACACTGAAAATATTTCAGATCGATAGAACATCTGTTCTTGTTTGGACATCTTGTTCTTGTTCTTGTTTGGTTTCTTAAGAAACCAAATTTTCAATGAATTTTTGCTTTCCGTTCTCCGAGAACGTCCAACCTTCCATCGACCCTGAATGACCCTGTATATTTAACCAGAACAACAAAGGAATTCAGTAATTTAATAAGAAAGATGATATATAAATTTAATGTTTACTTTGAAATTTTAAATTAAAATTTGGTCATGAGGTAAAAATAAGGGCAAAACTGTATTCATATGTGGAAACAAATTATAATTGGTTCATCTCAGAACATTTAGTGAAAATCAAATTATATCGAATGTTGAAGTGGGAAGTTAGATTTCCAGAACTGCCAAAGACATTAAGAAACTACATCGGCGAGTCAGAATTTTGTCTTCGCAATAAGTTTTATTTTCGAGTGATCCTTGCTTGCAGTCTCCGATAAATTGTGGTCAGCAACGACATCAAGCTAACCCATTGACCTATTATACATGGACGTCTTTCTAGAAAGAGAAAGTGGACTTCTGAATGAGATGGAGTAATTTAGGGCACTGTCAAACACATAAACATAACCAAGTTGGATTTGTGTTGATTAGAATTTTTATCTGAAGGTTGAAGATAATTCTTTCAAAGTTCTAAGAACTATAATAATAAGTTAGATAGAATAAAAATAGCGGATAGTTGTGTTGCATATAACTGCACTGCCAAAATAAAAAAGGAACCAATTTGAAATTTCATGCGTAAGTATAGGAACGCATTCTCTTTTTATATTTCGATTAGTAGCCTCCATGAATTTATTGAAATTACAGGTTCCCAAAACTCGAGAGCTTGAGGAAAAAATGGATTGATGCTGTAAGAAGGGCTGATTACGAACCTTCTTCAATATCGAAAATTTGAGTAATCATTTACGAGAAGAAGATCACTATGTGAACCCCAATGGGACTGTAATTCTCAAAAAGATGCTGTTCCTTCTTTGTTTTGCTTCATATTTCCTACAACATCTGAGAGAAAGGAAAGAAAGAAAGAAATAATTTCAACAACTGCAGATGGTAGGACAGGTTCATATTTATAGAATTCGTGGAACTTCTTTGTGATTAATTCAGTAGTAATTCGCAGATTAATTATAATGAACAATGTTGTATCATTCAGTTGCTTGTTAATTTTTTTTTTGCAGTAGTTTCCGTTTTTGGAAAGCCCAACTTTTTCATGGATAAAGGAGAAAAAGAATCGCTCTGTCTCTCACCAGTAGACATAAAACCTAATTCACACGAGATTCAGGATGTGCAGCCCCAGGTAGAAGAAACCTATATCAGGAAAAGGTGAATGAGAAATTTTGCCTTCATACTAGATAAAAATTTTATAAAAGAATCATTACCTTACATAATTTTTCTCCAACTTCTTTCATTCCTTCTTTAGAAAAAGATCAGTTACTGTGTATGTAGGAGATTTTATAGAAGCTGACCTATAAGACACATATCTGAAAAGTATGTTGAAGTTATCTCTCAACTTTCTTATGACATTTCATTGTCATTGTGAATATCTCCAGGGAATAGGACAGCTGAACCATCCCTTGAAGGATAACATTGAGCACCATTAGAGAAGAGGACCAGAGGCAAGAGAGATCAATCCAATTTTCATATACATACTGGACGAGAGGAGGTTCTTCTCAGTGGTGAGTGTGAAAGCAGACTGTGAAAAAAGGTTTTTTACACATTGACATTGAATTTCGAGAATCTTTTAGATAATATTTATAGTACCCCAAACCTCAGCTAACACTTTTTCTAACACATGCTACATGCTGTATTCTTTGGATTATTGTGTTGTATTATTTTGTGTATTATTATTTATATCAAAAGAATGAATATATGTATATTAAAGTGTTTTCTTTTTATCAAGTGATTTATTTCTAAAATGTGTTATTTATTATAATGTCTATATGTAGATATATCTCATCGAATAAAGGAAGGATAAACCTCATATTATTTTTTCTAAATCTATGAAATTAATTTTATGGAATAGTTCAATCCCACAGAGGTAGTTGATTCGAAATTTAAAGATTCAATTTACTAATTTCACAAATATTGACCATGATTAATGATCTCAGCCCTGGAATTTCAAAACCTTCGAATAATATCCAAATGATCAAATTCAATCAATAAAACATGCTGACCAAAGTTGAGGGGGTCGGTCAATCCAATTTACATATACATACTGGATGAGAGAAAGTTCTCCTTAGTGGTGAGTGTGAAAGCCGACTGAGAAATGAATAATTGCAGTGATAAACTACAACACCAAAAGTGTTTTCTTTCATCAAATTCGACAATGGTATAGAATTCCCCTATTGAATACTTACTCCGAATTCCAACACCCATAGAAATTCCTGCATTACAAATTTCATAAGAAAACCTAGCATGATTATTCTCTTTTCTGACACTTAAACCAATATTTACTCTAACGGATTGGGAACCAGTGAAAAAATCAACATTCCTTAATAAGACTCCTGTGACTTTTAAACATTTCCGAGATCAAACTCAACTTCAGAAATATTTAACGGAATTCGCCCAAACTTTATATTTTTAATCTAGGATATCTGCTGAAATAATTTTTGCAAAAAAATAAACTAGTTTCATTCAGTATTAATCACAAAACTATGACAATATCATGGTGTTTATATAACAACATTGTTTAGTTTCCAACACGTGCTTTTGACAGCGCCCTAAGTTGGATCCTCTCTGTTCGTTTCATGGGAACTGTATGAGTCTTTCTTTCTCTTATGGAGATTGCCTCGGATTTCTTCTAAAAAGTCACGTGACAAGGAGTCCATAGTATAATAGGTCAATGAGCTAACCCGACATATCCCACGACACGGGTCGTGGTTGAATCTGGCGATCAGATTATCAAATGATATGTTATTCCATTAAAGATTTAAAAACAAACTCGATTCTTCAACTACCGTTCACACCCTGAAGAAATTGTTTACTGGAATTACCTGTGAGTTCGATTCCTGTTACATGAAAACCACTTTTGTTACCGAAACAGGAAACTAACTTTTGTCAGACGCTTTGAAGCTCCAAAAAAAAATGAATGACCTTATTTTTACATTGCTGATTTTAAATATGTTATTGAGGTAACTATCAAATTATACTTCATAAATTGGACAAATTGTAGTGACTGAACATCCCCTTCCCCTCAGGCCCCTCTTTCGCCTAGGGCACTTTGGGCAAGTGCCCAGGGCCCCGCGATCGATAGGGGCCCCGCTCAAATCAATTGTTCCGAACCAAAAGGACCGAAGATTTCCTCAATGACGTTTGGAAATTCCTCATTTCATAGAAAATGCCCCTATATTATTATAGAACTGATTTTTTCGAGGAGACCTAAACGGTTCTTTCTTTCAAAATTCCCTTTCGTGTACTAAAACAACCTTCAGTTAAAAAGGCGGAAGTGATCATTCACAATAATTTTAATTGGATTGGAATTCCCAGTCTTTTATCAACAAGTTCTCGAAGGTTGCAATTTTTATGACCTTTGCTCATACTGGCACACACTAGAGAAATTATTAGCTTGTGTTGGGGTCGTTAGCCATAAAACATCTGTTCGGATCGGTTGTTGATCACATTCTTGTATTCATTGGAAGCCTCCAAGGAAATCCCCATTTAACTACATAATTTCAGACAGCACTAAAAGACAAGAAATCAGTGGCGTATCATAGGGCCCTGCAGAACTCGTGGTGCAGGGAGGTTCGGCACCAATGGGACCCTCAAACTAAAAGCATCAAATGACGCCCCCAATCATTCTATTGAACTTGCCGGTTCGCGAGATTTTTCCCATGATATAATGAAAAAACTCATGGGAAGAAGTACAATTATCATTCCTGATTAAAGAGAAATACTCCTCAATTATAAAAACATATGAGTTTTCCAGTAATTCAATTCGAAATTTGAATTATCCCCCAATTACTCCATGTGCTACTTGATTTCAAGGGTTTTTTAATATACCGTCAAGCTTTCCGGGACTCTCCTTAAACGTGTCGCAAACACCTCTATCAGACTTTTGAGCTCACTCAGCTTTGAACAAGAAGTGGCCAGAAGCTTGGTTATCGACAAGTTGATGGATATGTTTGCACAAAAAAAATTAAAAAAGGTGAATGCAATTTTGTTATTAATAATTTTTCAAAGTCTTACCGCGTTGATGTGTTTCTACACCATTTCCAAGTTTAATTCAGAAACCGTCAAGTGTATTTCAGATTAGTCACTTTAATTTCAGAAAGCGTCAACTGAATTTCAGATTCGTCAATTGAATTTCAGAAAACATCAAATGTATTTCGGATCACTCAATTGAATTTCATTTGATATTTTCTGAAATTCAATTGACAAATCTGAATAACATTTCATGTTTTCTGAAATACAATTGACTAATCTGAAATACAAAAGTGATGTTTTCTGAATGTCAATTGACGATTTTTGAATTACAATTGGAAATGTGTAGTTTCCAGTTACTTTTATATCAGAATTTACATTATTTCGTTCAGAAATTTTTTATATTCAATACCTATATGAATTATTTTATAACATTTTTTTCATTATTATCCTTTGAAAAACTTCGAGGAAAACTTATCATGAATAATAGATCTATAGAGGGGGCCGCCGATGGGCGGAGGCCCAATTTTTCGTCACGCCACTACAAGACATTTCAGGGGATTTCAGGCCAAAAAATCTCTTCTCTTTTTCGAGTAGCGAAATTCCGTGAATCGGCAAAACTCCTCTCGAGTGATAATTTGACTATATCACGGCATTAGCGTACCGTGATTGTGTGTCGTGAATAAACCTAATCGGCGGTAGGGAATTCCCCCGGATTTGTAATGTGCCCAGGGCCCCCAAGAGGTTAAAGATGGCCCTGCTTCCCCTAATCACAAATAATATTATTCAGCTGAATAATATTTGTGTTCAGGAGATGTTAAGTCACTACAATTCGTGCAAGTTATGAAATATAATTTGATAGTTACCTCAATAACATATTGAATAATCAGAAATGTGAAAATAAGTTCATTCATTTTTTTTTGGGAGTTTTAAACTTTAAAGTGTCTGGAAAAAGTTTTGGCCCATAGAAAATGTCTGACACCTATGATACTAATTTTATAGAAATAATATTCTACAAAACATATATAAAAATCAGCCATGTGAAAATAAGTCACGTCATACAGCTCTGGGATCTCGGACTAGAGAGTTGAGAAATCCAGAAATCTGTGTTTTAAAACACATTTGGATTCAATATTTTGCGAGGGCGCCACATTACGGCCAGTGGAATGATGGACGAGCGATGCGAGGGAAAGGAGGACTGAAAACACATTGGTTCGGCATCTTCTCAAAAACACTCCAATCAACGCTCTGGATCCTCTGCTGCAACCTGGGTGGGGGTCGAGTCAAGGGCGGATTTACGGGCGGAGGGGTGGTAATACCTACCCCTATTACCCCCCCCACCCAATCCACATAAAAAAATCCACCACAATAAATTGTGACACAAAATATTTCCTAAATTTTATTCACACAAGTCATAAAATCAATTTAAAAATTTAACAAAAAATTTCATAATTGACTAAATATTCACAATTATTTTTGATTGACTACAATATGTTTGTTCAAGACACATAAAATATTTGCTATCGTAGTCTCCTAAACATTGACCAAATGTTTCACCAAGTGTTTGAGCGAGAAATCAATATCGTAAAAATTTCATACAATAATTTTAAATTCAAAAATTTCCAAATAATGTCAATACATAAACATAAATTATTTAGTGACCTAATTATCATGAATTTGATCTGATGAATTTTTTTTGTATAGAAGGACTTCAAACTTTCAATAACTTCACCCTCGGCTAAATTTCACCATCGAGTGCAAAAGAAACTTTGAGCATAGTATAAAGATCTTCTTTATACTATGCAATTGAGATACCATTCTTAGACCTCTTACAATTCACAACAGGATGGGACCATCCCACCAACTGGTTCACTAAACCCACGTCATCAGGACGCCTCCTAATTATAAATCCTCTCACCCTACAAATCAAAAGATTGGTACTATAAGAAATCTCGTGTTAGAGCACTCAAAACTCAGCGATAAAAAATTCACAAAAATAATGAAATGAAAGTTATAAACATCCTAGCTAAAATAACTACCTACCTCACTAGTAAAAAGATAATATCACAGTACAAACATGACACAATTAGAAGTAGAATAGAAGACAGAAACTCAACTCCTCTGGTCTATTTTAAATTTCCTTATATCGGAGGATTGTCTGAGAACATCAACAAATATTAAATCCAACATACAAACTTGCCTTTTTACCCGATACAAACAGTCGACTCGTGCTTCACCAAACTCAAAGACCCAATTCCTCCCAGTTTAAGATCCAACATTGTTTACAAGATCCCATGTAGCAATTGCCCAAAGTGTTATAGGTATCGGTATGACTAGACAATACCTGAAAGATCGGATACGCCAACACACTTATGACTGCAAACCAGAAAACTAAAATAAAAATGAAAAAACTGCTTTAGCCCTCCACCATTTCGAGATAGGACACGCTTTTGTTTTGAAAAACACGACAATTCTAGACACTGAAAGAACCTACCAAAAAAGATGTATGAGCGAAATGATTCAAATAACAATAAACAACACCGTCAATTTAAGAACTGACACACAAAACTTGAGTGCCATTTACAGTAATATTCTAAATAAGTACAAACCGCTGAATCAATTTCCGACCCCACAGACAACAAATTTAAATCTCGCACCGGTGTGATCGCGCTTGTTCACGGGCGACACAAATACGCCACAGATGATCCCCGATCCCCAACATCCAATTCATGTTTTGATTTCATATGAGAAGGTTGTTACCTACGAAAAATAAAAGAAACACCAAGAACAAGTTTTGTCGACAAATGCCTCTTGCGAAACATCCATTCCAAACGGATTAATTTAATCGAGGTATTCACGCAATGGGAATATAAATTCAAATAATGAGGTAAGAACTCCAAGAAGAAAAAACACTCAGAACGTATTTACATCAATTTTTATGTATCAGATATCTACAATCCTTGAATATATAAAGAACTAAAATAGTCAGTAGAACATTTGTTGTAATTTAACTTTTAACTGTATTGTAGCCCTGAGGAAGATCAAAAAAATATTAAATGATCGAAACGTTGGCAAATTATTTAGAATTGTTATCTTTCCCGTCCTTCCACTACAAAAAGAATTCCATCAGATCAAATTGTCAATACATACTTCAAGCAACAATTATAGGAACAGAAAAATATTCAAAAATTTTTTTGTGATTTTCAACCGCTATCTCAGTGAAAAATGGTCCTATAGAAAATGAAAAAACTAACTTTTGAAGCTTGAAGAGTTTTGTTTCTGAATTTATTGGTTCACAATTTTCCGGAGTAGGTACTGGTAATCCTGCAATCATCGGATGAAGCACGAACAAAAATTTTTCACATTTTTTTAAGTTTTTTTTTTCCTCTACGCCATTGGAAAAATTTTCTCGTACTTAACCGATGGAGATTTCACATAACCTATTTATTCAGCTCTAATTTGGTTTTCAGATATAACCATTTTTCTTCGAGATATCGATTACTTTTTCTACAGAATATTTCCTACAAAAATCTGTTTTGTTCAATTTGAAAGAAATTCTTTTTCACCTGTCATATAAACGAGGAAAAAGAGCAAAACAAAACAAAGCCATTTTACCATTTTGTTTGATGGAGTGTATCTTCGTCGATATTGTGGAAAAGCTTGGGTTTATGCAAAATGTTTTCAGCCTGATGTTCCCCGAACTGCCCCCTAAATTGGTAGATCAATCGGTTCAGCAGTTTTCTTGAACCGATTGATTGAAATTTTGAAAAAATTAATGGAACAAGGTTTTTTGTTTCTTAAACTTGACCTGATTTTCTTAATCAATCAATAATTACATTATTTCTTCACTTCCCACTCCAGTTTGTTTTTAATAAATCATAACATTTTTTAGAAATTTTAAAAAATTTCCGAATTTAGAATGAATTCAAAGTTGATACCCCTAACATGTCCACGGTACTCGTTAAGCGAAATTTTTTCGTCTTCTGATACCACGTTTTGAAAAACAGTTTTTTTCGAAACCCTTCGACTCATCCGGTAAAAAAAAACGATTTAAAAAGATTAGGTCAAGTTTAAGGAAAAAAACCTTGTTCCCTAAATTTATTCAAATGTTCAATCAATCGGTCCAGAAAAACCGCTGATCCGATCGTTACTACTACGATTGTGGGGTCACTGTGGGAAACATCAGGCTGCCAAATTTTTTTTATAACCTAATCTTTCCCTCCAATATTGAATATGATACAGTCTATTAACCAAAAAATGGCAAGATTACATTTTTGTGTTCTTTTAGCACGTTTATGTGACGGTGAAAAAAAATCTTTTTATTGAACAAAACAGATTTTTGTGGAAAATTTTCAGTACCTAGAAAAAGAAATCGCCTTTCTGCTCGCTATGCGACCAGTATCTCTAGAGATATCGGCAGTTGAGTGAAAAAGGATCCTTTTGCATTCAGAACTGAATATCTCGAAAGTCGTAAAAAGCAAATTAGAACTTAATGCATCGGTCTAGCTAGAAAAATTCTCCGTGAGCTTACAGCAAAAAAATAAAAATTCGAAAATTTTCTTCTTGCTTTATCCGATGATTGCATGGCCGCTGGTACTCTGAAAAATTGTTAAGCAATAATTTCAGAACATAGAGTCTTCAAGCTTCAGAAGTTGGTTTTTTATTTTCTATTCGAACATTATTCACTAAGATGCAGCCTGTTGAAAAGAAAAAATTTTGAAAATTTTTCTGTTCCTTTAATTGTTTCGCGAAATGTATTAGTATATTACTTGTATTGGATTCGTAATTTATTAGGTATAGATCCACCGTTGTCGAAAAAATTTAAAATATCGCTTTTTTTTCTGCTGGTGGGAAATTTTTTCTTGAAATTCATCAACAGATAGACAAGAATCGAAATAGTATTCATTTCGCATTTTATATTTTAAAAAATCTAACAGGTCCATACCCTAATATTTCATTCGTGAATCTATCATCTCAAATTAATCAGACATTGGAAAGAAATGGAAATACATACCACACGAGTTACCCTGCTAGAGAGGAGAGTTACGTGCTGTGGTATGCGTGATGTCATGAATTCGTCATAGTTACATAGTTAGCTTCTCAAAAACGTGTAAGTACATGTAACTATGATTACGTGGTAACCTGTGGTTACAGCGCCAAAATTCGCCTCAGATCTGGAGAAGAAGGAGAAAGCACTAAACGGCAGCCAATGAAAATATTCATAACCCTATAGGCGTACCTTTAGTTGTTTACTGGCACTATCGCTTTTCGTTGGATGGACTATGAATATGTGGTAAGCAAATACCCTTCAAGCGCAAAAAACCGGAAGTTTCTAGTTATTCGTTCTCAATGTCTATTGCCCCCACCCCGAAAAAAAGCTATAAGTATGAATGAAATATTTAATTACATAACATCTATTGCATGTTGTGCAGATTAACAAGTTGTTTAGAGTGGTGAAATGAAATTATTCTTGATTTTTTTGAGATTCCACATACTGTGGTTTCCACAACGATATTTAATGTAATTTGGTTTGTATTGACTATTTTTGAAAAGATTTCCTCTGGCTTATTTTTCGACTGCCAAAAAACAATAGGTAACTTACAGGTGTCATTTAATAATTTCATTACCTTAATTTGACGTAAATTCAACAGCTCAGGACCCCGCTTCAAATGTTATTATATTCAAAGCTCATTAGCCTGGAACTGTCTTGTTATAGCACGAAATTACGGAATTGAGAGGTTGAGGTGGCGTATACATCAAAAAGCTTAATTGTGATATCACGTTCTTATACTTTAGTTGACCTGAGAAATGGTTCGTTCTAATCTTAACATATAGAACCATGGTATAAAGATTATACAATGATAAAACTAAGTCGACCATTTTGTTGGTTACACCATTTATAACTCAAAATTGGAAGAACTGTTTGTTATGAAATTTTTTTTTTGGATTCTTCTACGACGTAGTTGACATAAAATACATTAGAACTCTGAAAAATTTGATGAAATGGAAAAAAAATAGGAAATCAATTTTCTTCTATCGAATAACGCAAGTAGGTGTCACTACGGTTAATAGCGTTTTCGCGAAAGTATTATATTTTATATATTAATTCGCTGAACTACATTTTCTGATAATATAAACGCATCTGAGTCCATGTGTTATTACACCTATCTTTCTTTCGAACACTACGGAAATTTTATGACGAAATGTTTTGAACAAATCTCCATTCTACTATTATTGGCGAATCCAAAAAATCTAAACTCCCTCTTTCGGCGAAATATCGCCCTAAGAAAACAAGTATACTTTGGAGTAATCCCGTTCAAAATACATGGTTTGTCATATAAATCAGTGATATTTTCGTTTAATATACGATGACTGGTGTAATTATTAGGTTTTCTGAATAGTAGAATTGATGCTGAGAAACTATCGAAAGGTATTCATACGAGAATTATAAGGTAACATAAGATTATTCTCAAATTCATGTGTTAAATTTCAGGTTAGAAGCTATATTGAAGCTAAGCAGAAAGAAATAAGAAGATTCATCTGAATATTGGCCAGTGGAATAATATTTTCATTATGAGTGAATGAATTATAATTCCGTTGATATATTGAAAAAAGAGAGGCTTGGGTGAGAAGATTGAAGATGGGAAAAATGTTTGTTTCATCTCTTCATTTTTAGATTGATAACCTTGCCATAGGTCTGTTGTAAAGAATTTTGTGAATATTTCATAATAGCTTGTTTATCTTTTCAGGTTCAAAATTTCAGCAAATGGAAGCTCCTGAGCTTAAAGCTACTGCTGTGACTTCTCGAAACTTGCAACGTAGTTAATATCCAGAAGAAATGAATAGGGCTTGTATGGCCCAACATAAATTGAGGAGAGAATCCAGGAATGATACTCTTAGGGCTAAACATATTATTTCTCAATCAACAACTCATGGAAATGAGTACTTCCATGATTTTGAAAGTGGTGTGTAAATCAAAGAAAAAAATGCTGCAATATTGTCTGCTTTGAGTAAAGAGGAACAATCTGCTGTGCATGTGCTATTCAAAATGCAATCTGACATTTGAAAATGCAGAGGAAATATCCAAAGACAATGGGACAAGTGAACACTGGTGATTTGATGTGAAATTTTGTTAATGCCTTTAAAAATGAGAAAGAATTGAATCTTTGACTGAATTTGCAAACGCTTAGTTTGGAAGATTATAAGTTTTCAAACAATTGAAATTTTTAAGTTTTTTATATATTCTCAAAGGTTTGTTCTATGTTTATGTCAGCATTTTGTTTCAGTCGTTTCACTTTGACTTGGCAATTACATACATCTCTTCTAATTTTTTGTATCATCTCTGGCAAATTTTCCATTGTAAACAAATATTTTATCTATATTTGATTGTTATCTTAATATTGTGTGATGAAAGATTTAGGGTCGGTTTCACAAAACTTTAATTGTGTGATTGAAAAACCTTACGTAAATTAGAACCAATCGAATCACTTGTTTTGAAATTTCCACGAATCGCGGTGACTCCAATTAATTAAACGGTACAAACAAAGTTTTGTGAAACCGACCAATATACAATTTTCATTTTAAAATCACAAACAAAACACAAATAAAGACTGGAAAAAATTTCAGAATCGTTTATTCATTTTGCTACATATGATTGAAGAAATGATTAAATGAAATGTTCTTGATCAAATTTTGTTCGTAATCTTCATGAAAGGGAGCACCCACTTTCAAAAATGATTTGGGAAAACTTTAATAAACAATGAAGTCGTATGTTTCCAAATTCAACAGATTCATCTGAACCTGTGTGCAGCACGAATGATTCTGCTTCAATTGGATATCATTTCGAGGTAGTACCATTTATTTAGGTACGAATTCTGCAGAATCTCATGGATCTAGGAAATACTTCCAAATATATTATTCTACGTCATTTGAGTAATCCCAACAAGGGTAATACATATTCATTTGACCAAATAATTGTTCTTACAAGTAATTTAAACATCTTTGCATACAATTTTTTCATCATTCGTAGTGAAAACGAGTTGTTCTTCTGAATTCGCCACACTTAATGTACAATCAGAAATGCATTAACACACACTTCCATCTTAAAAAGCCTTTAAATCACTCTCAAAGTGAAAATCTATTCATTTATTTCTCAAAATGATATAAATATCCCGTTGTCATTCAAAAATTTACAAAAAAACCCCTAGCGCCACTCAAGCTGGTGGCTAAATTTCGAACCTAGAAAACAAGTATTTACAGCGCCCTCAACGGTAGTTGGATTCGCCAATATATGTAAACAATTATTGTGTATTTTGAGTTGCCTAAACGGATGTTTTGGGGCGCATTGATTCTTTTGTCAACCATTACCGACAACCATTACCGGTATTTCCAAAATCGACGGCTGCCGATGAAATAAATACTTGCCTAAAATCATCAACTTCAAATTTGGCCAGGTAATGAAGTTCTCAATTCAGTTGATTGCGGTGGGAATAGTACATAGATATAGATATTATTTATATCTATGGAATAGTTCCAATAGATCTTTGCAGCCCACAAAAATGCAAAAAACACCTGAACCACAAAAATTATGATTTCGAACGCGCCGAAAGATTGTGGAAGAAGATGAGAGTCAGATATAGTTATCTATATCTATAGTTAAAAGCTATCACTTCTATGGACTGCTGTTAACCTCACTTATTTAAATTTAACCGCATTACAGCAATGTTGGAATTGAAATTTGTGAAAAATCTGTTTAAAATTGAATATTCAAGATGATGTCCGAACGTAAAAGAAAACAAAAATGGTCTCTAAACCCTCGAGGGAAGAATTGGAGCGATAGTAATGAAATTATTCTTGGACGTTAGAATTTCTTTTTACAGTTTCTTTTTTGTAGATTCGAACAAATTTGGACAAAAATTATTGGAAAAAATGGGTTGGAGTGCTGGTAAGGGTCTTGGTGCCAATGAAGATGGAATGACGGAACATATCAGAGTTGCCTATAAAAATGATACTCAAGGTTAGACATACTCCAATTGACTATCCATTCAAGTATTCGATAAGCCGAAATAATAATAAAAATTTTCAGGAATGGGATTCAAAACAAAGGATGATCAGTGGACAGAACATGAATCCAACTTTACGGAATTATTAAACACATTGAGTGCCAATAACAGCAATGAAGTTGAGAGCGAATCCAAACTTTCTTCTTTAGAAAAGAAGTCTCAAATCTCGAAGGCTAGAGTTCACTATCACAAGTTTACCAGAGGAAAAGATTTGTCCAGGTACAGTGAGAAGGATTTAGCTAACATTTTTGGTAAAAAAAATTTGAAAGACTTATCGAAGCCACAAACTGCTAAAGAAGAGAAACATGATGAAAAAGAAAATACTGAAAGCAAAAGTTTTGGTGTTGTGACTCTTAATGGTGGGAATATGTTAGATTACTTCAAAAATAAACTGCCAAATTTCAAAAGTAACACAAATGGTACCTTAAGTTCTACAAATAAAGATTCAGAATCAGATTCTGAGAGGACTAGTTTCGGTTTAGGATTTAGTCAGAATGGAAAGCTAAATGAAGAGAAGCAAGAACCTGTTAATAATAAACCTAACAAAAATAAACAACACCAAGTAGATAATTTTAATAAAACGTTGTTTTGGTTTAGGTTATGACCGATATAAAAAATGAAAGTAAACCAAAGGGTAAATTTACCTCTTTTGTAAAATCAACTGCTACAGATGTGAAGGAGCCCCTGAAGTTTGGAATAAAATTCAATAAAACAGACGATAAGAAGACTGTTGATAACTCTTCTGATCATGAAATACCTACTGTAGGATTTGGTTTTAAAACTGATTCAAATAAAGGTAAAATTCAATCATCATTCATGTCTTTTGTTAAAGGCAGTGATCAATCCAATAATCTTGAAGCAGGTGAAGTCATTGAAGATAACATGAAGATGAAGAAGAAACGAAAGAAAGAATTTGATAATGAAAATATAGAGGAACAAGGAACGAAAAAAAGGAAGTTGGAATCTGGTGCCTTAACTGTTGATAACGGAGGGGTTAATTTGGGTTTAGGCTTTCTTAATAAAAAGAAAGATACAAAACCAACTTTTGTATCTTTCATCAAGGAAAGTGAAACTGTAGAAACTGAAGGGGATGGTGTCAATAGTCCTACTGAAAAAAAGAAAAATAAAAAAAATAGAAGTAAAAAAAAGGAAAATGACGACGAAATTCTAGACAACACTAGCACAGAAAACAAAGAGGATGTCACTGTTGAAGTGGTAAGAAAGAAGAGAAAAAATAAAAAAAGTGAAGAAACTGAAGAACTTGATGAAACCCAAGATACAAATAATGAGAATGAAAGTGAGTATTTTCACAGTTTATTACTATTTAATATAAAATTTAGTCAACAATAAATTGTTCTATCTTGTTTTTTTTTTCAGATATTCCTTCCAAAAAGACTAAGAAGCGAAAATCAGAGTCGGAAAATGATGTTGCTTTTACTCCAATAAAGAAAAAATTCAAGAACTTCGAAGATTTGCATGCACTCCAAGATGAAGAAAAAATGGTTGAAACTCCGATTAAAAAATCCAAAAAGAATAAAGTTCCGAAAAACAACAGTGAAGGTTTAGCAAATCCAGCATTTGATCCTTTACATAATGAAGTAACTGTTCAAAAACATCATTTAGATGCTATTGTAGAGGAGTCAGAAAGTTTAGTAGAAAGTCCAGTTGATATAATAGCTCAAGAAGATCTAGTGAATGAAGACTCTTCTTTGCAGTGTAAGTATTTTTTTAGTAGATTCAGTAGATCTTGTTTCTTGAGTGAACAGTTGATGAATATTGCTACTTTTCCAGGTAAATCTGAAAAGAAAAAGAAGAAAAAATCTAAAAACTTCGAAGGCATTGATAATCCCTGTGTAACAGAGCTTTCTACAATCGATGAATCTTTCCAGTCAATTGACGACTCAGTATCAGTTCCTGAAACTCAAAAGAGAAAAAAAAATAAAAAGTCCAAGAAGGAAAAAGACCACACCATAGCAGGTATTGCAAATGGTGCATTCAATGAAAATTTTATAGTTAATGGACATACAAAAGAATCAGAATTAGATGATAAATATGAAGTTAAAGAAAAAAAAAAGAAAAGGCAAGAAGATTCGACGATCGAAATTCTTTCTTCAGGCAATCTTACAAATGGAGAAGAAAAACCAAAAAAGAAAAAAAACAAAATGAATGAGGTATTGCATTAGTTTTTTCACAATTCTTCCCTGTCTTAGTATTGAGAAATCTCTATTAGTGGTAGCTTATTGACTTTTCTGTATAATGAATTTGAAATAGTTACTAGAACAGCTTCTGATTGGGAGATTTGATTAAAAAAACTTGTTTCTCCCCTTTGTGACAAATTGTATCATTGTAGATTGTAAACCTTCAATTATATCTGAAATTAATTTTCCTGTTTTATTTTTCCTTTTTCTGAATTCCACTTCGTGTTATGTTCCTCATTTGAATGGTTTTCAGATAGCTCCAGAGATGGAACAAAGGCAATCAGAACTAGAAGTTAATACTCCAAAAAACAAAAAGAAGAAAAAGAGAGAACTTCTTTCTGTTGAGAATCCCTGCTTCAATTCCAATGACTCTCTGGTCAGTTTGGAAGCCACCCCGAATAAATACGAGGTGAAACGAAACAAGAAAAATAAGAACTTGGGAATTGTGAACCCGGGCTTGATCTGACGAGTCCTCCTCCTTCGAATGGTGTCGAAAATGAAACGGTGTCTGAAGAATTGCCTGTTGTAGATGACAATCGTCTTATGTTGAATGTAGTTTGCACTCCTATTATGAAAAAGATAAGGATAATAAATTGCAGAGGAGGAAAATGTGAGGTTCAGCGACGTGAATCAAAGTATTTTCATCAATAATATGGATAGTCCAGCTGATTTGAGGAAAAACGGTGGTCAGGATAATGCTGGATATGATCAATTTGGTAAGAAACGTCTCTTCTCAATTCTTTATATTAAACACATTGTTTAAACTGGCTGATACACAAGAGTATGTTGAAACATTTTCCATTGAGAATAGATATTAAGGCCTGTACAGACCAGGGATGTTGCGGATGCGGATTTTTAAGATCTTATACAGGGTGTACCAAGTTCGACGGCCTATTAGTCGGACCTATTTGAAATCTGAAAATTGGGATTTTATTATTGTTTGACATTATCTATCGATCTAAAATATTCTTGGAGCCTCTCCACTTTCAGTTATACAGGGGGAGAAAAAAAAAATTTCAAAAATTTTTTCTCTATTTTTTTTTTTTAATCTGAAAGAGTATGCAATTCTGAATACATTTGTACTCAAATCGTTGCATTTGTCAAAATACCGAGAAAAAACTGAAAAAAAAGGGAAATAAGAGTATTTCGTATAATGTTTGTTATTCCTAACCTAGATATGGTAAGCACAAACCGTTTTCACATTTTTGAAGGCGAAGACTGTGGAAATATTGTACATTTTCAGATTTTTTAATAACCTGTCACAGAGTGATCCAAATGTTGGTTCAAAAATAGGGATCAAGA
Organism: Hippodamia convergens; assembly: GCA_038502775.1. Lineage (NCBI taxonomy): Eukaryota > Metazoa > Arthropoda > Insecta > Coleoptera > Coccinellidae > Hippodamia > Hippodamia convergens. The sequence continues at coordinate 46,068,180 of CM076610.1, forward strand.
TTGGCTCATAACTTCCGTTTTTCAAATTAGAACCCTATTTTTTATGATTGCGTAGATTGTGCGAAGAAAAATGATGATAATGTTTCAACATGATAATACTCCTAAAATTAATAATTCTTGAGTTATTCAGGATTTCCTGATTTCATGTCGTATGTACCGTCAAATTCATAGAATCTGCATGCTCATCAGCAATGAGCTTGGTCATAGAAGATAAATTGTTCCAAGTAACTCACTAATGATTACCTTTTTTCTGAATTCACTTATCATTTTTGATATGTAACAGATTTCATGAATTTGATGCTAAGTACGACATAAAATCAGAAATCCTAAATTACTCAAGAATTATTAATTTTAGGCGTATTATCATGTTGAAACATTATCATCATTTTTCTTCGCACAATCTACGCAATCATAAAAAAAAAAGGTTCTTATTTGAAAAACGAAAGTTATGAGCCAATCTTGATCCCTATTTTTGAACCAACATTTGGAACACCCTGTGACGGGTTTTTCAAAATCATTTGAAAATTTACAATATTTCCACAATCTTCGCCTTCAAAAATTTGAAAACGGTTTGTGCTTACGATATCTTGGTTAGGAATAACAAACATAATACCAAATACTCTTATCTCCCTTTTTTCTTCAGTTTTTTCCCGATATTTTGAGAAGTATTTTGACGCATTTGTCAAATCGTTTCATTAAACGATTTGAGTAGGAATGTATTCAGAATTGCATACTCTATCAAATTCAAAAACAAAAAAAACAGAAAAAAAAAAATTTGAAATTTTTTGTTCTCTCCCTGTATAACTGAAAGTGGTCAGGTTCAAGAATATTTTAGATCAGTAGATAATTTCCAACAATAACATATTCCCAATTTTCCAATAGGTCCAGTTCTCTAGAAACGCCTAGAATTTAATCAATGATAAACTAATTATTAACAGCCGTTTCGGGAGTAGCTT